>OZ037778.1:45136850-45424350 GCA_964035525.1 Porites cylindrica
GTCCAAGTTCTAAAGAAAAAAAATCGTTGAAGATTAAAAATGGAACACTTACCGTGAGATTCCTTGAATGAACAATGTCTGTTTACATTCTCCACTCGTTCCCGGTCCCTCGCAGATTTTAATTCAAGGAAATTCCAGTTTGCGGATTGCGTGACACATGTTGTGTTATCTTTGACAGGTGCTGTAGGGCGCCTTATAAGGCGGAGGCCGAGTCAACAGCAGCTCAGATCAGAGGATCCAGATGCCAGCAAATGCAAGCTGCCTCGTTCACAATCAGAAAGAATTCTTGGTACTAAAAAACATTGTGGTGGCGAGGAAGATGGCTTTTCAGTTCAAGAACTTACAGCCTCTTACGGTAAGTTCATTTATGGGTGCAGATTGCACAAATACGGCCCAGAGAAGGCGATGTTGGTTATATTGTAATATATTTACTGTACTGTGATGTAAGGTTTTCCAGAAACTAAACTGGCATTTTTTCCCCCCTGAATTGACAGGTGCTGATCTGTCTGCCGCAAGCCCGACAGAAGCAAAATTCCGCGCAGAGCTGAAGAAACTACACCAGCAATACCCAGATCATATCCTTTTATTTACCTGGTTATTTACTCACTATCTTTTCACTTGGCCGGTTATCGAACTGTAATCTAAAAGGAACAATTTTCCCCATCTCGGGAGGGGAAAGGAAACTAAACTCGAAACGAGGGTCAAGGACAATCCTTCGCGGCTCACTCGCGTGTAACCTTCCACTTTCAACACTCTTAAACACCACTTGCAAGGATCCATGCGAGTTTTTGACCTGATCAGAAGTAGGTTAAAATTTTTGACCGGTACGGTTCCACCTCTGCGCGGACACGTGTAAACACCCGAACCGTGCACAATTTGCGCGGTAAACGCGTGGAGCCTATTTACGCGCCTGTGATAAAAGAAAAGCCATTCCAATGCTGACAATGGCAAAAATTTGTACGGACTCGTGTAAACAGCAATGTAACATTACACAGGGCTGTTTATTAAGAGACGGGGGCCAGGGATATTCACCGGCTACTATGAACGTGGCCCACTTAAAGAAATCCCTAGCTGTTTGATTCCCCGCCTACTTTGTTGTATTTCCCTGGCAACTTGAAATCTTAGTGACAGCCTTGATTACAGAATTTTCGCGATAGCGTGTAAACGGGTTGCACAGGTGAAAAATTCGCCCTTTCAAAAATTTGACTAGACCCGTGTCAACGGGTTCATAGTGGAGAATTTGCTCTCGATGTTGAAGATTTATCGGTACTTAATTTGTCAAACTCATGATTATCAACGGCTTTTTGAACCCGAGAGATCATTTGCAAACTTAATGTAGCCTTTCTGGATTATTTTTGCTTCTTTTTACCCTTAACTCTTCTCACGAATGTCACAGCTGCTGTCTGCGTGCAGACACTCGGATGATTTTGATTCCAGAAAAAGTCGGCGGTCACTGTTTATCTCTGGTACAGCAGAACCTGAAGATGCTCCAGAACCCAAGCGAAGGCGAAGCGCCGACGATTTTTCGACAATCCAGCAGAAGACCGACAACGGATTTTCACATTCATCCACTTCGCCGTTCAAAAGCATTGACGATGGAAAAAGAGATCTTACGCCCTGCAGCCCAAAACAATCAACTCCAAAGGCTTCTCTTGATCATTCCTCTCCTGAACAAAAGATTCTACTGGAGAGACAGAAACAACAGAAACTGTTAGAAGAGCAACGAGGATTTGATTCACAGGATGAGCGGTGGAAACGCATGGAACGTGAGTTAGAGAAGGCATTTCCTAACCCAGGACCAAGCCGTCCTATGATGGTACACCAATCGTCGTCTCCGTTACCTTATGATGAGCTTGTAGAACAGTCTTCAGTTGCCATTCAGGCGAGTCTTATCGACGACGTAAGCCCTCTAAAACCACTTAGCTATTACCGCAAGTTAAAGTCCCCATGGAAAGACCCTGGATCTTTACAAAGCTCCCGTCAGGCTTCTTCCACGCCCTCGCCGATTCAATTTCAGAACAACTGTGCACTAAATTCCATGTCCAATCCGCACGCGTTGACGCCGACTCCCATTCTTCCAGCCACTGAACGCCCCATTCAAGTTAACAACGCGTGTCCTAGTAACACTATCTTCCTTCAGATTCCTGCCCAACCGGGTAACGGAGGGCCAGTCCTTTGGGCCACAGCCACACCTCCCTCGGGCAATTCCACGCCTTCTCCTGACCAGCTAATCAAGGTAATGGGGCAAACAGTCAACACACCACTGCTGTATAGTCCCAGGTCTCTCACTCCCACTCCAGAGCCTGGTAATGTGGATTTGTCCCAAGTGTCTTCAGTAGTTGAATTCACGACACCTTGCGTGACAATGGGTGACGTCCAGCAACCGTTGGTGGGAAACCAACCAGTAAATTCGGGTAACGCAATCCCATCGAATCAAGCCTTAACCATTCAACTTCCAACCATGCATCACCTTAGCAGCGCTGAAATGTTCTCTTCTTCTCCAGTATCTGGAGGTTTGGCCCACCTTCAGTTTAACACCCCGGTGATGAAACTCACAGACATTAACAAAGTTGTTCCTATAGAAACACCCACCACCACGGTCCAACTTTTAGCAGATGTTTCTAAACGTCTATCTCTTCCTCTAAACAGTCATCAACCCAGTTAGGTGAATAAGAATTATTCTAATTTAATGGTCTTCGACGTTTTTGTGAAGTTTAGATGTTCTTGAAAAAGAATGAAATTTTCTTGATATGGCTGTTTGCCTTACGTCAAGTAAACTGGAACAGATTACTTCTTGACAGTAATCCTTTAGACGTACTTCGCTGAAAGCGCCGTTAAAGGACAAAAAAGTTGAATTCATAGCACTTGAGGAGACAGTCTCAAGGCCGAAATCAGGATGTTGATAGTGGTATCAAAATAAAAGGAAAAAGATAACTAACGCCGGAACGCAAGATAATATAAAAAAATCCTACTTTTCATAAGAATTCTAATTGATTTCTCGACACCGAGTTCAAATTTTTCGAAGAGTTTTTTACCTTTGCAACACTTTTCTACCCAATTCCTGTATCTGTTTCCAGTTTAGAATATTTTTTATCAATATTTTGTATACATTTTTTGGCACATAAATTGGACAGAATTTTAGTATGTTGGCCGCCCATCATAAGTTTTAGAGCTAGAGCTATTTAGCAATTCTTACGTTACTGAGGGTAGCGAGATTTCTTTCTGTTTTGCAGATGGGAGGGGAGTTGATATACGAATTTTTTTTTATTTTAAAATACCAGCCATTGGCAGAACAATATTTTATTTCATTATCTATTTTTTTAAAAAAATAATATACGAAAATTGATGATTTACTCAATGACTTTATTTTCAAAAGTACAGTTTTACAGCTTAGCATAAAATCTTTTTAAATAACTAGTGGGTCTTCAATTCACGCATTATTGTCTTTTATCCGAAAAATTGTCCCAGTTATTTAAGATAAAGGGTGTGTTGAATTTGTTTACTACTTATGAGTGTTAGTAAAATTGCAAGGCTTTGAGGTTAACAATAAATAGGTGTCCGTATATCTGATGCTTCGGACATTTTATCGTATACCAAGCTATTTCAGTCAGTGACGTTATTAAATTCAGCTAGTAGAATTCTAATAGTTCAGCTTGGTGTTTTACTTTCTTATAATTCTCAATCTGACATTGCTCGCATGTTTAGAATGGAAACCGTTACCGTAATTACTCTTTAAACGCCGCCCTCGATTAATCGCCGCACCCAATTAGAAGGATGCTGCGTTTTTTCGAGGATTATAGAAAAAAAAACTTGGTACAACTCGGAAATCTACACCATTCAGACAACTAGATCTCAGCAACAATAGGCGAGAGTGGAACTTTAAACACCTTTCTGTTTCACATAGTATTTACAAATTATTTACCGCAATTTTTGTCAGTGATTAAAGAAATGCGATTTTGAAATAAATACCCCGTTAGAAACGCGTAAAATTTAACAAACACCGTGGCGTTTAATCCAGTGATTATGGTATTAAATGTTCAAGGTAGTCTAAGTCAAGAGTTTGCCCAAGTTCGTGCGGAAGGAATACAGAGTTTACGCAACGACGTTTTTAAGCGGCGCAAGTCAACCGGAAGTGGACTTTTTGCAATCTTGGGGAGTGATTTTGACCAACTTTTCGGGCAAATCATCTGTATGCGAGTAAAGACACTAAGAAATACAATTTGGTACCGTCACCTCCGGTTGACGTGCGTCGCTCGAAACCACTTTTGCTTTAATAACGTCCCTAAGGCGTCAAAAGTATAAAAACGGCCCATAGGTGAATTAGGTCCAGCGAAATGATAGATGCGCATGGCGCATGTTCAGTCCTTTCTTTCAAGAGTTTGTTTAGTCTCCATACCCGAGAAATGATCACATTTTAAAATGAAAATGAGCGCCATGTATTTTTCACGTTTACTTGCCCTACGTGTCAAGTTCTTTGTTGGTAAACGTTCAACTTCCATTATTTGAACATGAGTGGAAGGTTCAATCAGCTTCATAGCAATCCTATGCAATGACAAATCTTGGTGGAAGTTTACTTAATGAATTTCCCGGAAGTGCTGGTCGTCATACTTGTGGGATCCGGAATTCAGCTCTTGAAATGTGGAATCTAGCGAACCACTTGAATCTGGAATCCAAACTAACTCCAGTGACAAGGAATCCAGAATCCAATACTGTCTTGGATTCCCTTATATGAGGCAACTCTGACCTAGTTCCCAGGGTCCTCTCCTGCTTCCAACAGCACGAGATGATATAATGTAAGGTCGGTCTGCCGATACTTTCACTTTCCTATCTGTAGCAGAAGCATCCTCCCGGGCAGTCCCCAACACAATCGCCCTGTTCAATCTGAAAAAGGTAGTTCTCTTGTCTTATCACCGGTGTTTTATTCCGTCTATTAACCCACGTGAGACGATGACATGTCAGTATTCACCTTTAATCCAACGTTACCACTTAATGTTGAGTGCCGTGTTTAATTTTTCTACTTCGTGGTATTTTGTGTGAAGCATCTCTCTTGCCTGAATATATGAACAAGATGAATTAGTTGTGACATGACAGAACTTCAGGAATGTTCGATAAAAGAAGACAAAAACATAAAAATGAGAGGTTTACACTCCTTTTTTTAAAACTATATAGTTCAATTGTCAGCAGTTGCTCTTTCTCATGAAACTAACGTGAATATTCCTACCTTCTCAGAAGATTCCCCGCCTAGCCATTCACTGAAAAATGTAAAGAAGTATAAAAAGAGTAGTTTGGCAAGAACAACATACAAATAAAGCCTGGATATAATTTATTTATTATTTTCGTAAACAACCAACAGATAAATTTGAAAGGACTTCTGTAGGTACTCACTCGTACAGCCTTTCCACTGCTGGATTTTCAGTTGGTTTTCTTGATCTAAGCGAAAACACAATTAACGTTAGCACCCACTCCAAAATTGTAATACGAAAAAGACAAAAAAATAAGGTTTAGCGTTTATAAAAAAAGAAAAATGTCGCATTTTGGACTGAAAAGAAATGGCAAACTAATAATGATTGCCTCGAAACCGTTTCTGGTAATGATTTGTCTTGCGCGAGTTAGTAAGGAGCTTTAGCAACGGCGACGGTAAAGAGAAAATGAAAAAGCGATAGCTTAAGAGTAAGCACAGCTGGAAGCAGGGCAACAACTAAGCCCGTGTGTCGCAATTTTTGATACATTTCTTAGTCGTTGCTGCATGACTACGAGTGTCAACCCACTTGAAACTTATCATCATTCAAAATCGATTCTGTCCAAGCCGTGTCAAAGAACCTCCAGCGCACTCAATAACAGCGGGTCAGAGCTACTGAAGTTTGAATGGCCAAGAGACAATAATGCAATGACAAACGGAAAAACAAATAGCAGTTGATACCTGAGCGAAGTATAAAGTTCATCCAATCTACTCAACAATTCTTTTGACGTTTCCCCGTCTCCAGGTCTTATTTGGCCACCTCCGTTGAGACAGCCTGTAACAGAAAACAAGACAAACGGAAAACATTTATACCGGATCAATAATTTAGGTTGCTGGGAAACTGCCCACCTACCCCTCCCCTAAGCTAACATTAACACTTACTTCTCACTTAAGGCAAAATGATGGCTTAGGGGAGGGGTAGGTGGGCAGTTTCCCAGAAACCTAAATTGATCTTTTCACCTTCATCAGCCCAATTTAGCAGCCATATTTTGGAGTCTTGTAGCTATTGCTCATTCAGAGTTACGTTGATTTCGCCACCAAACAAAGCTTCAGTAGTCAAGGCGGGGTAAGACAAACACGTGGCAAGTTTAGAGAGCGGTACTTTCGGAGATGAGCGGTCTTGTGCATTCAAGGGCGCCAGTGACTAAAGACGTCTTACTTTTTTGTCTATATGTTTTGTACGTGAACGATAATCGCTAACGTTTATGCCTTTCTTTTTGCTCGCCTCCCCACTAACTGGACACCTGAACTAACAGGCTGATTAAGGTTGCCTTCACAAGGCAACGGACAAATTTTCAATCGGTTAAAAATTCGTGTGTTTTGGTGTTCTCTTCATACGGCACCACTTTAACAGGGGTGCATACGAAAATTTAGACGCCAAGTTCCGTGTGAATAGAGCGTAAATATTAAACGGTCCCGTGTGAGGAAAGCGTCTGGAGACGTTTATATAAACCGGAAGAAAATTCGTCCGGGGCTGTAAGAACTAGACTGTTCACAGTTCCCTATTTTTCCATAAGATCGTCGAGATCGAGCGCTTTGCGTTAAGGGCGGCCATCTTGCATAAGTGCCAAAACTGGTTGGGAGGCGCTTCCTCCCAAACCGCCTCCTGTACCTTAAGTAGTTTTGACACTCATCCACGATAGCTGCCCGTAACGCAAAGCGCTTGACGACCTTACGGAAAAATATGGGACTGTGAACAGTCTACGTAAGAACGTAGCCTAACTGTAATTAAAAGTCTTTAACAGACGGAAAGGAAATAGTTTTGAGTTGAAAGTGCGTGTTTACGAGAACTTAACAACGCCCCAAGATAAGTTTAAAAAATCCGTACCACGATGAAAGGTTCATTTTTAATGGTATTCAAAGCTCACTTTGATTTTTATACACTTTCATACACACCAATGGTTTTAGTAACCCACCCAATTGAAATAAATTGCGAGTCATACCTGATGGGCAGGCCATAACTTCCACAAAATGGTAGGGAGATTTACCACGCTTAAGCTTTTGGACAAGATTCTACAAACAGACGAACAAAAAGTAATTAATAGGCAGTACAGACGGGTTAAGCATCACCAGGTTACGCAAGACAAAACAAGTTTAACAGGTTTAACTCGATATATTCATTTTCATACAAAATGAGCTGTTGAAATTTCCCACTGTAAAAGCTCCAGGGAGAATGGGCACAAGCCTTGGCCCCAGTGATTTCTGGGATCGTTTCGGTGGACAAGCGTTGTTATGATTGGTCGATGGTATTCAAAGATCCCAGATATCGTTGAGCGGACAGCTTTCACCCATTCTCCTCATAGTTTTTGGAATGAAGCAATAACAGAATTTTCTTTTTACAAAAGATTAGCTAACTGCTGCGCAAATTACTAGCGACACTGGCACAATATACGTACCTGAATATTTCTAAATCCATACGCTGCTGCAAATTTCAGGACATCTTGACCGTCCACCTTGCACGAGTAAAAACGGATGATCACTATCATTCTACCAAAAGTCACCTCAAAAAAGCTTTCACAAGTGTGATATTGTTGTGGAATTTAAAAGCAACAGCTACGGCGCGGGAAATTAAAATTTCATTGAACTGTTCCGGTCGTAACCAATTCTAAACAATAGCTGTACCTGCAAAGTGACTTCCTTAAAGTCTTTATTTCTCAGTGTCTTGTAAGTGATATCATTTACGGTCCTGCCATACAACTAATGAAACAACACCAAGTGAGTATGAACAACAAACACGGGAAGTAATGGCGTCCCAAAAAATTACAGTTGTGAAATTATGGGAGAGGGTGGCATACCCAGAAAGAACAAGATGAGACATGTTCACTTGCCAAACTTTAGCCTGTTAGTGCAAGTTGGCGGGGAGATATAAGCATTTTTATGCTCCAATGACTACAATTATAAATCCTTCTAAAATAGGCCGGGTTGCAAAAGACATCTTAAGATTAAGGATTGTTCCAGAACAAGAGTTAAGAGTCCTCTTGTCTTCAGAAGGTTTTATGCAACACAGACCTGGATCGTAAACGTTACGATACAAACCAATTTTAGAAGGATTGGAGTCATCAGAGCATAAACAATTTGCACTAAAGGGCTGATTTTTGGCAAGGAGGGTTTGCTCATCTTGTTATTTTTGAGCATGCCATCCAATCCCTTAATTTCACAAATTTGAATTTTTGTTTGCTACAACTCCCTCCTCCAACCTCCCACCCTCCTCCACTCCCTCCTCTTCGCCTCTTTGTGCCGCTGGGAGACTGGGGAGAGGCAAAAGGAAAGTGCGTGGGGGTCGATGGGAGGTGGAAAGAAGTTCAAAGAAAACGCTTCGGCCGCTTTTTCCCGCTTTTTCCTTTTTCCCACGTGAAAGAACGGGTGACGAAGTTCTAAGAACGTCTGCGTGGAAGGCTAACTTAACAGAGATTCTGTAGCTGTAAAAGTTTAAAAAACATTGAAAACGAAAAGGGGAAAAAAGTTAGCTTCGTGATATCCTCAAACTAATAAGTTGCAACTTGCCTCTCTGGCTGCAAAAGTGAAGATATGTTCCAGATAACCTCCCTAAAATACAAGTGAAATCATATCAACACAGCACAATTCTTCCTAGGTGAAACAGGACAAAACATACGGACATTCTTAAGCCTAAACATTTCGAACAAATTGAGATTTACGAAAAAGTCACAAAGCTCTTTGTCGGGTTGGCTGAAATGATCCGATGATCAGTCGAGTCTGTAGCTTTTCAAATATCACGTTAGTTCTAATGACCCATAAGAGATCTACAGGAAAACAGAACAACGGGATAATTGTAACAGACACCCTGGCTGGATACTGCTGGGATTTTATATTTGGCTACGAAGCTGAATATGTTCTCCTCGCTGCTTCTATAAGAAATGAATAGAGCAGCAAATGAGAAATTAAATTTTGATCTTCGCGTTTAGTAAAGGGTTAAAAAACCACTCTTACCGAACCACCGCCAGAATGGCCAACAAGCTCATCTCCGTCAACACTTGAGAATCTTGGACATGACAGAAAAAAAGGGACAAATTAGAGAGGGCTTTTTCAGAGGTAAAAAGCAACAACAAAAAAGAAAAGAAAATGAAATTAAAAAGAAAGAGAAAACAATGGTACACTTACAGATTATCTAAATGCGCATTCTCGAGTTCTGTAAAGCTAACGTCTTTTTCTTCAAACATCTTGTCAAGTTCAACTGCGAAACAGAAATTGAATTACACATGAGTTAATAACCTAAGAAGCAATAAATTGAACCCATATTCATCCACAATCACCTGCTGTCCAGGAACTTTACTTTAGAGGATTTATACCTGACATCAAAGAGCGTGCAAAACGACGCTGGACCAACGACAACGGCAACGAACACGTCTAGCTTGGGACCAGGGACCCGTTTCTCGAAAGTCCCGGTAACTTTTCGGGCCCGAAATCAAATATTCAAATCGAAATATAAAGAATAAGAGTTCGGTTCCTGGCTAGCAAACTACTCCATTTTGTTTCATTAACTGATAGTTTTATCATGTTAGATGCAAAACTTCTGGAACCTCTATCTTGCATGTAAACCAAAACAGCTTTACGGGTCCATTAATTATCGGGACTTTCGAAAACGAACCCCAGGCTCTGCATTGGGGGGAAAAGGTGAAAAAAATCGGTGAGCGAAGCGAGCCGAGCGGAAGTCTGGGCAACCTCGTTCCCAGGGTTCTCTCCTACCTGTCCCTACGGAGCGATGAACAGATTGATGAACAGCGATGACGGGAATGATGAAGGGTAGGAGACGGGGAGACGGGTAGCAGAGAGAACCTGGGAACGAGGTTGTAGTATGGGGAGGGAATTGAAAGGGTTAGGGTTAGGGTTAGGGTTTCTCCTCCCCAGACCACCGTTCGGGTCACTTCGCTCACCGATATATATTTTTCTATCACGCTCCAATCACAGGAGACCCTTGTTTTTCTTTAGTTGCTGTGGTTATTTTTCTTCTGAATTAAGAGTGGTTCAGTATGCTAACCAATAACTTACGTGTAGAAATAACGCAATCCACATCTCTGGTTCTGTATATGTCGTTATAAAAATCTTCTCTGGAAGCTTCAAGTTTCTTATCATAACAAGGCATAATAGTTACGTGGTAAATATCGTCAGGTCTGTTCAAGAAAAATGGTAAGACACAGAAAACGTTTAAAATACCTCATGAAAGGAAAGGGACGAAACAACATTATTTATGCCCAGTGATAGACTAGTGATGGTGACTTTCAAGCTTGGTGAGTGCATAAAAAAGATAATTTTTCAGTCAGTGACACAGGCGCCTCGGGAGAAAGAAAATAGGGACCTTAAGATGCGACGACGGCGACAGCAACGGAAACGTCAAAAAAGCAATAGGTTAAGATTAGCAAAACAACAACTCCGCACGTGCATCACACTTTTTTGTACATTTCTTTACCGTCACAGCATGACTACGACGTGAAAATACCTAATTTCACGTTTTATGGAGGACGTAAACAAGCCACTACGAAATTTTCTTTCCCTTTCTGAACTTGGATATGGTTTTAAGGAATTCAACTCCAAGGGAGTTAGTCTAAATTTGACAAAGTAAGTTAGTTGGAACTGTCGCGATGAAGATTGAATGAACGCGAATTCACTTTTTAGGCGATGTTTTCCCTGCCGTCGCCTTCCTCGGCTCTTAAGGTCCCTCATTTCCGAGTGCCCCCAGCAGGAGTGGAACCTAGGACTTTCTGGTTACCGACTAGTCCAGCTGCTCTACCACTGAGCTACAGGAGACTCATGGAAGCTACTAAAGGCCATAAAACTGGATTGATTTGACAAACATTTTGGTTTGTTGCTTGTTTCTCAAAGTGGTAGCGTGCGAGAAGGCACGAGCGAGGGGACGCGCCCCCCCCCCCCCCCCCCCCCCAACCCCCTCCGCAGTCGCGTCTCCTCTCGCGTGTCACTCGCGCGTGTACATTTCACGATATCCCCCAAATGGAGAGCTTGCTCGCAGGCTATCAAAGTGCCCTCTTCAGTCTATCCCCCCACGCATACGTTCTTAGGGCTTTGTCACGCGTTCGTTGGGGAGGATTGCATGACGAACCGAAAGAACGTCTTCGAGGGAGGCTATCTTGAACAGTAGTCCTGAAAACCTTTGCTGACATCATTAACAAAACCATAAAAAGAAACATTAGCGCTACACAAACATCCCCTTTAGGAATCCCTGATTTAATATACTTCATAACTAAAAGTGTAAAAAACGATGGAAATTCCTAATTCATTTCAATGTCATACGTTTCAACAGGTTTACCTTTTTCCTAATGATGCAGCAAAATGGCTCTTCACTACAGAGCCCATGATTTGTTGTGGAGATTTTGTTGTGCTAAAAAAGACAAACTGATGATTAGAGATAAAAGTGACTTATTTTTTAAAGACACTGATTGACAAAAGCACTGCTATTGAGAATAAGCTGTTCCCTTTGGGTTCACTAGTATTCAGAACCTTTGACAACGACGACGGTGGCAGCAACGACAACGTCAAGCACACGCATCGCACTTTTTGGTGCCTTTCGTTGTAGTCCGCGGAACGACTACGTTAGGAGGCACTGATTTAAAGGAGCTGTTTCACGGCAGTCCGGTTCATTTTGTTTAATTTTACCAATTACTCGCCCTCAATCGTTATGGAAATTTCATGTAAATGACAAAGTCAGAGATTCGAGAGAAACAAATATGTCTCCTGAGCATTACTTTTGAAGTTGCAAACAGCAGAGATAAACTCTGAAAAACTGTTTTAAGCTGGACAGTTTTCAAACACTCTAATTTCAATCCGTTTCAGTCTTCTTCAGTTTTGCCCATCCGTGGCATCTGTTGTATATGTTGTGTTACTTTAACCTTCCTTTAATGTTTTAAGTGGTTATTTTTATGTTTCTCTTGGATTTAACGGGCATTTTGTAATTACCTAATTTGGCTGAATTTCGTGACACAGCTCCTTTAATAGCGAACTTAAAGCAACAACAATGACGATTGCAAAGGAGAAAGAAAAAAATAAAGAAAAGCGACTTTGATGAGAGAAACAACAGCCCTGCATGTTCACCACACTTTTTATTACAACATATCTTTGACATTCATTGCACGACTTCAATGTGAAACGTCCTAACGCGACGTTTTACGGGGGTCATTGATTCACACTCACTTTTTGTAATATCAGCGATTTTATGGCGCACACTGAATGGTCGAGAGTTCTGATGGTCCATTAGAGTATAGACCATGGAAATTGTTGTAGTCAGATTTGTAAAGTGTAAAGAACTGTAAAGTGACTGCTGTTTGTGCACCGCACATACCTTATGTAAGGTAAAATATAACTTCCATGGGTCTTTTCAGCATAACATACCCAGCCTGCCAAGTAAAAATCGGTGAAAAACAATAACTTTTTCACGCAATTTTTCAACGCATGTTGACAGGACTGTTGTATTCCTTGGAGAATTTTATGAACAATTTGAATTTCTGCACCCACAGTAACTGACTGTTCGAGGTCTCCTCCAATTGCAATTCTTTACATTAGCTGTATGTATGATCATTGATCTAAAAACATCAACTCAGAGCAAAATACAAAATACCTTCTTCAATTACAATGAAAAAAAAATCAGAGGATGAGCTTGAATATTGCACATGTTACAGGAAAACATCAAATTCATGTTAAAATTTCCTTTGTATCCTAGCCGTAATAAGGCTAATTCATAAATAATTAGGGCTAGAAGACAAAGGAAATTGAGATTCAACCTAGGTTAAAAAATTTTAACCCAAATTTATTGACCTGTCACATATACAATGATCAAACTACAATGTGTTCATCTCAATCCTACCGTTAGAACTCTACAAAAAATATGGCATTATTGAATCATCTCCAAAACTTTATTTCCCTTACCTGGACATGCAGAGGCAAGCATAGGAATACCATTCTTTTGTCCTGACTGATGATCCTTCATTCTTTGTACAAACTCCCTTTGACTGAGAAAGAAAAAAGAAATAGCTACTTTTTAGCTGGTATTGCTTGCTTTCAGATTTTTAAGGACTGGGTCTAATAATTGTATTATATTATTGTCTAATACAAGATAAGGTTTTTTTATTATCTGGTTCCTAATCATTAAAAAAATGCTTTTAAAGACACACATCCAATTTAGGTCCACAGAGACAATTTACGTACCTTTCAGCCAGACTGAAGTCCCGTGAAAAGGTGATGTCAAATACATAATCAACACCTGAAAATTTGACATGAATATAAAATGAAAATGATTCGTTTCAGTCCAGTAAAAGAACTTGGTTACTTTCTAAAATAATTTGCTGCAAAGTACAATCAACAGATGTAAAGTAGAAACTTTTTTCTTACCTAAGTCTTTAAAGAACTTTGTAAGCTTTTCTGCTGTCTGAAAATTACAAGTACTCATAAGTTCATGATTGGAGGTAGATTTAAAAGGAATGTAAAATGATCATTTCCATAGAATTAGGGACATTCTTTATGGTTTGCTTCAATTGTGATTTAAGATCGTTCATTTATAAATTGGCAAACTAGTCATACAAGATATTGCTTAGTCCATTAAGATCAGTATGCATATGTTGTAGTTCATGTTTTATCGCAGGCAATTTTTGGTTTTCTTTTGTTTTTGGGTATGATAATGTATGCTAATGAAGTTGAAAAAAAAAGAAAAGAAAAAAATTACCTGAGATAAAAAATTAACTACAACACATACACTCCACACTGTAGTCCATCCATGGTATAGGTGAGGACAATTTGTTTATGATCAAAGCCTTTCTGTATTTAGTACCTGTATTCTCATGATTGTTAGGCATTAAAATATTAGAGCAGAATAATCCAAGATGGTACTTATTTATCAACTGTAAATAATTATGAAACAAGTACGTGCAATTTTGAGGCCTATGTGCAATTAGCACATTCAAAGGAAAGTAGTAGAATGGGTTATATTTAATAGAATCATTAGTCATGTGACTTAATTCACCACATTACCCATAATACACCTTGTTTACCCCCCAAATTTTGTATAAGTATAATTTGTTTTCAGTTTCTCCAGGGTATTAACGGTTGTTCCATGAAAAATTGAAGACAATGCTTACACAAAATTTTTTGGTGGCATAAACAGGGTGCATTATGGTAGTTTCGAAAACGAAGCACTCGAAAACGAAGACCGAAGCACGAAGCACCCAAAACTCGAAAACGAAGCACCCAAAACTCGAAAACGAAGCACCCAAATCTCGAAAACGAAGCACCCTATCTCGAAAACGAATCACCCAAAACTCGAAAACGAAGCACCCAAAACTCGAAAACGAAGACCCCTAAATCTCGAAAACGAAGCACCCTAGATCGAAAACGAAGCACCCAAAAACTCGAAACCGGTCTGTCCTTTATAAACACCAGTCCAATGCTAATACAGCAGGAATCAAGCACGATAACGAATTCTCCTGTTCCCCACCATAGAGCCTGGTCCCAGGCTGTTATCCTAGAACAAATTCTGCCTGGATCTGATCTGATCTGATCACGCAGTGTCATAGATATCCAATATGTTAGACTGCAAAACAATCGGTTTTTTTTTCTCAAAATCAGTAAAGAAGTTGGTAAAGCGTGGCGTAAGAGTAATACGCGCGAGCCTCACACTCCGTTTTCAGCCTCGTTTCAGACCTTTTGTGTTACTGCTCACGCGTACTTGAATACGCCAAAATCTGCTGACGGACAGTTTTGAAGTCTACATAAACATGTATGTGTACCGAAAAAATGCATATTAAGGTAAGATGTATCAAGTATAGCGAGACTAATATTAAAATTAATACAGGATATCCTATCTAGAAACGTTCAGTGAAACAGTTGGTTATAAAACCTTGGGATGGATTTTGTGGACCTTTGGAGGTGCGGACGCATCCGCTGCCTCCACCTGATTCGGATTGCGTCATTTAAGACGTAAAGTTGCACTTATTAAACCTACAGTGGTTTCGAGTTTTCGTTTTCGAGATTTAGGGGTCTTCGTTTTCAAGTTTTGAGTGCTTCGTTTTTGAGTTTTGGGTGCTTCGTTTTCGAGATTTTGGGGTCTTCGTTTTTGAGATAGGGTGCTTCGTTTTCGAGATAGGGTGCTTCGTTTTCGAGATTTGGGTGCTTCGTTTTCGAGTTTTGGGTGCTTCGTGCTTCGGTCTTCGTTTTCGAGTGCTTCGTTTTCGAAACTACCGTGCATTATGGGCATTGTGACATGGCACAATAAATTACGAGGTTTTCAAAACACTGACAAAAGTTTCAATATCATTTGTTTCTGAACTGTAAACTTAGTTTCACTCAGAAATGTATAGTTCTTAAAAAAACATACCTCAGTAACACTCAATCTAAATTTAGCTGCAACAGAAGCTCGAGATTGAGGAGATACTGAAACTACAATGACTTTCTGTCCTTCAACAGTTCCTTCCTAGTGTTAAAATAGAATAATAAGACTTGGTGGGGACCATTTTGATCTGTAAACAACTAACCAGATGTGATGTATGCACAGAGTTCAGTGACTAACATACCGTAAAATTTCGAAAATAAGCCCCTCCATGTATAAGCCCCCCAAAAACCTTAATGCAAAAAACCCACCGTTAAATTGCCCCTCCGAATATAAGCCCCCCGGGGGGCTTGTACTTGGAATTTGCCCTCGAATACAAAGTAAAAACAAAGCAAAAATGGTAAATTTCCTTCCCACTACCAGCTAGCCCAACTGATTTTGAAACACAAATTTCCCTCTGTAAAGAAGCTCTTCTGAATATAAGCCCCTCCAAAAATAAGCCCCTCAAAAAGGACCTTTGAAAAATATAAGTGCCGAGACTTATTTCGGAATTTTACGGTTTTTTTAGTAATCACCGTGAACTATTGATATAAAAAAGTATAAGGCTAAATTACATCAATAAAATCATACTGAAAGTTGGGAAACAGCTAAAAACACTAAGCAGTCTCTTTCTTTTTTATCTCGCTGGCTTTTTCACTCAACAGCAAATTTATGTCTTACTTTACCAGAGCAATTTGAGCCAGCGATAATCTCTCTTTCAGCCGATGAATTTAGCTAGCATCTGGCTCTTAGCTACACCCCTGCTCTTACTAAAATGCTGCAATTCACCAAGTTTTCTTTTATCATTCGGTACAGAGATGACTCTTGTGCAAAATAATCAAAAGACCCAGTTTGTAGGTTTCATTTAACAACCCATATATTGTAAGGGAAACTTGATTCACTGCTCTTTTTTTAAGCAAAATACCTTCAGAAGACAGCAAGTTTTAAAACTTGTGCCTTTGGCAGCTCTTTTTGCAGAGAACTCAGTAATGAGTTTCAACAGCTCCTGGATCTCAAAAAAATATATATTTTTGGAGATCTTGCAATAATTTGCTCTTGAATCCATGCGGCAAAAACAAGTCCTTTCACTTGTTGTTTATCCACTATAAAGTACCTTGGCAAGTTTCTGGTTGTTTGCTATAATTTTGTACAACTCCTCCTGGCTCTGTTGTGTAATCAGAACACTCTCCGCAGATGTTATGCAGCCACTAGAAATAGACAATTTTATATATACAAATGTTAGATTAGGAGTTGCATGATGACTGAATACCAGGTTCTAGGAAGGGGGGAAGGGGCACTGAAGAGAAGTAATGGGTTGGGGTGTGTTACTGAGGCTTTCAAACCATGACCTTGATTGAGACAAAATCCATTCATTTCACTATAGTGTTTCTACTTTTTCCTGAAGCTTTTTCTTAATACAATGCTACATACCTACAGGCCAAACAGTCATTCAATGTAATCTGGGCTCTTTGAAGCTTGGTTTTCTCACCACCCTACGAAGAAACAATCTTTATGAGCATTCAGATCTTAACATGAAGTATATGATCTGGGCAATGAAAAAAATTTCACTAGATGGCTACAATTTACAGCGGTGATGATATTGGCGTGAACACCTAAAATATGTCTGGAATGTTTATTGTGTTGCAACCAATCACAGGTGAGATCTTCACACCACAGAAACCACAGGCAACGAACAGTTTCCTATCTGTCACGGAACAAATTATTTCCATTTTGTTTAAGGATACAAACTGCCTTATTAGGAATTTAAAACACCGCTGTTCCCCAAGATCAGTGCCGATGACCCCATCCAGTACATCGTTCGATTTTAGAAAGAAAAGTTTTAGAAGCCAATGCGACACGACGGCGACCAGCTTTCCATGTAACGACATATAACATGAAGACAATAGAAACTGAACAATCGTGATGTTTTCGTTTCTGATAGCACAATCCTTGCTAATATTTTTTGTAGAACAAGGGGATTCGATTTGTGTGAACTAACGATTGAACCTTCGAACTACTATCTACTACCTACGATCAGGTGTAACTAACGATTTCGATCATTACAAAAAGTTTGAAAACTCGCTCGCCAAACTGTCGCGTGCGTAGGCCCGGCACATCGGCTTTGTAATTTATTTCAAAATCGCTCAAACCTGTATTCTTCGATATCATAGCAAATACTGTAAACAAATAGGAAGGAAAAGCAATTGTTTACTTGTAAAAAGACTGAATGTTAAAACAAAATGAAAGTAATTTGTTCAGTGACAGACAGGAAACCGTTCGTTGGCTGTGGTTTCTGTGGTGTGATGATCTTGTCTGTGATTGGTTACATCACAATAAACATTCCAGACATATTTTAGGTGTTCACGCCAATATGATCACCGCTGTAAAAGACAACTACTATTAGAACTATTTTGTCCACTGTAAAAAGGGAAGTATCAAAGAAGTTCTCTTACTCTGTAAATATAGGACATATACATCACAATCAACCAGGTTCACAATTATGAACTATCTGATCAGTCACAGCATATTTTTTGAAAAATTACTTTTAAAGCACATACCTAAAGGAGAGAAAGCTAGATATTCTTACCTCTGACAACTGAACATAACTACCATCATCTTCAATCTTGATCTTTGCCAACTGCCATAGATGGTAAATAAAATCAAAGCGCATTAAATGTCTTCAGGTATAAATACAGCCATTAAAATTCCTTTACACTTACATCAAGTAAAAAGTGAAACTACATATATGTAAGTTGAGCCAACAGAAATTTTAACTAAATATACCTCACAAGTGACTTCACTGTAAGTTCATAATGTACACAGGAATGAAGAAAGGAAGCTGATCTTGGCAATGGCTGAAGGAGTTAATTTTCAAACAAATAATGAATTCTGTAATAGAATCTATGGGGGGCTATTCATTAATATTGGGCTATTGCATTTAATATCCGTACCCGACCCTCCCGCCCCGGTGAGGACTTACCTTTTCTTCTTACCCCTGAAGATTGGCTAAAATTGCCTTCACCCCCGAAGACTTCAATAAAATGTAGGCTTACCCCTGAAGAATATGGGTTTACCCCTGAAGAATTTCGTGAAAATTAAAGCTTCACCCCCAGAGAATTCAATATTTGTTTTACTATACCCCTAAAGAAATCCTCAATTTTTATAAGTTACCCCTGAAGAATTCCATGGTTCCTCAACCGAGGGGTGCGGATATTAAGTGCAATAGCCCATTGTGGGCCTTCTGTCGGAACCTCACAACCACGTCATCTGATGAGGAGATATAGGATACCTGGAGCCTTAGTGATGACGTTTCACATTTTAATTTGCAAGTTTCCTCCAGCATCTGACTTTTCCCTTTTTTGTCTCAAATTATTCAAAAAGGTCTCCCCATCTCAGCCAGGCACAGTTTATAACATTTTACCTAGGAAATTATTAACATAAATAACTGAATTTTTAGTACGACGTATCTTACCTGGCCTGGTTTCTTCTCTACTTTAACAGGCTTAATGCATTCCTGCAGTTGAAAAAAATAACACAGTTGTGTTGTATCACCACTTACGACTTCGACTGTACGTGTATAATAAGCGTTTACCTGCGAAGGAGTAATAAAATCGTCCAGATCCGTAAGTTGTAATGCTCCGCTAAACCCAGCCGCCATTTTGTTCTGCTTTGAGTTACCACTGGACAATCGCGGGCTTAATCACGTCTCGTCCCGGTCCCTTCTGCTCACAAGCTTCACAAGCCACCCGTACTTTTCATCTCTCTCCCCGACCCTCTCTGGCTGGCGGCAAAACAGTTGCTCGCTTGCTACTTGTAAAGGTTGTCAGGTCTCCTGATGAAGAAGTAGCGAACAGACAACAAAAAAAACCTTTTAACGCTGCTTTCTTCCATTTCTTCTCACCTAACCTGAGTATCAGGCCTTCCTTAGGGACTGGGGCAGAAGAGATTTTAGAGGGCGGAGAGGGAAGGGGGGAGAGAGAGAGAGAGAGAAGGGGAAAGCCTTTCTTCGCTGTTTCCCCTTTTCGTTCCTCTCTTCCCACTTTTCCCCCAGAAACGCCTAATGTTCAGGTGACTTCCCATCTAAATGATGCCTTGAAAACAGACTAGGAAAAGCTAGTCGAGGAGGGAGGGGTGGGGGACTAAGAGAGTAACTCGCTGTTTTGATAGTCTAGTTTACTCGCTCAATCAAAAAGAATGAACCAATCAATCGTGGGCTCCAAGGATGTACAAAGTTTGGAGATTTCTATCTCTTCCATCATTAAAACAGAAAAGAAACGAAGTAAAGCCATTTCACTCCGAATCGTATTGAAATTAACAACAAAACCACAAACCTTGATGGTACAAAAACTTTATTCAGTAAAGCGATACTACTCCACTGTAACGGCATGAACGACGTAAAAAATTGACACCGTGTGTAGGATTTCGGTATTTAAATATCTAAATAAGGCTACAGGAAATCCGACAACCGGCGACAAGTTCTTAATCGAAAAAAAGCACAACGTTTGTACTCTCTGTACATTATGTTACCACGTATAAATAAGGCAAAATGATTATATACAAACATGAATGTGTAACCGCTTTGAAAATATGAGCAAGCAAATTCGCGCTCAGTGCCCAACTAAACTAACAGAGTGGCCGTAAAAACAGTTCGTCAATTATCTCGACAATTTTATTTTGGCATAGACTGACTCGATAATCTGTATCTCAATAAACCTTCACGGATTGGTAATAAACGCACCATTTTGGTTCGTTTTGTGGAAACACTGTTTAAGATCTATATCACAAGAGTACTGTACAAAATAATTATATTAATCATGCTTAAGATCTTTGAATAAATTTGCAATTCAGGCTAAGTGTTCTGCTCATTGTACTTATGGTAAGTGCATCTGATTGTGTGTTAACGTATCCATTATCTTATCAACCTATGTCCAACCTTTTACAAACAAGAAAACCCCCTTATTGCATGTGATCAGATGTAAAGTATTTTCCAACCAGTATAACAACTGGGGCGACTAAAGAATCACTGAGCAACTAACATTTTTCAGCAGCCTAGCCTTCTAACGTCTGCGCACAAAAAAGACATAAGACTCACTCACTTCAATCATATGTAAAGAAAATACGACGTATCAGCAATTGCTTTGATGACAATGCTCTCTGTCAAAATCGAAGAAATTAAACTAGTCCTTAGGTTGTTCGATTCTGACCACACATATTCAGTTTCCTTCCATAGCTACCTACCGTTTCTCTGGACTTAACTAGGGACCAGTGAGTACAAAATTGTGTACGTGTCAGACAAAATTGTATGCTTGTCAGACCCCGTTGATTTTTTAGATCGATCTTCTTGGGCATCAAGATGAATGTGTCCAAATCATTAGAAGAGGTTATTAAAAGGGTTACAAGAAGATTGTCTATACAGAGACAGTTATGACTATAATATGTTATATATAATGCTCTAGATCGATCCAAGAGGCTAGTTCCGCGCTGCCATCTGTCTAGCGCCCAGATGAAGGGTTATATTCTGTTATATATTATTCTCTAGAAGGATGAGATTAGGGAGTTTAAGCAGTGACGTTTTTCAGTGACGCAGGTCAACCGAACGTGAACCTTTTTTTCTTTTAATACGCCTTGACGCTACCAAATTTGGATTCCTAATAGACCTTTTTACCGATACGGCGGCCATATTGAATTTATTGGATTTAAGGAGTATTATGGGATGCCCAGGGAGCACTCGCTCAGTATTTACGCGCACTTTTCGGGCAAAAAGAGAACCTTACTGTATATTTCTCGGGAAAAAGAAGCTCATAATTACATCCAAACAAGGCACAACGATCTTTTTTTCCCATTACAATCTTTTTCTAGGAAAACGTAAAGAAAAATTCGCCTGAAAAGCACGCGTATATATACTGAGCGAGTATACTGATCGTGCTCATGCCCCCTGAGCATCCCATAATACTCCTTTAATCTAATAAATTCAATATGGCTGCCGTATCGGTAAAAAGGTCTATTGTGCTAAACTCCGAGAATTTGTTCAAAAAAATCACGGCCGAAGAGTGCAAAACGTCCACTTCCGATTGACGTGTGTCGCTCAAACACGTCGTTGCTTAAACTCCCCAATAAGTAGTCCAGAACTGTTATCTCTCTAGCGCCCAAATGAAGGTGTTCGAGTCACTGGAAGAGGCTTTTCTGTGAGGAGACAACTCCGAAAGACAGGCGGCTACAGCATGAGCAGCTTCTGAGTTTGACATGGCCACAATTGACAAATGGCTTTCGTGTCGTCTCAGCATACTGCAGGTAGAACAAAAAAGACCGTTAGAGAGGGTGCAAATGGAGTCAACACATTAAAGATGTCACTAAAGATTTTGACAAAATATTTCTCCAGGGTACACCCAAAATGTATAAGAAAAGCGTGCAGAAAACACAAATTGATGTTATCGTCTAAATAGATTACCGTAAATGACCTAATAAACGCCCACTTCTAAATAAACACCCCCTCTACGATGTAAAAATTGTATAAGACGCCCCTCTCTAACAAACGCCCCCTGTCTAAAAGATGCCCACTGTAAGAATTACCCTTAGCAAAAAGGAGCAATTCATTCAGTTTCCTGTTTGACTAACCAGGGTTTGCGTATTTCATCTTGTTCAATGTCAAGATCAAAGTAAGGATAGACTAATGATGGCAACACAATAACCCTGAGCGAGGATTCTGACATCGTTGTTGGGAGTTGAAAGAGCGACATGGATTTCTAGACGGCCTAGACATATCAATGGACGGAGTGGATATTCCGCTCTTTTTTTAACTCTCTTGATATTTTTGCCGAAAGCATACAGTATTAGTTTTCTTTAGCTTGTTACAGTTATGAGAATAAACGCCTCTCTCTTTTAAACGCCTCTTATCTATTAAAACGCCCCCGCTTGGACTCCTGAAATTAAACAGACCCCCGGGCATTTATTAGGTCATTTACTGTACATATGATCCCTATCGCAAACAAACAGAAAACATATAGCTTTCAAGTGAAAGTACTGCTAAAAGGTTTCAGCTGAAAGGTCACATCACAGGATTTGGTCTCCAGACCTGAGAGTTAGCAGCACCCTCTGTGTCATATCGATTGACAAAGTGAAAAGGCAAATTTAAGACTAAGAGAGTAAGAGTGAATCTCTAGGTCGTAGTGATCGACCTGCATCTGCGCAATGCATCAATTATGCTTCAACTGAAACGGTCCTGGTAACGTAACATGATCCGTAGCCGGGTAAGGCTCCTAAGGGTGCATTCCAATGGGGTGATTCGGATCAGGATCAGTAATCCGAGGTCACTCGGATCATAGCACGTCAAAGGAACTGACGAATACAACCTGGGAAAGGATTAAACGATTTCTTTGATGTATCATGATCTGAGTGACCTCGGATCACTGATCCTAATCTGGATCGTCCCATATGAACGCACCCTCTTAAAATCCATCTCTGAAAAGTTTGCAATAGACTCCATTTTAAGTTGTCATGGTAGCAAGTGGGTCTGTTAGGGGATGATATAGATTGGATGAATAAGGGGGACACTCAATACTGAGAGCCAGGCTGAAAACTGGCCGTCCAGAAGGCATGTTTTCCCATAAAATTATAAGAGATTAGGTGGATTTTCCTTGCATTCTTCCAAAAATGGGCGTCCATAGGACGGCTGGACACCTTTCTGGCTAAACCCTTGCTGAAAACAAACGTACCTTCTCGCCAAAGCAGAGTACTGGGCGACGTTTCTAAGGACCAGCGCTGCAGTTAGTCTTACTGTCTTAGTCAGTGGTGTCTCTTCCTCGCCCTAATAATGTAAACAAGTATGATAAGACATTACGAATTACATGCAAACTGCTGCCTTGGTGTTGAAGCACCTGCTGTCGCCAAATGTTGTCAAGTCAATCGGAAAATTCCAAAGACAGAAAAAAAAAGCTCACAAAATGACACTTAACATACGATAGTTTTCGCAACACTTCCAAAAATTCAAGTTTGCCACTAACTGCCTAGAAGGGGAGTGTAAAGATGAAATTGGACAGGGAACGAGCAACGAACATGACTCTCGCCTAGTTCGTGTTACATGGGGCCTCAATGCTTGCTTTTTGAGCTCACGAAAACTGAAGTTCGTCATATAAACCTAAACAAAATAACCCCTCTAAACTGCTTTTACCTGAAATGATTGAAGCATCCGAGCTAGAAAGTGATAGGCTGGTACAAAGGTCGTTTTCTGATTTGGAGGCGGAGCTTGCGGCTGAAGAGGAGGCTGGACCGCGGGAGGCTGGTGCTGAGCTGGAGATGCCTGTGGCGGTAGAGTACTGGGAACTGGTGATGGCTCACTGTGCTTTTGCTGGAATAAAAAATGCCTTATTATTCTTCAAAAGTATTTATTTCCCTAGAACTCTACACGCCACACAACCTGGGGGTGACTGCATCACGGGGCCAAAAAAGTTACCGCACTGCGAGAAATCAAGTCGCTGCATTTTTCACCCCTTGTGATACCTTCATCATCAGCAGGAGTAATGGAATGATAATATAGAATCATTTTTTCCTCTTGAATAACAAACGCATATCTTAACGCGCCAAAAAATTTCGCTAGTGTTTGTGCAAGACAAATCGTTGGATAGTCCGCCAAGTTGACATCCATCGTCATCTGCGCCTTAGTTACAGAGCGGCTAAAACAATCAGATTATAGGCAGAGAACAATGAAGAGCAAACTGATGATTAAAAAGTTACCAATACAGGTAATCGTCTTTTAGACTTAGAAGTTCTGTATTTTCTGTTGTCTAGAATAAACAGGTTCCACGGCAATTTCTTGTATTGGCAGAATTAATCATCTGTTTGCTCCCCAAGAGAAACCACGTGACATTGCTTTTATTTCATCGGTCCTTACGCAAAGATGGCGATTGTATCATGAATAAGGTCTGTTCACTGTTCACTTAACTGTAATAAGATTCGTTAGTAATTTTCAAGTGGTCCAGTATAAGAACGACTCCTCATTTTTTACTACATTAATTGGTAAATAACGCACGTATAATCAACAATTGACTTGCTAACCTGCAAATGAAAAAGCAGGGAGGAACGTGAGCGGCGAACAGGCGGACATCCTTCCCACATACACGACAAAACCAAGCTGTCTCGAGGAACATGTTCTTTTACCACGTGCGAGAACAGATCTTTACTTGTATCAAACGAGCTGGTCAAGGAGAAAAATAAATCAAGGTTACCGTGGAATAAACTACATATTTTATTACTTTAAGCGTACTCGTGTTAGAGTCATGTCTTAAGAAAAAGTTCTAAGGCAAAATGCATGTATTTGGTGGAAAGTGCAAACAGATCTATTAAAAAATGACTTTCAAAAAAGAAACGGAAATCCACATATTTTTAAATTAACTTCTTCAGAAACTTCAGGGAGAATGGGTACAAGCTTTGGGTACAGTGATTTCGGGGATCGTGTGGGTGGACAAGCGATGTTATGATTGGTCGATGGTATTCAAGGCAACCATTAACCAATCACAAGTAACGCTTGTCCGCCCAAACGATCCCAGAAGTCGTTGCGCCGAAAGCTTGTACCCATTTCCCTTGTAGTTTCTAGCTTGGACAATGCCAACAAGACATTCCAGTAGACAATAATATGATTGAATCATAAATCATGCGTTCCTAGATTCATTTAACAGATGACCTAGTCAGTTTAACCACTATAAACACATTACCTGAAGCAAGTAGCCCACCGACATCTGAATGGTTTAAATGACATGACTGGAGGTACAACAGAGTCAGACAGGTGTCCCTTTGCAGGTGGAGTAGAAGGAAATTCCTGTGAGCCAGCTAAGACTGGATTGGACGCCGCTGGTACTGGGTTTTGCACCCCAGGCTGCACAGTCTGCTGATATTGCAAAGGCTGTTGTCTACTCTGAGATGCAGAAGTAGTGTCATACATGACTGAAGCTGGAGTGGCACTAATTTGAGTCCTTATGTCTGGATAAACATTCACAGTTTTTTGCTGGTACCCCGAAGGTAGCGCAACGTTTGGAGGTCCAGAAGGTACTTGAGCTCCAGAAACTGCATTCTGCTGTAAAACAACCTGCCCAACCCGTTGCTGATTTCTTTCCATTAAACCTAGCTGTTGTTGAACTCCACTCTGTGCCCAAGCAACTGACTGAATTCCTCCACTGGAATCAGCATTCACTCTTGGTAAAGACGTTTGAATCGAGGGCGCTCCTTGAAAAGGAGGTCGTACTGACAAAGGCTGCTGCACGCCTGATCCTTGAATCCCAGGAGCTATACTGTTAATGGTACTGGGACCGTGTGACCCAGGCAATGTATTTTGAAGTACACCAGATCGATTTATTACAGCTGGGGGTTCCTGAGCAGTTCTCACTCGCTGCGGGTTAGACTGAATATTCTGATGTTGAAAAACACGCTTTTGACTTGCGACTGTTGTTCCCTGAGACTCTGTGCTGCTCATATTATCCAAATGCGGCCTAATACCTACATGCTGCGGCGCAAGACCCTGTTGGGAGTAACCAGGCAATCTCTGCTGAACATCAGGAGCAAGTCGTTGATTAACATATCCCAGTTTTGACGTTTGAGGAACAGTGTTTGTAGCATTCCAAGTTGAATTTACGGCAGATGGATTCCTACTGATAGCAACATTGACAGCTCCTTCTTGAAGTCTTTGTGTATCTGACCTAACTGAGGGAGGAATTGGAACTTTACCTTGTTGTTCTGTAACGGCCAAAGACGCTCCTTTTACGTTTAGCACATTACCACTGTCGTGAAAAGGTGCTTCAGTAAAAGTAGGCATCTTTGACGATTGTACTGGGTGAGTTCCTTCAGTGCCATTCTCCATTGGATCAATTCTAAGATCTCCTTGTAGGACATCACTAAACAGCCCCGTGTCAGTATCACTTTCCTCCAGATATTTCCCAAAATCCGAGTTTGTTTCACTTCCGAACAAATCTGGCGAAGAAGCCTTGCTGCCGCTGAGTCTCTCTCCATCAGAAGCCAAAAGGTCCAAGTCAGAAGCATCAATACCGCAAACCCCATTCAGGGGCAACCGAAGATCTTTGTCCAAGAGTTTATCCATGAGCTTATTTCTTGGATCTCCCTTAATGTCACCATTGACAAGATGCGTTGGACTGCCAGTCCTAGAAGGTACAGATGTCGAGTTGTCCAGTTCATTTTCTAGCGATGACATTCTCTTCTCCAGCCTCGGTCTCTTAGCAGGACCACAATCACCGCCGATGCTGTTGTCTCTTCGGCCATTGAGATTTTCCTCGACCGTATCATGCATCATGTGTGCATTCAAGTCTCTTTTCAAACTGCCATTGCTAGAGGGGTGACTCCCCTGTGGCTTTTGAGGATTACCGGCATTTGATGCAAATAACTCACCACGACTATGTTGTGCAATGTCAACTTGATTTGTTGGGATATCATGAGTTATCCGCGCATTTTCAGAGTATACTGAGTGGTTTGTTCTATTTTTATTTTCCACCACTACAATTTGCTGCTCTTCTGCACCATCTAAGAGCCCTGATGAAACAACGTCCGCAGCTCTTTCTTCCTGTGCTATGAGAACGACGCCTTCTGGTCTCCTATAACAAAACAAAAAATCTGTTACATAGTGACAAAAAAGCACCAACTACTGAGAGGGAAAATGAGAAGTAGTGTTATTCAAGAAAACTCTAAGTTGAGACTACTAATTAAAAGTAAACAAACAGCCAAGGTAAAACAAAAACGAAAACATCACAGTGGAATCCCGATTATTCCAACACCCTGGGAAAAGAAAATTGGTTCGAATTATCAGGAGGTTTGTAAACCTTGGAGTAAAATTACAGTGTTGGACTGGCGAAGGGAGTTAGGTTAGGTGATTAGCTGAGGGTTTAGCAGTTTAATCGGTAATCAAACTGAGGGTTCGAGAAATTGGGAATATATTTCAAGTTGAGTTTTTGGGGTTAACATGGAACAAGCTTGCCAAGGTAGCAACAAGCCTAGCTATTGGGGAACAGTGGGGTTTCTTGATCAGAACAGAATGACAAGACAGAATGGACAGAATGAAAAGAGTGGAAACACATGAAAACAACTGAGAGAGAATAACTGGACAGAGGGCGTTGGCCTGGTTATTTGAATTTCACTAAAGTTATTTTTAGGGTTGTAATTAAACGGAAGTCTGATTCCAGAGATGTCTGCATAGTTTAGTCGATTGTTTGAAAGTCCTCCTGCAACCGCCTCAAAGCAAACAATACAGAAAATTGTAATGGTGATTGTTGAATTCCCTCTTAACAACACTGAATAAAAGTTTGCTGACTCTTCGAAAACCAATTTTTGATTAATTCAAGCTTTAAATTGCCCTAAAAATAACTTTGGTGAAATTCACATATCCCAAGAACTAGACTAAGCATTTTCCTCTCTCTGCCATTATTCAACAACGAAGAGTTTCACACAAACAGAAAAGAACTTTAACCTGGTTGATTGTCTACTGTCCTGCCCAACTGCAGTCTGAGTCAATCCACCATGTACATCCTGCTGAGAACAAGAAAACGGCTGCCCACTTGCTAAGTTGGGAGGGACAAGTGGAGACCGAGCTATGTTGAGGGGTGGTACTTGTGGCTGGAAGTTCTGCCTCCCAGCATCGGACTGCTGGAGTGGAGAGCTAGGAACTGGCCTGGCATGTCTTCCAATAGCAACGGTATTGGGAGGAATTTGTTTTCTAGCTTGGTACTGCTGTGAAAGCTGCACATTCATTTCTGGGGAAGGCTTTGGGGCTAGAGGTGGATAGTTCCCGTAGTATGTAGGTCGGCTGTTGTATGCTGGCGGAGCAGGTCTTATGTTATGCTGCTGAGGATAGGGAGGCGGTGACTGCTGGTAACCTGCTGGTGGTTCTGCAGCTAAAGACGGCCTTCGCACTGAACTTGTTGGAGGTGTTGTCTGAACTGGTTGAGCGGTAGAGGGTTGTATAGGCCTAGGAGGTACAAGTGGAGACCTAGACAAAGGGCTCTGTGGGGGACGGCCATTTCCAGTCATACCAACAGTCGCACCCTGAGGAGGCTTTGCCATCAATTGTGCACCAGGCACTGCTATCCTTTGACCCGGCAACATTGGCACAGTCTGTGGCTGAATGCCCTGAGCAGGATAAGTGGTTTGTTGTTTTTCGTCTCTGAGTGGACCTGGACTTGGAGAAGGTAAGGAAGTTCTTTGTACTGCCTGCCCTTGACTCTGATATTGGATAGATTGTGTACTCTGGCCTGGCAGTGGATTCACTCCCTCCACACTTGCCCTACGCATGGCTGTGATTCTTTCAAGAGGTTGTTCATTGCCTGTTGCAACAATGGTCCTCTGCATCTGCCCTACCATCATCTGCCTACTGTCAGTAGCTGTTTGGGACACTTGTTGCTGGATGGTTGCTGCTGGATACTGTCTAATACCCTAATCAGTGAAAAAAGCAAACCAACATAAAGAGATTACACAAAAGGATAAATGCATTAAAAAAACGAAAAGAAATTAAGGAGATGATTATACACTATTGTAGAAAAAAATGCCCTAAACCACTGTGAAAAGCCAAACTTCACTGAAAAATTTGAGAAACCTTTATTCATCTTCAAAATATTTTTTAGCACACACGTGTGTTCCAAACTAGCATGCAGGTAGCTAAACCCGTGCTTGGGACTTAAGAGTTACAGGGTTAAAAAAAAATACCTGATCAGGAGTTGTTGGCATGTTCCCTTGGTTGGAAAAGCTTGGTCTTCTAGGCACTCGAACCATTCCAGGTTGATGCTGCTGCTGCTGCTGACTTCCTGCAAACTGTGAAGGTCGCTGCTCAACTGTTCTTGTCATGGACTGCACGGGTGTTGGCTGTGCAGCAACTGCATTTTGCTGCCGAGGATTCCATGTAGGCTGCAGTTGACTCTGAACAGGTAGGGTAGGGGTTCTAGAGATACTTTGTTGTCCTGGGGATACTCTGTGTCCTGCTGAATGGGGACTTGCAGTACTAGGTTGTCTAGCTGTAGCTGGTGAGTCAGTACGGCTTTCGACTGGGATAGGGTTAGCTCTTCTTTTTATCCCAGCTAGAACATATTGCGCATTATCCCCTGACTGCACTCTTCGAAGCTGGCCATCAGGGAAAGCCAATCTGCAATTGCAAAAGGAAAACTGAGTTCTTTACCCAAAGCCAACTGTATCTTACAATTCATGCTTAGGTTTTTTCTCTTTGGGGGTGATGGAATTGAGGGCGAAGCCGTAAAAGTGAGCTGCAAAGCACCAAGAAAGACCTGCACTCAGCATATTTATGCTTCTCACTGCTGGTGAGCAAGAAGACTTCTGGTATCCAGGGTAACTGTATCTAGGTACATGTAGCACCTGTATACAGGTATCATTGATTGTTTTTGTGACACTGCAACTGTGACTTGTTACCAGTAGCCTTCATTATATTTAGTTGGCCTTTTGCCACAGCTGGTCACATGATCAACTTTCTCACATGATCATTTTTCTCTATTAAACTCATCACAAATAGATGAGATTGGGCGCTGGTTGATGGAGCCAGCCAATGCTTGAGCACGAGAAAGGAGGTATCCATGGTAACCCTACAAGTGGCCCGCACTAGGTACTGTCACACAGAACTGTTCAGTGGGAATACTCACAAACCAATACTTACCTTGCCCTGAAAAAAAGAGGGAGGGTTGGGAAAAACACAGCACACAAATGGAAAGCAAGCAACAAGGCTATAGCAAAGATAACTTGGCGAAGAACCGCAAGCAAACAACTGTGTATACAAGTCACTAGGTGCCCTGCTAGAGGCTATCATGTTGCCCCCAGCATAGTACGGAAAACTGCTAACCAGCATTGGTTTGAAAATAACTTTGCCTAAATAATTTACATTTAATGACATAACACAAAGATGATTCTTTTTTTGAAAAAATTGCTGAAGTACAAAATGTTCAGGCTTACGTCTCAAAAGAAGTGAGTGCTTAGGCCGCCGAAAATTGAGCGGATTTGTATGGGAAGAACCACTCTTGGAGGGGGCAGCTGTACACAAGCTACCACTCTTCCTACCCAGTCATGGATCACCGGTTTTCCATACAGATCCTTGTAAAAAGCTTTTATATCCATCCAAATCTTCCCTATAATAAAGCACCCTTTCTTTTGAAAGAGGTTAATAATAGATATTTTACCTGGGTGGTAAGAAAGCAGGGTTGTCAAAAGTAGCCGGCTGCCAGTGAAAATCGCTGCCTACTTGGTTAGTACTGGCCGGCTACTCTGCTTGGAATTTCTTTACAGATGGTGTTTTTTAAATAAAGTATCCCTGGACTGGCCACTTACTTTGACAACTCAGCCATCTACTGCAAAACTTTCTGACAACCCTGAAGAAAGGCTTTGTCAATCTCTAATTACCACTAAAGGCAAACTCACCTAAACTCTTCTGGTGACCAAAATACGAATAGTGTTATAATAATATTACTATCTTAAGTCACAGAAGATTACGCTTACTTGATAATTCTATTAAATGCTGTTGCATTTAGAATCCCTATTCTGGCCAACTTGCTACAGGATGATAGGTAGTCAGCATAGATGTCAATGCGGGACACAGAACTGCCGGGACAAGACTCATAAGTTCCTTGTAACCTGTAATACAGTAATGGAATTGTAAAAAATAAGAAGTTACCAGAACTAAGAATACTGTCTAAAAGCAGAAGGGAAGGTATTATCTCCTACATGCACATGCAGGAACAGCACGGACACATGGGTGGTACTAATACTGTGTCACACACATCTTGTGTTCAGACGTTTAGACTCACCAGTTATATGTGAATGTCTCTGGTTCTATCTCAGTTCCAGTTGTTTTTATTGGCACCGGGCTGGGCGATGGGCTGCGTATTGGACCAGGTGAAGGGCTAGATGGTGGTGCTTGATGCTGAACGACTGGTTCCTTAGGTTGCTGTGGAACAACTAAGCAACAACAAAAAATACTCGGAATTAAGACCTATTCAGAAGTATGATTATCCCAACCAGTGAATCAGCTGGTTTGGAAATTCTGGTTTGTAATGCAATATTGAACATCCCTTTAATAACATGCCCTGCACCAACTGTTCAGATTACATAATTTATGTTTCTAATGCTTACAGCTTTGGGTGGCAACTAACTTACTGAAGCCTGTAATCATAATCATTAGCTTGGTCAAAAACGGGCATGCATGAGCTGCTAAGACAGAGCATTTTCACACTTTGTGGACTTCCAGCAAAAATTATAAGAATGTACAAAATGTGTGTTATGCTAGGCAAAGTTTAAATCACATGGAGTTTCGCTAAAAAGGGTAATTTATTCACACATTTATGAAAAAGGCACAATTGATCCTCAGTGAGCTTTGTCATCTAGGCTTATGATGGTTTACACTGTATATTGCTAATTTTTTGTCTCTTTCAAAAATCTCCCTACTAAACCTATCCTCCTCATTCTAAACATACCTCCTACACTCATTAACCTTTGGTTATTTCTAGCCTGGATATAACTTTTTAAAGTACAGCAATACTAAAGAAAAATTAAAGTAAAAACCTGGCATTGGAGATGACTGTGGTTTGGGTGTTGCTGGGGATGGCATGGCAGCTTGCATGGCTGGTTGAACAGCAGCAGGCACTCTTTTTTCCAAGATTTGCACCTCTGATAAGGCTTCTGGACCAAAGCATTCTGCATCCATAGTCACCAAACACACCAAAACATCTGCACACAGTAAAAAGCCCTTTGTTAAGAATCATTAAAACAAGGCAAAACAAAATAATGATGATGATGATGATCAGTAAGACTATTATACAGATGATGATGATGATGATGATGAACATTGTTTGAAGTTAAAAGGCTCTAAAGGTATTCAATCAGAATGATCTTGATTGCTTAAATTCTACACCTGACTTGTGCCGAGGGTGACAATGCTATCCACTTGATAAATCACTACTTAGCAGATAAGCATAAGTAGAACAAGAATAAATATTGTATTATCCAATGGATAAAAGCTTTACCAGAAACCAATGCTACACAGTCCTTAAAATAACTGGAACTGGAGAAACAAGACCACATTGACGTGCACATACAAGAAGAGCCCATAGTAATATAAGGATAACACTAAAGGGAAAAAGCAAGCAAGGATTAAAACAGTTTATCTACAGTGAACATACAAATGCATCAAACCATTCACCTACCTATACTGTGATGAACCTCAGCAATGTGATCTGAGGTCACCTGGCCAACTCCCGAGAGATTGTACAATGATTCCAGCGAAGATAACACCAACTGAAACAGACATGGAATTTCAAGAATAATTTCTACTATGCAAATTTACACAGCTGTTGTTTATTGCTGTTTAGGTGCTGTAGCAAAGAAGAATTTCTACAAATGAACAAGTAACTCTTAATAACTAAATATACAAATAAATAAATAAATAAACTTCCGGATACTTGCATGTGGAATACAAAAAATTAAAGAAGCAAGGAAAACCCAGTGAACAACAACCGCCATACACCTTCTTCTATTAGCTTATAAAACAAACTTATTTTTTCCAGTCCATCTTTTTGTAGTCCTATTATCTTTGACTCTCTTCAAAACAAACCCTCACTTCCCACCTCAATAGCTCCAATTAGACAGACTCAACCGTATTTTGAAAGTTACCCAAACTGGACATTGAACAAAACAGGTTGGTATTTTTCAACAAAGTTCTAGCTTAAAGTAAGAAAATAAGTGGCCCCCCATTTTGTTTATCACAAGTGGGGTATTCTAAGTAGGTTAATGGCTTTCTAGCCAGGACTGAACTGGACTTCAACAACAAACAAACAATGGCTTAGAACACCATTTTGTTAAACACTTTTTTAGTAACCAGCCCAATGAAATTTTTTAAGTTTCGTACATTACCTGAACATCACTGACAATCAGAACTTTGATGAGGGACTGATATGCTTCAGGTTCAAGGCCACCTTCTATGACCTCATCATTTCCCTCAAGGGTGCACAACTTGCCCAAGACATCCATGGCTAGCAACAACAATGAGATTTAGATTCAGATTCAGATTTACTGTTTTGCACTATTAACAGCCGTTACTTTTGTTAAAGGTAAAGCAGGGTAAAATATTCCCAGTCGTCTGGTCGTCCCAGATTACAATCTTGTACAGATGATTAAGGCCCGGTTCAGATGCTGCTCCACACATGTGCCGAACCTAACAGATGAATTAAGTACGGCAAAAGAGCGGCGTCTGAATCAATTTGGTACGGCAGTTTTAGTTTGGTGCGGCAAAAGCGTTAAGTTTGACAGAGTGTGTCGAACTTTTGTCAAACTTAACTTAGGCTCGACACACGGTGCGTCGTCTGAATCAGATGTCGCACCATCGTCCCTCCAAAGTCGAACTTATTCAATTAGGTTCGGCACATGAAAAGTACGGTGTCTGAACCAGGTCTAAGATAACTTTCAAAAGTCACCCTTTGGACGAGTGTGGTTTTGCTCAACCACAAAATCTTTTCAAAAATTCTTATAGGAAGGGGGCAAATTTTACATGAACAACTTGGAATTCATTTAAGAAAAAATTATACACTCTTTCTTAAAAAACTTACCATTTGTGACATGGTATCGATCTTTGTGATCCAAAAAGAAATGAAGCATCTGAAAGAACATCTGGGTATTGGATGATTCTATGGGCTCCAATAACATCTGTTTGTATGAAAAGAAAATCATGCATAAACAACACTATCCTTTCAAAAAAAACAGAATGTTAACCTTGTAGATTTACCTTTTCTGCCAAGTTTGACAGAGTCTCCCAGGCCATTCTTTGAAGAAATCCATGTTCACTACAGATACACTGTATAAGAAATCTGCAAAAAGGCAACAAAAAGTCACTCAATACTTTCCACAAGAAAACCATAGGGAGTGAACCCCCTCATCACTGATTATCTACCTAAAGCATCATGCTGACAATTATCCACGTATTCGAAAGATGTTTTAACCAAGGGCTAACATTTTGAACTTCTTGAAAATGTGATATCGCATTAGTATAGGTTACAACAAGACAAAGATCTGCAGGCAACAACCCCAGCACCTGGGGCAAGTTGCATAAAGCTGCTTACAATGAAATGTGAATTTTCTGTGATTGTTTCCTTTCTTCCGAAGGAATTCTTTAGCCCTTTTTTGTTTCGTATGCTAGAAATTCCACTTTGGCCAAGTTTTCTCAGACAGGGTACAACAAAACTCTCCCAAACAAAGAGACTGGACTAACAGGAAATTTGCACAGTTAATCTTACGTTTCTTTTCAATGCAAATGGGCTGAGGATCGTTGCTGTCGGTTATGTTCACGAAAAGGTGGATTACAAGACAGTTGTCAATTTTAAAAACACCTAGGCACTTTTAATGACCAAAAGATAATAATTTCAAATGAAATTCATAATATTGAAACAATATTTCAGTCAATATTTTCACAAGCACACTGTCTTTGTGGAAATGATGAGAGACATATGAGTAAGTGTGAATAGCAAGCAAAACGTGCTCTGAGAGTTCTAAAAAAAGGAGGGATTCTCTTCCATATCCCAATTCAGAAAGTAACAATTTTATTACAACAGTCTTACCTCAAACACAAAGGATGACTTGCAAGGACACTAGCATTTGTGTCATCAAATGAGAAGTTATAGAGGATCATTCCAACCTACAAAAGGAAGTGGAAAAATTGATGACAAGGCCTGACACCATTGCTTACTTACAATAAGGCTCAGTTCAAACATCAATCTTTTCATGTACCGAACTTAATCCCTTCAATTAAGTATATGAAAAGATCGACATTTGAATCAATTAAGTTCAACATATCTAATTTGGGTTGACTCATGAATTATGATCGAGTGGCCCACATGGGAATTTCGACTGTGGAGTGACTTTGCTTTAAACATCGAACTTCTCATGTGCCAAACAAAAGGAATAAATAACTAAAATTTATTTTCACTTGCAAGCATTTCAGACCATTGAACATAATTCGTAAAAATGAATTGAGTCCGACTAATTAAGTTCGACATCTGAATCAACTGTCGAACTTATATCATTTGGGTCGACCTAAATAGGCATTAAGTTCAGTACATGAAAGATCGACATTTAAACTGGGCCTAATGGTAAAACAACTGACAAAGACAGTGTGATGGCGCAGAGAGGAGTGTTATCATAATATGTCAAGCACTCAAAATAACACCACTGTTTTTCTATCTCCACTGTTTACACCTATAACATGAAATGAAACAGATGGGCTAGAGTGGAGAAACAAGAACTATTAAGATGCAGCCCACATTGGCAAATAATATTATTCTGTTCTAATATGAAAATGAGACTGGACAGAACCTTATTCTTACTACTTTTTCTGCATACATAATTTTGGAGAAAAAAGGAGGCTCAATTTTGACAGTATTATTTTTAACATTGCAAAAAAAATGAGAACAAAAGTGCAATAAAATTCAAGATCACTCGCCACATAACAAGGACATACTGGAAAATTTCAAACATCTGGTTCACTGAAGACAATTCACAACAAGGGCTGAACTTGCATTTAAAATTCTAAATTGTTTTGTGTAATAACCTGGGAAATCCTCTGACATTCAACGTCTTTTGCTCCAACTTTTCTTCTTACAGGATGGAAAAGTGCCTCTACATCAGTAGCATTTGGTCCCTCATCTGCTAAGAACCATGAGACCAAAATTTGAACTTAGATGTGTAAAAACTGGTACTTGAAAAAGCAATATTGTAAGCTAGAGTTTACATATCAAATGAAACCCAATAATGTTCCAAAGTACAAAAAAATACAGAGCTGAGTGTGAAAAACAGTAGCATTAACTATCCAATGTGTCTCTAGAAGGCTCGTTTTCTAGCCTGTTCCAGGCGTTCAGATCATGGGGATGGTGCAAAGAGATGTAAGCGGAAGAAAATGGCGAGGGGGTGGGGCAGGAGGTTAGAGCAAGGGAACGCCTGTAGTACTTTTTAGCAAAAGCTTGTTCTCGAATACCAGATTCTAGTATACCATATTATTGGTCTATTTTGACAGCTCTTGTCTTGGGAGATAGATAGATAGATTGCCTTTATTTTAAAATGATAAGTATTAAAGATACATGAGCTTGTGGGGTCGTTTGCAATTAACTGATCACTAAATAAACTAAAAACTAAAATCTAGTTATATTTAAACAGACAAAAACATTTGAACATAAATTAGCACTATTTACAAAAGTGACAGGAGAGAAGCAAAGGGAAGCCTAAAAATCATCCCATAACTCTACCCATTATGTCAAAGAATCTAATACAACTAATCTAAATAGGAATTATTAAAACTTGTACAAACCATTTTTGCTGCAGAGGATCTCCCGAACTCCTTCAACTTTTAAGTTATCTTTCCAAAACTGTCGAAAACAAGTTTTAAGTCCATATTACCCAACTAGGTTTAACAAGGAAATAACATTCAACGCTACATGATAATCATTTTTGTTCACTATAGAGCTGGAAACCTGCATTTCATACATTACCTTCACAAAATCTCTTTCCATGTGCTGCTTTAAGTACCAATCTTCATACAGTTCTTTTAATCCATGGGAATCTAAAGAAATATTAACACAATTTCTTTTAAGATGACAGTGAAAATAAGTAACCAAACAAAAGCTTGGAAAACGGCAAAGAAATACGCTTTACATAAGATACTAAACTACTGCAACCTTGTAGGGTGAAAATAAAGACAGGCTGGGGTTATTAACAATTTTGTTCTCAGTGAAGTCAGGATAGCACAATAATCCTCTGGAAGTTTTGAAACATTATTGCCTCTTTTCAGATATTGCATCTTTGCAAGACTTTTCTGACAACGAAATATATTTCTAGTTAAACTACTTCTCCCGTTTCTTTTTGCATGAACTTCTGCATACCTTCTGAAAATATCCCAGTGTGTGCCAACAATGTATCTATTACTGCTGGAGCCTAAATGAAATAAATCAAGTCACATAATGAAAAGTGTTAGCATCAAAAGCATCAAAAAATGAAACTAAGTATAGTCTTTTGGTGATAAAATTGTCTTCTATGTTGTAGAGTATTTTTACTGTCACACAATTAAAAATTATATTTGAAACCGCTCAACAAAAGAAGACAAGAAAATGAAATGTTACAGAAGACTCAAAAATACATGTTACAGGTCAAATTTGATTTCAGGTTAATTTTGATTTAATCTGATAATCAACCTAGGTTAAAACCTTTTAACCAGAAGTCAAATTTCAAACCTGTAACATATACAACATATCCAAGTTTCAGGTCTGAGTGGCGCACTGTTTCTCACTTATTCTCTGAGAAGTTTTATGGGCCTACACATAATTGTCGGTTTTTGTAGGTCCTTTCCTGATTAACTATTGATTCATTGAAGGATTTCAAGAGGAGGTAAATTCATTCTTATCATACCTTGCTCAGGTTAAAAACTGAGTTGCTAACATTTGACAACAGCATACAAATGTTAATAGCAAAATCCACTTCATTAGGCATGCCACATTGAAGAGAGAGAACAAGTTTATCAAAGTTCCTTGATGGATCTGCAATCAAAATTCCATTGATGGTACATTAAAATAAAATTTTGAAGTAATGGGCTTCTGTATCAAAACAACTTCAACCAGTCACACATAGCAATGCAAAACAAGCACTTGAAAACAATACCTTTACTTGTAGAAATGACAGAAACATAGTCTGGAAAAAAAAAGCAAAAGGTGAGAAAAGGTATACCCATCAATGATATTAATAAAATAATATTTAAATATCCCACAACATAATACTTTTTATCAGTATGGCTACGTTATTCACAAAGCCTTACATATAAACACAGTGGAAGCTCTCGTAAGTGGACACCCTCAGGATGTGGACGCTTACGAGAACAGTTCTTGCATGCAGCCACTAAAGGGTTTGAAGGCCTCTTATGGGAGCTTACCCAACAACAAATAAATACTGGAATGCAATTTAGAATATTAGTGGGGTACCTGCAGCTGCCACCGTGGGTATATGAGTTGAAAATGAGCCTCCTCCAACTGGAGTGTGGGGTCTTCCAGCAGAAAGAACATCTTCTGCATCTTCCCCAAAGAAGTTGATTCTCTCGAAGCTTTCCAAGTAACTGAAAGAGTGAAATGAAAGCAGACTTACTCAATGATATGATCCTTCCTTTTCAATTAGTTTTCTCTTTACTTGCAAAAAAGTAAGGTAATATAATAAAACCTCAATACAAAAGAACCTCAATAACTCAAACTTGGATAACTCGAATTCACCGCTAACTTGAACTCAATTTCCTTTCCCTTGATCAAAATTTCACTGAAATTTACCCCAATAACTTGAATTCCCCACCACCTTGAACAGCTTTTCGTTTCTCTTCAGAGTTCGAGTTACCACAGTTCTACTGTACTATTAGTATTTCACATATACCTTGATCTCACTTAATTTCAAGAGTTTTCAATTTCGCAATTTGGGAAAAATCATGAAATTTAATACTTGCGATATCTAAAAATCTCTAAAAATTCACTAAAAATCCCTATAAATCCCTAAAAATCATGAAATTAAATAATCACGAAATATGGCTCATGATTTTTCGCGAAATTTAATACTTGCGAAATTAGGTGAGAATAAGGTATATAAGATCACTCACTTCAGCAAGAGGTCAAAAACCATCAGGACAAGACCAGTAATTTTCATAACTTTTTTTAATGGTCTCTATGATGTATGACTTCTATTTCCCAGAATTCTGTTTCATTACTCATGAAATGCAAAATATTTTACATTTCCCAAGCCATGACACTTGATTCTCAAAAACAAAAGTCAAACAAATAGTTACGGTAACAATTTCTAAAGTGCTTTGAGCACTTCACTTCATAGGTGGCGGAACTAGAAAAACATTTTCTCAACTCAAATTTTGAGTTGTATGGCTACCTACTGAACAAAAAGCTACACTGAGTTAAATCAAGCCACAGAGGCCCGCTTTAATTTCTTCAATATCAGTGTATTCACAATTCACAATCAAAGATCTAAGCATTTATCATTTCACAAAGAGCACTCGAGTTACAATTCACAGAATGATTTTTCATTTTCCAGTAAACTATGATCAAAAAACAGCAAAAATGCCCCTACCACAACCCTACTTCATTTAGTACTGACAAAAAAAAACACAGGTAAAATGCTCTTTTTCTAATCACTAGAGTTAAACTGACCAAATACATACTCTGAAATACCCAGGCTTGTCATATAACAAAAGTCATTTGGCTACTTAAACTGTTAGTCACTATTTGTCATTCATTGCACCTGTTGTAGACTTAACCCTGAATTTTTTTCCTTGAACATGCAAGAATAATTTTGTTGCCATTTAATAATCATTCAAGAAGAAAATAAGCAGCTTTGAAACACTGTTCTGTTCCATCTCAAGAACTTCTTTTGCTGCCACATTTTTCTTTTTTTTTAAAGGATGAAATGTAACAAATTAATGTGCAGAAATATAAAAGAAATTACAACTTGTATTTAAGGAAGTTCAAGAACTTCTTCACTGATATGACAAAACAAGCTTTAATTTTACCAGCAACCAGGGGTATGACATCAAATGTAAACATTGATTTTTAGAATTAGTAACAATCATTAAAACCGAGATGCATTTCTTAATCATTGTCATTTTTCTTTCTATTTTCTCAGTAGAAATGTGGAAGTGAGGAAGGTTTTGGAATAAGAACGTTCAAAATCATGTAAGCTTTTAAACTGGGTATTTTCCTTTACATGGTAACAGAAGTCTCCTCTTTCTCTATCGAAATTCTTGACTGAGTTGTGTCAAGCTTATTGTATCTACTAAAATAAGAGGCTAAACAAATGCGTTTGAGTAAGAGATATCTTACTTAATCTCTGAATAATTCTCTCAAAAAACTTCATCTCGTCCGTGTTTCGTACAAACGTACGAAAGCCTCGATGTTCGACTAAAGCCAAACTGATGGACAATAATTATATTGTTTTATGTAGCACGTTTTCATTTGCATAATAAGATTTAATGCCATAAAACCATTTTAACGCTTGCTTCCTGCATGGCTCAAGGGAATTATTTCTTTTTTAGGGTAAAGCTAAACCCACGAACGACAAGAAGTCGTGAAGTTTTCAGGTCGTTAAAAAATATTCGATAACAATGCACATAGTCACACACAAAGAAGTTGTAGTCCATTGTCAGTGGTTTTTTCTTTCTTTATCCGATATCTTTCAACAAGGATACGTATTATTTTGAAGGAATATCATCGCTAGAGTCAAGAATACCGGAAATAACCCCGTGAAAACAAATCAATCATGAAATTATGTAAAAGATTAAGCTTACGAGAATTTTAGGAAACACACTGCTAAAAGAAACTGTTATTATCAAGGCATCCCCGGGCATAAAGACCTAACTTTGTTTCCCAAACTTTTACAGACTCTTCAAAAATTCCAGTGCTGGCAAACAAATGAAATGTACCTTACATTACGATGGAGAAAATGTGAAGGCAAATAACAGATTTTATGTGGCTAACGGAAGTTTCCAAGTGTATAATCTTATCACCAGCACACTCGTTGTAACGTGACTATACAAGAATCGTTAGAGAGATCCTTGCTCGAGGTAATGTGACTTTTGTTCGCCAAAATGCACCATTCAAGAGGTACAGACGTAACGTATCCCCTAAATTTTCTTTAAACGTCAGTTAATTGAAAGGTTAGAGTCCTAAATGTACACAACTTTGGACGTGAATGGAAGGCTTGTGTTTCACTTACCGAGAATAATGTTGCCGTAAAGCGAAAGCAGCATTTGTACAGGTCGGCGGTAAATTAAAAACTTCGGCGATGTCTCGCCAAGTTTTCCCTTCTGTGACCTAGGATATGGACAGATACCGTTCAAGTCACATCTCAGTGGTTCGTAAGACGAAAGAATCGACGAAGACCATCATAAAATTTGAACAAAACGCGGGAATCTAGCCACCTACCTTCACCCAACCACCGGCCAATGTAACTTTACGGTACAGAAGATACAAGTCCAAATATTGCCCTCCTAACCACGGCAAACGTCTAAACGGCGTCCTAGGCGACAAAGTATAGGATAAAATTATCTTTAAGTATTGCGGAAATAACACACAAAATATCCGTGGCAAGAAAACCTCCAAACATTCACTCAGCTCACCCTTTGGACTCGTGGAAGTTCTTCAACTTTGTCATGAATGCATTGTACTCTTTCTCGTAGGTTAGAGAGTCTACACCCAAATGTTGGGCCATTTTTTGAAAATGCGAGGGTTGAAACATGGTGTTCCTGGTTCAATCACCCCTTGTAATGAAGCACAAAGTTGTGTGCCAGTAAAAAGGAGGGAGTTTTAAATTTCGACTCTTACGCCAGTGAACCAATCACTGAATCTCGCCGATCCATACAACGGATCCAAAACAGGCCAACAAATCTCTGCTTTTCTAAATTTCTCGCACAAAAAATAATCCAATACTAGTTCCAAAGTAAAGGCAATTCAAATTCAATAAGATTTAAAAATCGTTCTAAGCAAAATTCCTCAAAGTTTTCGCCAGAATTTACGCGACCACTGGACCACGGCCATTGTCAATGAATCGATTACCTCAGTCCATCATAAATAAAAGCAAAACTGCATGAAAGGTGAATCGCCGCATACGGCTCGTCGCAAAAACACACAAAGGGACGTCCGTGCACAAACAAATTGACCTGTTCCTTGACAATTTACTCAAACTTCCACAGTAAAAGCCAGAAAAATTCTTGAATGCGCCACAACCGCTGTCCTTCCCGCTTCTTGGTCTAAAAGCCGTTCTACGGCAGGTATAACAATGTTTTCGATTCCAAAATAAGAAGCACAGCCAACAGAATTATTCCCTTTGTACGCTGGTAATAACGTTACCACAAGAAACGGTTCCATAAGCAAGGAAATTCTCCCATTTCAGACAGTATAACACGATCGCATTCATCGCATCAAGCCTGAACTTTTACTTCAAACACGAGATCCAGCTCACTAAAGCGCTGAGCGCACAGGTAGTAAGAGGTTACTTGCAATCTTCGATATTTCATCAAAATTTTGATATTCTTTAAGAACCATTATTTAGAATCTTCCTCTAAGAGTCAGAATGCACCTAACTGAATTGAAGTAGAGTATTTTGAGAACCAAAAATGGTTTATGCGAATTTATATTGAAGATTTCTTTCTAATATTCTTACGATCTATAATGATTTTCTCACAACTGTTCAAGCAATTCGTTATTAGGCTCTAGAGGGGGGGTGCGACTATTGTCCCTATTTAGGCAGCAAGAATTGGCGAATTTCGTGACTTCGTGACTCTTCGCACCTGAAGTTCTCAGTGTGCGAAACAGAAGGAAATTTGAAACAGGGAAGGAGTTTCATAAAATTTTGTTTAAAAAATCGCAACTGCTTATAGTTTACCTTTCGCAAAACCATAAACCAAAAGGGTGTTTCCTACATCGAGAAGCAATTTTTAACCTGTTGTCTCCTCTGTGCGTCCTGGGTGCACTGGCTGAACATGGCTGAAGAACGAAACATCGTGATTTCAGTTTCACCTGGGAACCATTCAACTGTTTCCCATCATGAATTATTCTTATGTCCCTAGTTATGCACTATTTGAATAGTATTTTTATCAAGGCATTCGTGACTTTGTATGAGAGAAGTACTTTACTAAAACAGCCTGTAGCGTGCAAGCTCAGGGAGTTTGGGAGAACCAGCCCAGCACTGTACTGTTACCCCTAAAAATAACCTTCCTTCTTTGACTCAACCACATCGTGATCCGAGCGGGCCTGCGCTGCAGACTAAATCTAGAGTTGGTACGGGTTGGAATTGGTGATGATCATAGTCGATCATATGATCGATATAAAATTTTCACTCGTTACAGTCACGTGATGTCTGATACGAGCACCTCCTGAGTCTGCAGCAAGGTACCGGCTGAACGATCTCTAAAGTTGTGTGATATCCTGAATTCGAAAACATTTATTTTTTAATTCTTCCATTTTTAAGTTCAGACCAGAGTCACATTTTATCCCTCGAATTTGTCTTACAATAGAACACAAGGTAAGTATTTTTAGATCTGATTCCTGTACGCATTATCCAATGGATAGGTTATCCACCTTTTGAACAACTGGGGCCTGATCGAGGTCCTTGGCAGAGATATTTACGTGGCCAGTTCTTTTTTTTCTTAGCCCCGGATGAGGTTTGTGTTGAAAAACGAAATATGGACCAGTGCGCTTAACAATTTGATTTTTTTATATATTCTTTTTTTTTTTCTTTGCTCTCTCAAATTTCTTGCCGCAAGGATCACTTTATTGGTTTCTACTCAGTCCTTCGTGTTACGAAAAGTAATAAGCCCCGGCCCTTCAGCTTGTATTTAACAATTATTCCTCAAGCCCTAATGGGCTATCACTAAGAGGCCATGAGGGCGAGAGGAATAATTGTTTTAGTAAAATTCAACTAGCTGGTCAAAAATATCGCGACAAAACAACTTTAGCTGGTTAAAACTAGACTTTAATCCTTTTTTTGCCGCCAAAAAGCCGGCGCCTTCGCTACTAGTGGACTATAACATACCGGTATAGCCTAGTAGTAGCTCAACCAATCAGAACGCAGCATTTATAATAGACCACTAGTTGGATTTTACTAAATGCATATATTTTGTTTTCCCAATAAAGGCTAAATAAAGATTTTAAAAATGTAATCTCAAATAAAGTAGAATTAATCTGACATTAAAGTAGTTTTTCGCTTTCCCTGTTCGTTTCTTGCCTTATAATTCTTGTAGAAATAAAAGCCCAATGAAACATCCACCCCAAGGTCTTCCCGTTTCCATCCGGCGCCAAAGCTGGGTCAGTCTTTTACTGAAGGGAATCAAAATTTTCTAGGAGGAATCGAAACCAAGGGGTTAAGCAAAATTTGGGGAGGGGGCAAGCAAGGTGTATTATTTGGGAGATGTGCAAATGGTGAAATTCAAAATAAAAGCAACCAGATTCATGTTAATAAAGTTTACCACGTCAGGCAGACCAATGACAGTTTTTCCTGAATCCCGCAACTCGATGTGCTATTTAAACAAAAGGTTATCCATTCTTAGAACAATATTGGTTCCCCAAAAAGGACTTTATTTTTACTTTCATTACCTTGGGAAGCCCTCTAGGAGAGGGCGTGGGGGGCTTTACTTAAAACCAAACGAATGCGCTACAAGGCTGGTAATATGGGGCAAAGGGCTGATTTATTTGAGGGCTTTGGTCTTGTACGAATTAAGTCAAAAGGTATATTGTAGAGTATTTTGCTCACTTCAGACATGGAGGTGGTTAAAATTCTAAAATTTGTTAATGTAATGTAATGTCGTGGATTAGAGGACAAGAAGATGCGCCCTATTTACATGTTAACAGTAAGCTCGGACTGCAGCATACAAGGCGCCACTGGCAGCCGCTAGCTATCGGTCCATTTATGAGTTTACGGTAACTCAGTCACAGCCTATGGTATAAATGGTGCATGATGCCTGAAAGGTAGACCGCACCACCAAGGAAACTTCCCCTACTCTTTTCGAACAGTAGTGTGGGTTCTTTTACGTCCCCTTTGATTTTGACCAATGAAAGAAGAATGAAGGAAACAAGTCCGACGGCTTTACGTCACTGCCAAATGACGCGATCATCTTAAAGGAGCTGTGTCACGAAATTCAGCCAAATTAGGAAATTACAAAATGCCTGTTAAATTAAGAGAAACGTAAAAATAACCGCTTAAAACATTAAAGGAGCGTTAAAATAACACCACAGATACAACAGATTTAACAGATGGGCAAAACTGAAGCAGACTGAAACTGATTTAAATTAGGGTGTTTGAAAACTGTTCAGCTTAAAACAGTTTTTTAAAGTTGATCTCTGCTGTTTGCAACTTCAAAAATAATGCTCAGGAGACACATGTGTTTGTCTCGAATCTCTGATTTTGTCATTTCCATGTAATTTCTTTGCTTACTTTAAGTTCCATAGTGATTGAGGGCAAGTAATTGGCAAAATGAAACAAAATGAACTGGACTGCCATGACACAGCCCCTTCAACCGAGGCAAGAACTCAAATCAGAGCCAGCGTGATCTCACCAGTTTTTGAAAGACCCTGGCTGTTGGTCCGGCCGGGGTTTGAACCCACGACCTCCCGCTCTGCCGACGGGTGCTCTCCCAACTGAGCTAGGCGTTAACAAACTTTAACCCTACCTTTCCCCCCATACTGAAAGTCTCCTAGTTTCTCCTCTTTCCTTTTGAGTGAGGGCTCATGGCTGAGTTGCACTGTTGTGCCAGTCATGGGGGCATTATTTCAATCTACGGGCTGGCTGCCAATAGTGGAAGCCCCTGGATACTCCAGGCACCCAACCTCCACTTCAGCGATGCAGCTGTTAACCAGTGGATAGTACTATCCACCTTTTGAACAACTGGGGCCAGATGCACAGTTGACGTCATTATTGGCAACTTTTTTCTGCTATTTTATGAAATGGCGGAAAGTTTTTTATTTAGACGTTATTTTACCCGACCGGGTGAATGACAATATAGAGCGAGGTCTTACCGAGGCTGTAGATAAATACGAAAAGCAAGAAGAAGAAGAAGGATTAAAAAGCGTTTCGCAAAAGAAACGGAACTCGAGGAGTCTCAGTCGATCGCCACTACATTTGTTCCCTTTGTATATAAAACAAATGTATTCCATGTTGTTGTGCGTCTGTTCAGTAATAGAGAGATAAAGCATCGCGTTTAGGGCAGACGGGTAACTCGAGATTTTCAGAATGAGAAATGGGCTGATAAAAACAGCTTAAAACAATTCGTATAGACAGAATTGGAGTTAATTTACCGATTTTCGTGTAGTTGCAATGGACAGTATACGACAAGTAAATGGAAAACTTGCTCAAGTGGTACAAATTCACGTTTGCCGTAAACGCTGTGCTTAATCTCTCTAACAGATCACAGAAGACGTCAAAATGTGGTGGGGACATCAGTGACACACTCGCCTGCGGCTTGTGTGCCACTTTTTGTTCTTACCACATTATTAAGTCATTCTATTACTGAATTGACGCACGGCAACATGGAGTCTATTTGTGAAATAGATCGACTGACTAATTGTAAAAAAAGTACATACCCGGCACTCGACTTCCCCACAATAAGAAAGAGCTAGTAAAAAAAGTCGACAACAAAAGTCGGTTGATAGACAGTCAGTTTGTCTAGTTTCACCCGTCAAGGAAATAAATTCACGACAAACAAATGTTAGAGCTCAAAAAAAATCACTTCTTTTTATTTTATGAAAGGTTAAAAAAGCAACAAACACACCAGTGAGTTCGTTTACATGCCCTGGCTGTTTATAGAAGACTCACCGGCTTTAGAGCAAAATGTATAAAACAAAAAAAAAATGCTTTCGTAATCCGCGGTTGACCATTGTTGTTTTCCGCCGCGGTGTTGTAACAGAACCTACATATAAAAAAAACCTCGCTATAGTGAACACATTTTGCCAGTCCCTTTGAGCTTTTCGACCAAAAAATGTTCATCAAAAGGAAAATAGGCTACAAAAAAGACGAAGAAAAATAAAAATATAACTAAGTTAAACTTAATACAAAAGATTTTCTTAGAGCTTCTTAAGTCCTCTCCGCTATTGGCATAATAGTTGTGTGTTTATCAATGGGCAGTAGAAAAAGAGAAAGCAAAAGGCTTGGTCTAATTCCACACGTGTTCGGTGCAGTGTTTCAAGGCCTGCGGAGATAAAGAACACACCAAATTAAGTCATGAATTAAGTATGAATACTGCTGTGATCCTTTGAAACAGGGCCCTCACTAAAATCACTTTAGTGATGTGGCCTCCTTGTTTAAGTGTATGTCCAAAGCGCAAATATAAGAATATTTCCTACAGGGACGTCTTCTTTTTATACCTTCAATTTCACTAGTTTTGTTCTTCTTATTGCTTTTTGGGTTTGGCATCCAATTCATGCAGAAATGTTTGACATGCTTACTGAAACATCTCCCTGTTTCAGACCACAAGTTTTTTCCCTAACATATTTCACATCCCAACCACTCTATTCAGGAAGTGAATAACAAAAAAAAACCCTGTACAGACCCAAACGGTTAGGACCTATACCCAATTCCAGATCAAAAAGGGTCAAAAACCGTACCGCACTGCACATACCTTGATGGTGTGTATAATCAGGAAGTACCACCTCAGGAACAGCGAAGCTGGTAGTGGGGGGGTGGAGGGGGGAATTGCAAAACAAAAGAGGAGTCTAAGAGGAAACTAAGAGGAGTCTCCCAAGCCTGGCCACTTCAAGTCACTAATTAATCAGTTGGAAAAAAGGTTTCGTTGTTCCTTCTCCTTGCTACCCTTCTAAACCAAAACTCTATTAACTACGTTTGTCATGTTTTCAGTATACGATTAACTTACATTGCAGTTGAAGGCATTCTGCTTACTAGCACACCAGAATGATGCACCAAGGAAACAGAAGTCACCGCCCTTCTTCTTTACAACAGCTGAATCACACAGACCGATTTCCTGAAAAGTAAATATGAAATGACATCTGTTAACTCTGTTTTTTACAATGAGCCAAATGGATGTTAAACAAGTTTTTAAGTATTCGCTTGGCAATCCACCTTCAACTGTAACAGCCTTTTTCCTTACAACAACCTGACATTGCTAGCGTTCAAATAATTTCATTTTTTTTCTCACACATTGTGTATTACAATTCCCAATACTATGCTGTCGTACTATTGTCTGATTTGAAATAATTAAAAGGACCTCTTTAACCTAGACATAATATGCGCACGTACAATTTTACAAGTAACTAAGACAAGTATTTTGTCGAATATTTATACGTTTATTTTTTTACACGTGTGTTTCGCGCGTGTATTTCTCGTGCAATTTGCGTGCAATACAACAGATTTACAAAACAGGTGAAATGCTGCAACTCCCATGTTCTGTACTATACGTTGGACATTTTGTGAATTGTTGTGAGACTTTACTTAGATTACCATAATTTAGGATGGCTTCATGAATCTTGCATTGGGTGTGGTTACAACAGTAAAGCCACTTGATATTAAGTGGAAATTTTCTACAACTGTTTTTATGTTTCAAGGTATCTTTTTTTGCGATGTTTGTTTTGGTCGAGTTATCTTTGATTGTGTGGAAAAAAAATTCTTGTAATCAAACAGAATGATTGCAGAAAATTTTCACTCTGAAGCATACCATGATCTATGCAAAAACGCCCTGGGCCCAGATGCATAATGCAGCCTAAGATTAAGCCTGAATTTTCTGTGCAACGAAGGAATTTTTTGCACTCTCTTTTTGTTTTCTGTACTCATTAAAACATAATCTACCTTTGGTCAATTTCCAAAACATACCCTGGAACAAGTCTGTTAGGTACAATCTCAAAATTACCCCTTTCACCCTAGCTGAGATTGAAAGACGGTATCTTGTCAAGTGGTTCTAATTTTTGAGTCTTTGGATGAAATCCTGTGGTATGACCATACAAACAAAGCCTCTTTGACAATTCTCTCACATGGTTTTATTTGCCAGCATTTTTACAAAATGAAATTTGGAAGTTTTATTGCAGTTTGACTTTGATCACTTTTGGAGATGACAGGGTTAAGGACATCTGGAACTCCTGCTGGATCCATCGCTGTAAAGAGTATTCTATTGCGGTGCAGATAAAGAAAACAATACTGATACCTGGCACAAAACGTGAGGATCAGAGTCGGCAATCAGATCCAGAATGGCTTCACCATACTCAGAGACAATAGCACTGCACTAATAAAATGACAAATAAATAGTTTTAATAATCAAATTAATCAATCATTGTATTTTATTTTCAAGTGAGCCCCTAGTAAGAACAGAGCCGTGCAGAATTGTTTTTGTCCACTCCTATCTTAATTGACAAATTCTTCTCTTATCCTGAGCCCGCATATTCTTAAAAACCATTCAGTATGATGGGTAATGACAAGCTCTGAAAGGCAAATCAAGCTTTGCGTAATGAAATTAAAGAATTAAAGAACAATGACCTGTCAAAGAATCAACATGTGTCAATTAGATCACTTAACTTCTGTGTGTTATTTATTTTTAGTTGCAATCTGCAAAGCTTTCTAATAGTTTAAGGTTTCTGTTTTACTAGATAATTGTGTTATTGATATACTTGTCTTGCCCTGCCAGACTAGCTTTCCAGCTATTTGCGGGGCAAGCTATTCAACTTTTGTATTTTTGTACAAAGAATAAAGTTGTTGTTGTTTCATCAGTTCACAAGTTAGTGTAGATGATATCACATCAAAATTACCTCTGAAGCAATCTGGGATGGCAAGTAGTTGCAAACCGCTTTCAGAAGACTAAGGATCTCTTCCTAATAGAAAAAAAGGAGAGAAAAAAAGTGAATCCAATGATATTTTAATACTGCAATGGTGCCTATTCCACTGCACTGCGAGCAGAGCTTTCTCTCTTGCATGGCGCTTAGCATTTACGAAGTCATTAACGTTGCTCATCAGCACAATGCTACTGACCAGCGATGCAAACGACTTTGTAAACAATAAACACCATGCAAGAGATAATCCTCTGCTCCCAGGGTACTATACTGCCTATACCCTAGCTTAACTTAGAAAACTTGAAAAAACAACAATAACAAACAATCAAAAAATAAACTTGGCAAAATATATATACCAGTTACTTTACAATCTTTGAATGGTAGAATTGAAACACTGATAAGGAAAGCCAAGCTTTACAAGTTACCTTGGTGGCATTGTCAGCAAGTGCATTCTTCAGATATGTCATGACAGTTTCACAGATTTCACAAGTCTCATTACTTCCAACCTTAAGAGCCACAGGCTTCTCCATTGCTGAAAGATCAAAACAAGACCCCATTTGACAAACACAACTACAGTCTCATAATTATCTCCAATATTCAGCCATGTTCCGTGGCCTTAAGCAGTTAGAAAGTTCTGTGACCCAAGAACATATGCAGGCGTGATGATCCCACACATGTCAAGGAGGAGCGAGGTCAGAGACAACATGTAATAAAGATAAGCCTCTCTGTGTAGAAGCAAAGAATTGCATAACCTTCTAGGGGTGTAACGATTCATATTCCCTGCGATTCAATTTGATTTTGATTATTTCAATTTGATTATGTAAATTATTAATGTTTCTTAATTCTTATAACATAATGCATAATGTAAACAACGTGCAACCCTAAATCCTCATTACCATTCCACTTGGTAATAGTAACGCTTGGTCGTTCGTTGCCATGTTTGAGAACCTGACAAAGAGCATGTTGCACATGGTTTGCCCTATTTGGAAATTCTCAAGGGTTGTTGAAGGACAACATTATAACCACGCAACACAAAATGGTGCATGAACTGCAATCGTCTTTGCTCGTCAATCAAAAAGGCACATTTTAAGGAGTTCTTGATAATTTCTGATTTTACAATGTACTAAATCACTGAGGGCACCCTGAAAAAGGTCTGCAAAAATGGAACTAAAATCGAAACTTGGAAGCAAAGAATCATGAATCGAACCAAAAGGTCACAATCATGATAAATCGAGGATTTGATTAATCATTACACCACTACAACCTTCAAGTCAATGTCATTACCATCTTTACTGTGTTGGAAAGTCTATGTCTTAGCTATGTTTGGTTACATAGACCAGTGTAGGCTGTTTGATAATAAAAACAATTCCATACAACAGAAAATTTAAACAAAATCTTCCTATAAAGTCTTCCCTATTTCTACAGATAACAGACATAAAAATCTTTTTAAAAAACTTCAAGGACAAGGCCTCAATCTGCGACCCTTCAGATTTAAGACAGAGTACAAAGTGTTTAGATCATCATATCACCACAGCTTTATCTCAGCCTCAAGTGGCTCATCATTTTAATGACAGAACATTGCCATCCTTTACCTTTCTGGTGTTTCTTTGATGCACAAAGGTTAAGAGCTGCACAAACCATGGATGGATCAAGTTCTTGCACCAGGATATCAATAATGGCTTGTTCATACTGCTCCACAAATTGTTTGCACTGTGGAGAAAAATAACACAGTATCATGGCTCAGTTATCAAGGAAACCCTTCCTATAACACATCTTTTTCATCTGATTGGCATTTTCAAGAAGTGACAGCACTGTTGACTTTTAATCACCTTCCCCTCCATTCCTAGCATTGATAACTTGTCATCATCGTGGCGACTAGAAAATCTCATATTTTTCATCCAGATCATATGCTGGGCACCGTAGATTTTATAACTTCAGAGCACTGGCCTCCCTTCAATTTTCCTTAGAGCACAGCCTTGCCTTCTCCTCAATAATGCATAATGGCTGTACTTGAAATTCAAACTAGGGACATACTTACTCCCCCAAGAGGGCCTCATTTTACAATAGTGAGTTTACACAACAAGACAGCAGGAGGAAAGAGGATGTCAAAGGAATGTGATAGGGCTATAACTTGCGTGTTTTCTCATAATCAACACGTATCATTAATATTTTCTGGTCTTTTACAAAAAGACCTTTTTAAAGGAAGGTGAATTTTTTTTCAACAAATTATTGTCATGCTTGTCACACAAGGTTTGCCATCTTCTTTCTTCTCCCATCCTGTTACAGAAATTCACTAATAACAAATGGGGGAGGTGGGGTAGATAAATAGAGATGTTCACTGGAATCAGCATGGCAGGCCAAAAGCCGAATTACCCTTATGCTGCAAAAAAAAACTCAATTCCTGCACAAAAACTGAACTGTACTAATATTTATGAAACATATCAACTAGTAACTAAATGAACTACAATCTACAACATATTGAGCAAAAAAGTGATTAACTAAGATTATCAGATGGTGCAGAAGAAAACCATGAAAAACAAAACCACACAAACAAAAATAAATCTTTCATACATTTACCTCACTTTGTATAGTGGAAGGAAGCAAACTGCAAACCTCTTCCAACGCCTCCTTTATTTCTTGCTGCAAAATAAACAAAATAAAGCACATTATTGACTTTTCAAATTGAACAAGAAAGTAAATGCGTGCCAGTCTTCTGAATGACAAATCTGTGGCTCCTAAGAGCCACGAAACATCTCATTATTACTCATGTTTAAAATCTCTGAAATTTAACGCCTGCAGAAACAGTCCATGCTGCACTTGTCTAAATTTAAGAAGACCTGTTTGTCCCCATTGGGTAACGAAGTTTTTTGTGTAGCAGAACATTTCAATTTTAACTACTAAATCTTTTAAACTAAGCAAAACGTTTAACCAGGTGTTAGGGTATGGGTGAGGGTGACTCTGGAACTAAAACATACCTTAATATTATTCAAGAAATATATTTATTAAAAGCAAAATAAGGACATTTCCAACTCATCTTGCACATCATGGTTTTAAAAAAGTTAAAAAATTAGGTCCCAGTTAAAAGAAAAAAAACTGATGAAAATTATTCACGACAACACACATTCCATTTTTGCAAAATTAAGCGAGAACAAAGTTACCCTATTTAGGTACAAATTATGCTGTGTGCACGTAGTTTTTAATTGCCGTCAATCTCAGGTGGGTAATGCCCATGACATCATTGACCATAGAAGTTGTCTTAGTTGCCAGTTAATTTTGATTTAAGCTAATTGTAGGTTGATTCTCAATTTCCTTTGTTTTCTAGCTATGGGACACAAAGGCAATTAAGAATCAACCTACTGTTAAAAATTTTAACCTGAGGTCAGCATATTTGACTTGTAACATCTAAAACTGGGTTGGCAAGTTTATATCCTATTTTATGACACCTATGAAGAAATTTGCACAGGTGGGAACAACAGAAAATGTCTCATTAAAAATAATCAAAAATAACCAATCAATATTTTTGTTTTTATTCAAAACAAAATATATAATTACTTGTGTTGCATTTTCGCTAAGCAAGGTCTTGAGTTCAGTCATCACAAACTCGCAGAGCACGCATAGAGGAGAAGCCTTGTAAGGCTTTGACTTGAGGATGGCTTTTTTAGGTTTTGAAGACAGGAAGTTTTTCGCCAGCGGTAAAGTGCTCATGATAAGTTTCGCAGCAATGACCTTCTTCTGCTTGGATTTGCAAAGCCCCAAAGCTGTACAGGCTTGCTGGGGATCTGCCTAAAAATAAAGGAGAAAAATATCATACCATAAAATTCAATAAAATTACATAGAAAATTCATAAAATTATATCATTGGTAGCGCATCCATAAACTGGCTCTATACTTGTAATAGTCTGGATCAAACTGGAATTTAGAAATGTTGGTTTTGAGGAGAGGGAAAAAATGGAGAGTCCGGATAAAAACCTCTTTTAAGACTGTTACCCAGGCCAGGATCCAAACCCTTGCCACATCAATGGAAAGCAAGTTTTCTCACCACCCTCTTTAGAACCAAGGTCAGTAAGGACTTCATGAAGATGGCTTCGGACATATTTGTGACCTTTCCGGGAAAACGTAAACTATTGCTTTTCCATTTAACGGCTAAAAGCGTTTACAACGCGTTAGATAAGCATTAAAACGGTTTTGGAAATCATTGAAGGGGTTTGGAAAATCGTTACAATTTTTTAACCTGCCGTTAAAAGCGTTGGGAAAACCATTCAAGGCGTTAGAAAAAGTCGTTCGAATTTTGAACGGAAAACATTCGAAGTGTTAAGAGAAGTCGTCAGAATTTTGTTTGAACATGACGCACTGAAAGTTTTGTTCCTCACTACAGCTAAGTCTTAAGGTTCAAGCCTGACAATGCATTGATTTGAGACAAACAGATTATTAGAAAGATTACCTAAAATCACAAAGAATGTGTCATTTAGTTAATACGTTAAGCAAAATGTTCAGAAAATCAATCTGTTCAAACACTTTCCGAAGCTGTTAGAAATTTCCGCTCACCCGTTGAAAGCATTAATCAACCTGTCAAAATGCTTTGAAGAGCCATTAACAAGCCGTTCATCAACCATTAGTTTTTGCTCATTTTCCTAGAGAAGGTCACATTTGTTGAGTGCTGATGATAATCACAATATGACACTTGAGCCCTGTTTCCAGACTCACAGCAACATTATATTGAGCATGTCTTCCCAAAATGATTTGTGGATAACAATCACTTACACCCTTTCTGCAAACCCGGGCCCTTCATTCAGTTATTGTGGGTTTTTGTTTACAATCATCATCGAATCTGGATTGAGTCATAGCATGGGCCTGCAAGTACTTGTCCCCTGAACCCTTTAATTATTCTCGGTGATAATACTCACCATCAGGGCAAGAAGATTTTTAATTATCACAGGCTCATATTGATCTACCAGAGATTTGCACTGAAACAAATGAACAACAACAAAAATAATCATTTATGTACAACTATGATCAACCTGCTCTATGTGCTAATTTACTACCAAAAAAATAATAAGTCATGAAATACTATGTAATCAAAACTGCAAAAATGAGATGTTTTGTAAAATTTGGATTACCCAGAAAGAAACCTCTGAAAACAAAGGAGAGAACCAACAACAAACTAAAACTACATATCAGGTTGCATCAGGGAATGAAAAGCCGATCAAATTGCTGAGTGCTCTTGCCACTAATACACCTTTGTTCCACACGGCACATGTCAAGGTACAAGTACATATACTGTCAGAGTTATAAATCTAACAAGTCACAGGTCTCATTTTCAAAAGGGTATAACAAAAGATAATAGCATGTACAAGGACCTCAACATTGGCACATCTAGACCCGCAAGACCAGCTAGACCAGCTTTTTATATGATGATCATGTGTGCAGCAAAGAGGGACTGCCTTGGTTATAATATTATGGCAAATATCCTAACTTAGGTCCAGCACCATTTCAACCCTTTCAATCTTAACAGTGAGTTTCTAAAAAATTTAAAATCCAAAGAAGTACATAGTACTGAGCAAATGTTCGCCCAAAGAGGTATCCTCAATAAATAGGCAACACCCATGGATTTTATCCACAAATTTTAAAGTTTCACTGACTTAATAATAGTACCACCATAATGCGACCTTAACTTGTGAGGAAGGGTTAAAGATTAGTTAAACATGGTAAGATTTTTGATTACCATTCCTGAAAGTGCAGGTCCAAGATCATCACAAGTTTTCTCCAACACAGATATAACCTCTTCCTGCAATTAGATACAAAATAAACTGTTGAATAAACATACATTGTACTATACTCTTTGTATTGCAGGCAATGAAAACACCATTAAGTTATTTACTTATTACACTTTAACTAAATATAAAAAAAGAGAGTAAATAGACTAAAACAGTTACCTGGGTGGCATTTTGTGATAAGAATTCTTTGATCTGAGGTATGACCAGTTCACAAATCTCGCATGCGGTCTAAAATGAAAAAAATAGAAAGGCTTAGCATTCTTACAAAATTGTGATGAATCTGTGATTAAATAAGTCTAGCAAGGCCTACTAGTGCTGCCAAGTTTTGGACGAAATGAAAATGTGATAAGCAAAGTTGACACCCGATAACTTGAACCTTCAAGGGAAATCGAAAAAAAGGCGAGTTATCGGGAGTTTGAAGCAGATAACCAGAAGTAAGGAAACAAGCAAATGGATGGAAAGGAAAGGAAATTATTAAGCAACAAAGTATACAGGAGTGGACACTGAATTTGAACTGGAGTAACAAAAAAGTAAAGACAAAGAATTGACTCGGTTGTTTTGAAATAAATTCAATAAATAGGACTTTAGACTGTTCACAGTCCCCTATTTTTCCGTGTGAGCGCCGAGATCGAGCGCGTCTTAATGGCGGCCATCTTCATTTTCAGTCGTACCGAGTCTAACCTGGGGAAGAGTATCAAATCTACTTAGGGAGCTATAACCCCGACGCCCGCCCCCTCGGTACATCTAAAAATCAAGATGGCCGCCATTAACGGTAAGACGCGCTTGATCTCGACGATCACACGGAAAAATAGGGGACTGTGAATAGTCTAATAGGACTTCAGTACACGGTTTTTTTCCCGACTTGTCACACGCTTATAACATGGTTCGAGTTATCGAGGGTAAAATTGTATAGAAATGAGCTGAAGGAAAACAAAAAAATTACTTCGAGTTAGCACGAGGTTTGAGTTATTGAGGGTTCTAGTCACTGAGGGTAAAATTATAGTAAATGTAAGAAGGAAATCCAGGGGAAATAGATTTTGGTTCAAGTTAGGCGAGGTTCGAGTTAGCGAGGGTTTGAGTTATCGGAAGTCAACTGTATCATCAAGGTTAATAACATACTGCAACTTTTAAGAAGGCAAAAAAATTTGGCCAAGGCCCACCTTGAGGTAAAACAGGTTTCTTTACAGCCAACTAATCATTTCAAAAGTCAAAACGCACTAGTTCTTTAGTTGCCAGTCGTAAAAAAGTGTGTTTTATGACCATTTTAGAATAAGACGAGCAGAGCAAAGCACAAAACCACTAAATAAACGGTACATACACTGCTAATTGCAGTTTAGATATCACACACCTTCTTGGCTTGCTCCTCACAGTAAAGTAATATGCCAGTAATTGCCAAATTATTTCTTTCCTTCATGATTCTTTTTTGTTTAGGTCTAGATTTTTCATAAGGTTTTAGTAGCGTCTGGTTGCGGGCCATGATTTCCGATAGATTTTTCTATTCGGAGTTCGCCAGTTTTTGCCGAGCACAGCTAGAGTTCAGTTTTTTTCTTTTCTTATCGAAAACACCTTGACGATGGGAGGTTAAATCGTGTAAATTTCAATTCGTACCCTTGACGATTGGCGTTGAAATCGTGAAAATATTGTCCTCATCGATCAACGACTCGCTTTTGGCATGGACTGGACTTCTGGATGGGACACGGATCTGGACCTTAGTAAACTTATTATACCTTGGAATCAGGGATAATCATTGGAACTACATTAACTTTGAGACCTTGGAAACACATTGCAATTAATTTTTAACCGTATCAAGAGCATCTTGGAATATTGATCTTTCATCTTGGATTAAAACATTGGAACTTTATCGAACTCTGTAACCCTGGGTTCGACCCTGGATAAAGTAAGTGGATGTTTTGTTTTGTTTTGTTCCACTAACCTAGACAGAACGCCATTATGCTTCCATTATGCTTTGGATCAAACTCACTTTCTACTCATAATTGCTCTTTGCCGAGCATTCAGTCAAGATGCTTAATGTAGCTATAATAATATCTATACAGCTATTAACAAAATAATTACATCATCTTTGACAGCCCACACTTTACTGCGGCAATGCTCCAATGCTTTACACTCAACAGCTTGTTTGTAGCTCTGGCACCAATAAGATGGACCCCAGGAGCACTTGCTTTGTCCCAAGGGGGTTGCAGCAACTGAAAAAAGGACATCAAATGCAAAATTTAAAACTGTCACGGAACTCTTCGAAACCTCAAATTTCATTACTCTGTTGTTGTTTTTCTTGTTTCCTCACCAAATCGTGTTAGCTGTTCTAAGAGTGCCCAGGCAGCCCAAAATTTATGCACATAATGACTAGTAATTTATAAACTAATGTTATGGCCCCGTAGCAGTTGTAAGTGTAGCATCTCACAAGATGATTTTACAAAGCATAGAGCAGGAAAGTAACTACACAGTTTAGGCACACAGTGATTTAGAATATGGTCAGCACTGGTCTGCAGGGCTTGAAAAAGAAAGACAGAATTCCAATTCTGAAAAATTAAGTCAAGGGAAAGAAGTGTTCATCTCAGAGGTGCCCACCTTGTGAGGGGTCAATGATAGGAACCAACTCAGTGGATGTTCATTTTGGGTGTCTATTATTAAGATGCATCTGTTTACTAAGAGAGAGTTGATTGTATATTTAACTATCCCTTCATCACTAGTCACGCTGAAGTCCTATGACTATTATCTGCTAATAATAACAGTTGCTGTTTTTCAATTTTTGAAGTAGACTTTGGCCCTGCATTTTCACAATTTAACCAGCAAATGACAGTTGCCCCCACAAAAACTGCACAACTAACTTAATAGCTTGAGTACTTACTGTTGAAATAAGGTCATTATTATGAAGAGGGGCAAAGTCTAAGAAATGAGCATGATTTTAAAGTGGATAAGCCACATTGGAAGCTTAATTTTTCAAACACTCGCCACCTGGGCCAGTACTGTTAAGGTTGTACTTGCCCAAACTAATTGTTACCCGTCAAATACCTCCAACCAACCTGAGGTAAAACAAATTTAATATAGTAAAGGAAACAACACTATCTTCTAGTAACCAAGGCCAGTCAACTTGCCATTTTGAAAAATTTGCCTTGTCATGCACTTTAGAATCTGCTTTTTGAGGGATTTCTTTCTTATCTTTTGTTGGGAGTTTTAGATATTCCACGAAACTTATTACAAAATGTCAAAAGATTGTAAAATCAAAACCACAGAAGAAAAGACATATCAACAGCACTGTTGTTTTTGGACTTTTGTGATTATGCCATTATCAACGCGAATTTTGAGTCTGGGAATGAGTTACATCTTAACGGAAGTAATATTACTCTACAGTAATTTGAAGTCAATTTTCAACTGTTTCTGTAGAATTCTTAGCGAAAATCCTGTTTTGGAGCACCCTGCACCAATGTCAAACCGGGACTATGAGAAATAACATTTGACTGCAGAAAAACCCTGTAATTTTTGAAAAAAACTGAGAATCAACCTTCTTGTTGAAACCAATTTGACCTGGGTTTCATTTTGAACTACAACATACATGTAAATAACAGTTCTTCCGCTTATGGTTCCTTCCAAACATGAAACTACTAGCTTCAAAACACAGAAGAAAGTTAGCTGACTGAAAAAAAAGGCGGAGGCAGCTACACTTTCCTTTTTCTAAAGAACAAGAAGAAGGAGAAAAAAAATTTCATCGATATAAGCTGAAGCGGATCGCTCAAACATATAAGGTTTCTAAAATATTTCTTGACTTTCGTGTGACAACTGAAAGGTGCTATCCAATCTGGATGAAAAATAACTCCATATCAGTTTAAAATAATATAATATGAGAATCTTTATAGTTTTTAAAAAACGTAGAGAACTATTTACGGTAGAGGACTATTTACAAAACGTATGTTAGCGAATCTTAAGGAAAGTAAAATTTCTTTAGTTGGAAGTTTGCCCTAAAACCTACCACTAGCTTTATATGTCAAAGGTTTTGCCACAAAGCTGCATGCACAAGGAAGCGAAATCACGATGCTTAGAGGAAAATTTCACTTTCTAGGCAAAAGCGTTTTGAGGCGTTACAAAGACTTACCCGAAGCTACAAGAAGTACAAAAACCGCCAATGTAGGGGCCATTTTCAAATTATTCTTACTGCTGTAGATCTTCTCACAGGTAGCAACCGGGGAAGAAAGTATGCAAATTTGTAGAGCTCAGAGCAATGTGATAATCACGAGACAGATACGAGACATCCTACTAAGCTACAACCAATCAACAGCAGCTCCCAGCAGCTCATGAATCACGTGATATCGTGCCATGGTGAAGCCCCCTTCCCCGCCCCCTCCTGATTTTGTGTTCTCGACCTGGCCTGGACGTTGTCACCTTGCATGAACTTTAGTAAAGTACAAAAAAAAAGCGACGCTGAGAATAGTCATCATTGCCACAGTAACTTTTTTCAAAGGAAGTTTTTTAAAGATAATGCAATAAAGATTGTATTTTCATATTTTATTGTGATCTCTCCATGAAGCCATGATCTCTGCGCCTCTTTTGTTCAGACTATATATATGGGACTGTCACATGGATGTCAAACCAGCATTATTTTCTTCCTAAGGCCCGCCGGGTTCAAACGTCGAACTTTACATGTGCCGAACCTAATTCGTGGCGAAAAGAAATATCATCCTTACTGCTTAAGATAGGGAAATTTACTGAAAAAAGTAAAAGTCACCAAGCCTGGATATTCTTGCTTTGATTTTAGTGTAATTTGTGTTCTGTTATGCCAAGGAGACAGCTGAGGAGATCGTGATCGTGGTCTTTGGACTAAATAAAGTAACGCCATAAATTTTAAAATACATACGCGATTTCTTTATGGATATAAAGAAAAGCAACTTCTTAAAAGACCGTTTTGAGCTGTCCAGTTTCATTCTAAAAATCTACAACGTGAATGCTGGTAACCGTCGTTACGCTTCTGTGAGTTCTGTCCGCAAAGGTGCGAAAAGCCACTAAATAGCCAATCAGAAGCGCGGTTATATTGAAAAATACGTTAACGTAATTTATGCATTAGGTGAAAAGGCACATGTGAAAATCGAAATCGATCTTTTGCCGTTCTATTCGACAAGCTCAGTCGAATAGGACGGCAGAGTCGAGCCAGATACAAAAGTTAAGAGTGAATAAAAGTATCAGAGTGAATCCGATTCTCTGGAAAGACAGGAATTTCTCTCCGCTGAGCCTCTTTGGGTCGTTGGAGCTTGGGATACCTCTGGTATTAGACGAGAGGAGTCTGGTTAAGAGTCTGGGTTTTGCCAGTGGTTTCCCACGCATGCTCAGTATCTTTGTTTATTGTGATTCTGTAAATTATCAGAAATATTTTATTGTGCTGTGAAAAGATTCTATCCTTTCGGTATTTTTTCCATATAACGGTCGGAGCTTGGTTCTTTTAAGTATGAATGAGCCACAAAACAAGGGAGACAACCCCGACAATAGACAAACTACGCCACAAAACACCGCGGACATTATTACAAACATGGCTCTCGCTCACGAAATTTTGATGGACGACTCGTTCAAACTTCAATCGGATCTTCCAGAAAACTCGTAAGACTTTTATTTACGTTTTTCTCTCTTTTCGTAACAATGCTTTTAAATTTTTTGTATGAATTTCTCTTTGTGTATCTTGCCTTTTGTGCGAGTCACTGAATATATTTTTGTGTATATGAATGACACTCACATGTCAGACTAGATGAGAGGATTAGTTGCGTGACAAACTGTAAAAGGCACTCGCTATTAAAGAAAACAGATAATCAGATAATTCAAAAAAGTTCATGACATTTTCTTCCATTCGAGGCAATTCACTAAAGAGTTTCCATTTCTTTATAGTTTCTTTTTGTAAAGACAATTTTTTAAGGAAAGGTTATTAGTTATTCTGAACACATTTCACTTTTGACACATCTGGCTAAGTAAGCTTATATAATTATTATTATTAAAAAAAGCCATTTCCATTTTTATTTATTTTTCCGTTTATAATTTTTATCAAATCATATGTTATAACTAAGCAACATCATCGCAGGTTATTACTAGCTTTAGACTATTTGTTCAGACATTCAAATAGTTCCCTCATTCAATTTGAATTACATGTTGCAGTTAATTTTTTATATTTTCAGGGTATATTCCCTGGCGATGATCCAGATCAGGATTGGTGATCCTTTCCCAGGGTAGATTCTTCGTTCCTCTGATTTCCCATGATTCGAGTGATCTCGGATCACTGATCCTGATCCGGATCGTCCAAATGGATTGACCCTGATGTTTTGGGGTTTGGTAAAATGTATGCTAATGAATGTGAAACAAACAAAAAACAAAAATTAACTGAAAAAAAAATAAATGCTTAATAAAGAAGAAGAAGGAAAAAAGAAAATTAATGGCTTTGATAGAAGTGTATGGTAGTCTGAGGAGATTAACTTTCGAGCTAACCACCACTATATTATGAGTAGAAAATTATACATAAAAAATGTGTGTTGGTGTCATGGTAACTATGGACGATCCAGTGGTCCTTTTTGTGAAACAGTCATATTACATTGTTACCTTTGAGAGTTAACTAGAATTTGCTTGTATTCTTTTTTGAACTTATGTTTTACCTTAGTAGGAATCTCTTCCCAAGTTTTGGTTATGGCAAACTCATTATTCAATATGGTCAATAATATTATGATCTCATTGTGGCCTTGGCCAACTGTCCATATCAACCAAAAGTCTGTGAATTCGTTTTAACTTTTAAGCAATTAGAGGAGTTTTTAACCAGCCTCGTTCCCAGTTGTCCTCTACAATTTTGGATGTGATGTCACCTGTCAAGCTTGTCGGGAAAAATTGCTGAAAATTGGCACTCGGTTCTAAGCCTCCTCTGGTAACTCGGATAGCACGAACTGGCCTGGGTACAAAGCTGGTTTTTAACGCTTCTACATTCATTTTGTAAAGATCTGCTGTTAAATGTTTTTAGCAGCTTATATGTATTTATATGCAGATGCTGCTCTGTGTTTGTGATCACTTCATGTCAATTATTACAGGCTCGAAAAGCAAGTCAGGGATGTTGTTCATAAAGCATTTTGGGATAAGCTTCGTGAAGAGCTTAATCAGGAGCCACCAGTCTTTAGCCAAGCAATGTCTTTAATTGAAGAAGTTAAAGAGGTAATTATAGCTGATCCTGTTGTATCAAAACTATATATGTTATTTGCAAGAGTGTCAATGAATATTCAGATAATGTTATTGTTTCTTTACAAATTAATTTTAAATTCTCTGGGAATAGACCCTTCAACGTTTTTTTTCAACTTTTGACATGGACCAGGTAGTGAAAATCCATCAACACTGCTGAAAAGAGAGCCTGAAAAATAATAATATGACCAAGTTTGAGAACGATTTGTTGACAAATAAAGAAGACATTATAGCTCGGCAAAGTTACAAAATTTTACAGATGCTTATATGGTGAGGGGTACCAACCTGCCTCAGCCACTATGCAGACCTCTGTAAAATTTTGTGACTTTGTAGAGCTATAATTATCTTTGCTCACTTTAGAAGTATTACTTTCAAACCTTGCAGGTTTAATAATGTTAAGGTGCTCTTTTCAGCTGTGTATTTAAAACAGAATGTGTTCAAAAGTTTATGGCTCAGTCAATTCCAAGTGTGCCCATGGCCCCAGGCTTTTGTCATCTTGTCAATCCCAGCAGTGGGCAATTTGTCAGAAAACCTCTTCCCGGGGGTAGGATATAATGTCAATTCTTCTAGAAGCAGTTAACATTTAAATCTTTTAATTTAATCTTTGTCAAAAGATGCCTCTTGCTCATTGTTTCACTCTGGCAGGATCACCTACTCAAAGTCACACATGACGACAGGAAAAGAGGATGTCATTCACATCACAAAACATCATAAAGATGCAATATATGGATGTATATAGCTTTGTAGGAAAGCCAAACTGAGAGTCATCTGTAATTATTTAAGGGAGAGTGCAACAGTTATGTTAAAATTAGCAGAAAAGAATGTTTTAAGTTAAGGAGTAAATTCCCTGCTCTCACAATCAATTTAACTGACTAAGTATTAAACAAAGAGTTCATTCTCCAAAGACAAAAAAAATGACAAATGCCTGAGGGGGATGGGCACGCTTAGAATTGATTGAGCCATTATCTGGACTGGTATATACTGGAACCAAAATTTCCAGAGATACTGATGGAACTTTATTAACTTTCATTATTGATCACAGTTTCTGTTTAGCTTATCAGGAAGTCATGAGTATATGAAATTATGCCAAAAGTCACGGTAATGTTGAAAATAATGCACTTATTGAAGTTTCTTCTTTCCCTTGTTTTTGCAGAATATGCTGTCACTTCTTCTTCCTCATCACAATTCACTAAGAGCACAGATAAATGAAGTTCTTGACCTGGATCTAATTAAACAGCAGGCTAGTCATGGTATTCTGGATATTTCAAGGCTGGCACAGTTTGTAGTTGGTATACTTAGTAAGCTCTGTGCCCCTGCTAGGGATGAACAAGCCAAGAAAATCCTTCAAAATGAGGATCTTGTAGATCTTTTCAAGTGAGAGAACATTTAAAATACATAATAGAGTGGAGATGAAAAAATTTTAGTTGTCTGTGCAAAACAAAATTTTTTTTTTAAAAGTAAATCATACAGTATCTCTCTTTTCTGATATTTTCCAGAATACACATGTGATCTTGTTCTCATTGGTAAACAATTTTTTGCTAAAAAGAAACAAAAAATGTTTTAAAAAATTATTTCATTGCAACATGGGTAAAGAACATGCCAAAACAGATAGAGATTCGAATTGAATTAATGTCCTTTATAATTTGAGCTTAAATACGTAGGGGTTGCTTATTTTGACACTCCTGAAAGCAGCTTATACAACTGTTCAAAAGTGAACTGTTAAAATGGAAAACAGCAGATAACCGAAACCTTGTGACTACATCAGACATGTTCAAAGCAATAAATTATTGTTTCAAAGTTATATTATTATTATTATTACACCTTTTGCTGTTCATTACAAGAAAATACGCAATCATCTGTGCGAAACGGCGACCAATAGTGCGAAGATACAGCTGTACATTCATTAGCGCAAAAATACAAACATCTGCACACAAATCAGATTCAATTACGATTTTTGCATTTTAATCAACATTCAATAACACTTTTGGGCATTCATATGCGTCATTCGGCAAACGAAAGAGGAAAATGTACTTTCAAAACGCCAACATCAAAGTCATTAACACCATCTTGAAAGTCAATGGGGACAACAGACAAACATTAAAGTGCAAACACTATTCATTAACATTTTTATGACACTGTTTGCAATTCAATAGCATTCCTGGACAACCTTAGGATGGATAAGACAAACATTAATGCGCTTGTACAATCAGTTGAGCGTTCTTTACATTTAATACACGAAAATAGAAATTCAAAAAAATTGGGCCTGAATTTCAATCTATTATATCCCTCAATAACCTCTCTATTTAAACATTTTGGCAGGTAAGTTTATGAAATGGTACCCCTTAGCACATTTAGCTGCGGTCACAATGTCTATGTTTCTGCGTAGAATGTATCTTCGCACTATTGGTCACGGTTTCATGCAAATGATGGCGTATTTTCTCGTAATGAACAGCAAAATGTGTAAAGTGGCCCATGGCCATGGGTTAGCATGTCTTCTAATTAAGTTAAGAAATGATAGTTTTTCTGAAATGGTTAGTGTTTATTCTTCAGATTCTCCAGTGCAACCTTGATTTTGGACTTGCAAGTTACTGTTACCTGGAAATGGTGAAACTCACATGAAACAATAACTTTTATTTGCTGTTTGTCATTATGTTTTTTAGGGAAGTGTTTAATTTAATGGATGCAATGAAGGTAGACATGGCAAATTTTCAACTTCAATCCATTAAGCCTCATCTAGTGCAACAGTCCATTGAATATGAGAGAAACAAGTTTAAAGATTATCTTCAATCTAATCCAGGTAAATAAGTAAATTTACAACAAAGAAAATATATTTGTGTAACATGTATTTAATTTGTGAATTTGAGATATAACAGTAAATACAGTCAAACCTCACATCAAAACGCCAAAGGTTGCTGATAAGAATTTGAATGAAGGGCTTCTACTAGCAGGAACAGGTCTGTCAGGTCTGCTTTTTTATAATTTAAACAATTTCCGAGATGAAATGATAAATAAATAATCAAAGTTTGGAATACTGTGCATAATTTTGAGTTATGAATGTATATGGCAAGCCTTGGCAAATAGAAAGAAATAATTTGTAGAGAAAGAAAAATCTCATTGTCTTATCAGTCACAGTGCAGCATTAAATTATTCAATTTTCTTGGGTGGGATATCAGACCCTGTAAAAAGTGACTAAACAAGCAAGCACGGTTAGCTCGCTACCAATAGCAAATACTCATTATTTATTCCAAAACATTTCACCTTTTCTGATTGGCTCCAATCCCCTGGCTGATTCTTCATAACCAACTGGCGCTTACCATATTTGGAATATGTGAGCAACATACCATCAATTGGATGGTATATTATTAATTTTGATCGGAAACTAGGTTGATCAATAGACCATATAATTTGATTGAAAATGAGGCTGCTAGCCATAGGGAAATAGACCATCGCCAAGCCGAAAGCAAATGGCGTTCACAGGAATCTGAAGACAAAATCGCTGAATTTCGAACTACCTAAATCTGAATGGAAGAAATACAAGAATACGCTAACATATCACTCTATGGATTTTATTTACGTTTTGAAGAGTATCGACATTGAAGGAAAAACATCCGTTTATATCCTGAAACTGTGTCAAGAAATAATCTAAAGGTTTGAAGAAAGTCTATGATGAGGTAATCTTGTTAAGAACAGTTCAAGAACTACATTAAACATATCACTTGATGGATGTTATCTACTTTTTGAGGAGTATCTGCGAGGAAAAACATTTGTTTTTATCCTGAAACTGTTCCAAGAAATAGGCTAAAGGTTTGATGAGGAGGTACTTAGAAACATTTTGAATTAATAATTTGATTGAATTTGCCTTTTGCATGATGTGAAGACTTATGCAGATCTCAGAGGATGTTATCTACCTTGGCCTTCAGCCTCCGTGGATAACATCCACCTAGATCTGCTTAATTCTTCGCATCCTACTCATCAGCTTCATTCAATAATTGCTAATTATTGACATTATTCTATTATTCTTTGGGCACAGTCAGGAGTACATGATTAGGTTATTTTTCTTACAAGTACACAAAATTAAGTCAACTTTATTACTTTTCAGCTGGTCTTATGTCAACTAAGGTGTGGTTAAAAAGAGGAGCAGAGGTGGCAACAGGGACAAGTCCCAGGACTGCTGCACAAAACTCAGCAGAGGGAGTAGACAGTACAGACTTTCAGAGGAAGCTACAAGACACTAGTTTATCAGATGTTTTAGTCCATGGATATTTAGGAATTATCTTCGGTGAACCAGGCTGGCCTTATCCTGAGGTATAATGGTATTTATAAATACTGATCATTACTGGGCCAAAACTCTTTCTATACTACCATACCAAAAAAAATTTGGCGGATGTTTTTGGTAGCACTTTCATTCTAATGCCATTTCAGTCTAATACATTTTTCCATTGCCTGGGACTAAGCTCCACAGTGAGGGAAAAGGGAAAAAAAAGCAAGGGGGGAAAAATTGGTGAGAGAAGCGAGCTTGCTTAGCTTGCCGATTTTAGCTGCTTCACCCCATTTTTTCCCTTTTCCTCCCACTACGGTGCCTGGTCCCAGGCTAATTTTTCCAGTGGTTTCATGGAGCGTGGGCTTCATGGCCTTGTTAGACTTCTAAGCAACTGCTGTCTAAAAATTCTGGTTGTTTTAGCATCTAATTCTAGAGGTGACAGGGAGCATTACAATATAAACACACACACAATCCACAATTCCTCTGAATTTCTGTGCAGATGGGATGACACACAAAACATCAAAGTCAATGGGACATATCACAATCCTATTTTTTTCCACAATTTAACCTGTCGGAATCCTGCCTTGTGCTTTAACGCTTTTTATTAAAATAGAATACTCCTAAAAACAGTTTTCGCTATACTAGAGGAAACATAAATGTGTCAAAGAAAACTGAATAAACAAATAAACAAATAATAATGACAATAATCTGACTATAAAGTTAAGAATGTAAGATTATTTCATATGAGAAGTTTTGAGAAGATACACTGTATATACAGGGGGCACACAGAAAGTACCTGTCAGAATTTATTGTGCCTTCCAGGAGGGGAAGGGGGAGTCCCAATCAACCGTATGAACGCATTTGATGAAATTGCAAATTATTGTGTTTATTAGTATCTACCTCTCTCTTGTTTGTAGACTTTGATTATGGACGAATTTCGATTGGCTGAGATGAGATGGAGTATCCGCCGCACCACTCTAATTGCCTCAGTTGTACTCGTAACACTGAACACTGTTGGTCAACAGCTGGCTTCAGATGCAGCTTATCTCACCAGTCTTAAGAAAGTGCTTTATATTCTCTTGGACGGTGTATCTGAGGGGTGAGTCAGAACATGCCTTGAGTTCATTTGACCAGCATACCCCCGATACCCCGTCCTTTGCTCAATAGACCTTGTCGCGGTTTTGGAAGCCATCTTGATGAGTAGGCAACCGCATGAGAAATTATACCCCGGGTACGAGAGGTTTTTTCTCTCGTTTGACGGGGAGCTTCGTTTCGTCGGCCGCAGGCCGACACGTGTTCGGCGGAAGGCCGAAGACACGAGCGGCGAATCTGGCACCCACGATAGAGAAATTGCAGTATTTGTATGAGAATCTAATGTCGAATAATTTCTTTAAAACAGCTGTTCTTAAAAAAAATATGAATATTTGCAAACTAAAACTACATAACAAAGGATTTTACCAACAAATTTTTTGGGCCGTAACTGCGCTTAAATTTCAACAGACGCTTGCTTTAGATTTTCCACATATTTGTCTGCAATTTTTCCCGGGAAATTTTAGTCGGCTGGAAGAGAAATTTTTACAGACAAATGTATAGAAAATTTTAATAAGTGGTTCTAGCGCATGTAGCTTTGCATGTAACGTCCTCAATTTTTTTTCAGTAGAATCGTTAGGAGTGAAGCTTTAGTTTACAATTCAAGCAAGCGAGACTAATGAGGCTGAGTAGGTAGGATGTGAAGAATTATGCCGATCGAGGAGGATGTTATCCACTGAGGCTGAAGGCCGAGATCTGCATAATTTTTCACATCTTACGAAAGCGGATTCAATAATTGTTTTATCATTCATTCAAAATGTTTCCAAGTACCTCCTCGTCGACTTTCTTCAAACCTAATTAGCCTATTTCTTGGAAAGATTTCATGATATAAAAGTTTTCCTTGCAGATATTCTTCAAAAAGTATATAACATCCATCGAGCGATATGTTTAGCGATTCTTGTATTTCTTCCGTTCAGATTTAGTTCACCGCTGAATACAAATATTAACGACACATTCATACAGGGTAAGCCTCGACCTAAGTAAAATATTCAGAAATTCTGGCAAGTAAGTGTTTGAAATTTGAATATACACAATAGACAGAGTAATAAACAGGTCATTTTCTCGTTGGAATTTGTGAATATATTACTTCAGATTGAGACTAAGGCTGTAAAAAATGCATCTTCACTTTCTTTAACTCTGCGTTCATAGCGAACTCGAAAATGGGCTATTGTCTTAGTTCGCACGTGAATAAACAGCTTGGCGGCTTAGCGATGATCTCTTACCCTCGTAGCCTCGTTTCTAATCAAATATACCATCGAATCGATGGTATATTGCTCGCATCTTCCAAATATGGTAAGCACCAGTTGGTTATTTAACAATTATTCCTCTCGCCCTCATGGCCTCTGAGTCAATAGCCCATTTGGCCTTCTGCCTCATGGGCTATTGACTCAGAGCCCATTCGGGCTAGAGGAAAAAATTGTTAATTAGCCGGGGGATTGGAGCCAATCAGCAACGGCGAAATGTTTTGAATGAATAATAACAGTGATTATTTAATCACGATTACTCAAATGTTGCGCAGGAAATATTTCAGCATACTATATTTCTTTTCTTTTAGGGACTTCCCATCTGCTCTTCCTGGAATGTATGAACAGATTGTACGAGAAACTGAAAAGTTTCTAGATGACAGAGGTTTAAACAAACTCACATCTCAACAAAAAGACATGCTGAAAGGACAAACTGAAGGAATAACATCCCCTGATAACACCGTATTTAACTTAATAAGTGAGTGGTAAATTATAATAGGCATTTGATAATCATCCTTTTTTTTCTTCAGGGTTAGAGAACTTGTCCCGAGGGTGTCGGCTTACTAGAGCTTTTACAGTACAAACTCAGTATTTTTACATTCCCAAGCGGACAATTCCCGTAGGCGGCCGTGGACACTTTCAGGGTTTACGAGTTAGATGTTAACTTTAGTTTTAAGCTCTCGTAAGCGGACACCCGAAATGATGAAATCTCATTGGCCTCTGAATCTTGTTTTTTTTTTTGTATTATTATTTTGCCCTTTTTCACAATGGCTGAATTTATATCAGACTCAGTGCCATCCTCGGAGACCTAGGGGCAGATAGTGGGGCGAGGGAAAGTCTAAACGGGGGAAAAAAAATGGCATGAAGAAGTAAAGAACGGCAAGAAGAGCCCCTGGGGACAATGTCTTACCAGACCAGTTCCAAGCGGTCGCCGCCGTTCTGACTTCTGATCGGTGCTAGAAAACTTTTGTGTTTTTCTACCTAATCAGAAGGCAGAACGGCGGCGACCGTTTGGAACTGGTCTGGTAAGACATTATCCCCAGGAGCTCTTCTCGCCGTTCTTTACTTCTTCATGCCATATTTTTTCCCCCGTTTAGACTTTCCCTCGCCCCCACTATCTGCCCCTGGGTCTCCGAGGATGACTCAGTGCCTGTTTTTTTTTTTTTTTCTTTAATTTTTTCACAGACACGTCCGGTTACACCTCAAAACACCATTTGAATTTTATGCTTGCGCCTAAATGGCAATGTCATCAGAACAATATTATAGCCAAACACTTAAAAACAGTTTTTCCGCATTCCCAGTATGTATTTGTAGCTGGGCAAGCTCCCGTTAGTGGCCATTTAACCCGTATCCCTCTAGTGTCCGCACACGAGAACCATGCTTGTAAGCGGCCAGCTCCAATAGACCTTTTTACCGATACGGCGGCCATATTGGGATTCATTCCCAGGGGGCATGAGCACGATCTGATATACTCGCTCAGTATTTACGCGCGCTTTTCGGGCCAATTTTTCTTTAAGTTTTCGTAGAAAAAGATTGTAATGGGAAAAAAGATCGTTGCGCCGTGTTTGGATGAAATAATGATCGTCTTTTCCCGAGAAATATACAGTGAAGTTCTCTTTTGCCCCAAAAGCGCGAGTAAATACTGAGCGAGTGCCCCCCTGGGCATCCCATAATACTCCTTACATCTAATAAATTCAATATGGCCACCGTATCGGTAAAAAGGTCTATTACGGACCCCTTTTTCTCGTCCCGAGGGGGTCCGCTTACGAGAGCTTCCTCTGTACTGCATATTGGATATGAGATTAATGACTCGCTTGGTTCAAGTTGGAAGCTCATCCAGTTTTTTCCTCTTCTTCGTCTTCTTCTTCTTCTTCGTTTTTTCTCCTAACTCTAAAATAAGTTCTACCTCTTTTCACCTTGCAGGCACCCGGGTGTATGACTTCATGTTAACCCGAATTAAGAGTCTACTCCATCAAAGAAGAGATGCTGCGCGTTATTCACCATCTCAAGATAGAAGATCCACTTCACCTACCATTCCTCAGGGACTAGCTTGTGTGAACTCTGAACTATCAGAAATTACCGGCCGATTTGCGCGTGTAGTCGGTCACAATATTGCAGTATTTACACCATTTTATGAAGATATTTTAGAGGAGTTAAAAAATTCTTGACATTTTTTATCTCTAGGTGAAAGTTAGGTTTTCTTCAGGCTTTCCCATTTTAAACCCGACTTTATTTATTAGAGTGTAAATGTATTTAGCACATTATATATCGAAGGACATTTTTTGGCGTACCCTACTGCAGACGTCGTTCCCTGAGGTAACTTGTAGATACTCCTTATTGTTGCATATGTTGGTTCCCTCAGGCTTATAATTAATTCTTCTTTTGATGCTGTAGTATCTCCTGCCGATATAATTCTGAACTTGTTAGCTCAAGAGAGGGGATATGGCTTAATCTAGACACACAACGCAACGGTCACTCGATGCTATTGCATGTTTGAACACGTCCTGCAACTCGAAGCGGCAACATTTTAGGACCGGCTATGGTTTTAGGTCAGCTGACCTACTAGTAGATCAAGATTGAAATCTTCTCGCAAAGTTGAAATCAAATTGGTGAATACGAGAAGACTTTTATTTACAGCAATTTCGGTAAAAAAAAAAACTGATAAAACTAGCTTCTATACTTCCACGGTATTGCTTCCAACAATCTTTAGGGGTGCACGAAAAACTATGGCGCGCAATATTCTACCTTGTGGCTGGACCATAAGTAAGGTAGTTTGTACCCGTAAATTCTGGTAAGTTTTATAGATGGGTGGACTTACACTGTCTTGTCACTGGTTACGGATCAAAAGAGGATCAACACTTTCAATGTATACTGCCTCGTTCCCAAGTAAGCTTCCTTGCTCTAGCACGGTGTCTTCTGGGAATGTACATCGTTCCCATGATGCTCTGCACTCTCTGTTCTTTAGTGCAGGGATCCCAGGGATCGGGGAACTGGGGCCTAACTTTTATTCGATACTTTTGAAAACACTCTTTCAAAATATTCTCGTATTCTTTTAGGAAAGACTTTGAATATGTTCATCGGTGATTCAGTCGGGCTATAAAACAGTCTTTCACGAAAAACATTCGCGATTCTTTTAGTTCTTTAAGGAAATTTTTTAACGAGGCTTGGTTTGTTGGAAGTTGATGAAAATATATAGAAAATCGAAACTGTAATATATTCCAGAGTTGATTCTATAAGTGTGGTTTAAAAAATAATATACTTTTTCATTGCAGTGTTAAATTGTAGAATTATCAGAAAAGGTTTGCTGTTTTGTAGTGTTTACTGCCATGAATGTATATCTTTGTTGTAATAGAATGTATTTAAAAAAAAAGTGAAGTATTTATCTACGTCCTTGTAGATACTGCAAATTATTATTCTATTGCAAGGGGCCAAAAATAAATTGTTATGTTGCTGGTTACACAGTAAATTAATAATCTAGTTTTCTGTACTTGGGTGATTATTGTGTGTGTATGTATGGTAGTCGAAAACGAGAAATACTTGTATTATAGGTTTACATGTAAGAGTGTATTCAATAAACTAAAATGAAGTCGTGTCAGTGCAACTTGTTATGTTGTACCATTCAATTAAAGAAGTTTCAGCAAAAATGCTGATAAAAATTTTTTTTTTGTTCATAAATCGATTGTACTGCTGCCAAGATTCACGCTGCGACTAAATCTCTTTGGAAAACAATAGAACACCTTGACGATCCTTGGATTAGACTCAGACATCAGCGATACAGACATCAGCGATTCAATCAGCCTACGTAACTGGCGGGATTAGCGGGCGAGTGTTGCTGTTTTTTGTCGCGGTGGAGCCGCAAGAAGCTAAGATTGGGGCAGGTAAAATTAAAGTCCTCGCGAAGAGAAAGAAAATAGCCTGGGGGAACATGAAAAAAAAAAGAAGGTAACTGGGACTGGAGGAAGGGCTTCCTTCCTTTCTCCTTTTTCCCGCCATATTTTCCCGCGCGTTACACTTTCGCGTCTTCCCCAGTATCTGAGTCGATTACAGGCTACCAAGAAAATACCCCGTTACTACTCAATAATCAGGCTGTTAATAGCTAGCTGTTGTGGAAGTTTCAAACTGTTCACGGGCCTTCAGGTATTTTTCCCGTATGTTTGTCCCATGAATGCGCTAAAATGGAACTGCTGCTCTTTTCGATGATTGGCTGGTTCCAGTTTGTGTAAGAAAAAACATGGGCTGTCGGCGTATCAGGGCTGTTATAGCTGTTGTATTTGGTATATATATGAGTGTAATCATGTGTCCTTTAATTTTTTGGCGTTACCGTGTAGCTGTTTCTTATTATCACCCCCCCCCCCCCCCCCCCCCAGCCTAGATATTAATAGCAGCAACAAAGCCCTCGTTTTTGGTCATAATCAGTACTGAATGAAACTGAGGCCGCCCAATGGTGCTTGACAGAAGCGACATTTGTTTCTGTGGAATTCAGGTTACTACATATTTAGATTCTTTTAGTGTTTAAGTCGGTGAGAGAAGGAAGAAGATTAGACCAGATTAGTTTAGTCAGCACAGCCATTTAGGTTTAAAGAGATAAGTCAATTGCTAGGAGAAGAGCGTTTAATTACCTAAATGCTCAAATTCGTACCCTCCCGATCCTTTTACGAGCTCCCTTATTCGAAATAGCATCTTTCTTCAGTCTAACTTAATATCAGTCATCTCTCTCTAAGACGAACACTTTCGGGACCGTTCGTCTTAGGGAGGCGTCCGTCGGCTCCTGTTCCGGCTATCGAGAGTTAAGGTAACGTAACACCAATAATCATCTGTTTAACTTATGCAAATCAGCTAAAACTGGAACATTGTAACAGAACTTAATGGAATGATTTTCTTACAGAACGCAATCAAACGCGCTCATTGCAAACGTTTACGGCTTTGTTACCTAAAAGCGTAACAGTATACCGTGCCCTGCCAACTGGAGAAAGACTACAAAATATTTTTCAATTTATTGTCTTTTAGAACGCCTACATTTCCGTTTTGAGGTATTTTCTTAGTGCATAAAGTAATTCTCAAATGTCCTTCGACGGTTTCAAAAGTGTCCGTCGCCGTCTTAAAAATAGAGAGTACAGTTACAATAAAATGACTGAAAAACGGCAGGGACCAACACCAGGTGTTTGTCTTAGAGAGGTGTCCGTTAAGAGAGAGTTGACTGTATGAAGTAGGCTCCTAAATCCAAGAAAGAAATAGAGACATCGAATATACGTATACAGTGTAAAACAGATAAAAGTGGGATAGAGGGATTTGAATCAGTGCCGGATCCAGGCTTGAGATAAGAGGGGGGGGCAGTCATCCAGACCCTGAGGTAAGTGTGGGGGGCAGTCTCCAAAAAACTTTTCTCGGCCCTTCGGGCCTCAGTTTGGTCTAAAAATAAGGGGGGCCGGCCCCTGGGACCCCGGGTCCCTCCCCTATATCCGCCGTTGTGAATTACTTCAATGGCCAGAACGTAGAACTTGGATGGTTAGAGGAGACAGGACTTTGAAAGTAACTACATACAGATTAGTGTTTCTTCTTACAGGTACGTTCTAGTTTACTCAGTTAAGGTGTATTTACGGAAATAAGGGTCTCTAGTCTAGATTCAGAAAAGTAAAAAGCCCAGGCGCTAACTCGGTCATTGACGATAAGTCAAGTGTTGCGAGGAACGGCAACATGCCACACCCTGTTTCAGCATTCGATTTTTCACTGATTGTTTGACATCAAATAAAAATAACTGAAATTTCGGCAGCGAAATCGAACCTGTATCAATTTCAAGTGTCTTTGCAAAGATAATATTAGTGCAAGGGGAGGGGTCTAGTAGTTTAGAAAGGTTTACCCATGGAGTTTTCTTTCGAGCCGGCTGTAATATTAGCGGGCACACACCCACGGATTTCCCTGGATTACCATTATGCTACTTGTTTTGTGTTGTTCATAGATGTGAGTGAAAGTTTTCCTTAGCGACACTGTCTTGGCAAACTAGGCAAGCGACTGATGAATCCAATTTTTATATTCACTGCTTTGCCGCTGGCCAGAGAAATTGAAGAGAAATCTCAGAAATCTAACCGGCCTTAACCGGCCAAGTAGCTGAGCATTTTAGAAAGAAGAGCCTTTTGGTACACATAGGCACTGTCTAAAAACACTGCCGGAAGTGTACAGACAAACCGGATTAGGCAAAATCCTCTCTTTTGCCGGGCGCCCGCCCCTGATATTTAAAGCTTATACTAATGGTCTTTCCGGACCCATTGTTAAATTTAAGCTTGCAGCTCCTTGCAGCTCGCAAAGTTTTTGTGAAATGAACAAATGTTCATTTAAAAGCCAATATCTGTTCATTTATCAGAACGGCTTTCGTGACCGTTCAAACGGCTGACGTAGTCTTTTGTACGTCTAATACTTCCAGTATTTCACAGGAGATTAACTTATTGACCTGCCATTATTTAAATTAGCATGTTGGCAAGGCGACCAAGTCTTTGTTGTGTGAACGTGATTTAGCAAGAAGCAAAGATGGCGTGATGTGGCGTGCTAGAGTAAATGCCAAGAACATTTATGCTACTTTTTACAGTGTAATGGTCTACTGAGTAGATGTTTTCGCCGCTAGCCCGCGGAAAAGCTGGCTGGGATGGTGGTCTTGATTTTGAAGATGGCTTGGATCAAACGGTAAGACAAAAACTGCTCTTTTCCTTTCGGATTTCTTTCTGTTTTGAAATGATCATTCAATCTATGCCGAAATCTGCATGCACGATGAAACTCTTCTGGTTTTGCTTAGCGTAGAATTACACAGTGCGATCAAGGGCAAGGGGATTGAAATTCATATCTGGGAAAATTGATAATGGCGAACTGAGATGCGGGTGAATTCAACACCTTTCAAGTTTTGTTTATCAATGTAAGGCGCTTAGAGCTTTCAACCCTGGTCGGGCTCGTTTCATACAAACCGGCTTAAAGCCTGATCTTTGAATAAGTTTTTGGCGCATCTGCATTTCGTTTTGGTGGTCTGAATTATTCGACCAAAATATTGTAGAGGACTGAGAAATTTGAGACGATGCTGGGGGAAGTAATAATTTACAAAAACCGTCTGGATGATAATTGACAGTGTTCGTAAATTATTACATAAGTCCTTAACTCCAAACAGATCGAAAGAACGGAAAATTCGAAGGTTAGGTCACTTGAACAATGCTTCTCATAATTGTGTTGCAAAACATAAAAAAGGTGAAAATAATAATAAGTAAGTTGACAAGAGTAATTTAAGAGCAGAATATGAACGGCCGGAGAACCATATTTGAACAATTATCGAAAAAGGACCAAAAAGACACCCCAGTGTGCAAACATAGGTAATTTTACTCAGTGAAATGTCAGAGCAATCAAGCTGAGTGTCATCTTGTTTAACATTAATTTAACCGCTAAAAGAAACAAAACTGCATGAACCTTTGACCGTTACCATACCTTCATGCACCACTAAATTCGTCTTTCCAGTAATCTTGATCCTATTGTGATCAAGTTGCAAAATTTTATATTTTACAGGCTGTAGATTTGGACACTGACATGAATAGATAATTTTTCGTGAACAACACTTAAAAAAATGTTGGCAGAGAAAATATTGCTAGTGGATTTTGTTATTGGGCTATTGATTTTTGTTCTTAACTTGCCCAACGGGCAAGTGCTGTTTTTTGGGGGAAATTCAAATCACAGGATTGTAATCAATCCTGCTAATTCAAAATGGTTTTTGGGACTAGCTACAGCTTGCCCTAATGGCAGGCTGTAAAACTCACTTTCTTTGCACCCTGCATGTTTTCTCTGGACTATGCATTTTTTCATGAGTTGTGTTAATCAACAAAACATCTCATTTAAATGTGAGTGTTTGATCTCAGATGAAAAACATGTTTCATGTCAGATGAAAACCTGGTGGTGTTTTATCTGATGTTTTGTCAGATTTATCCACCTGATCTTAATGGTCATCATTAATATTGGCTTTTGACTGCAGTAAATAATAAATGAATTCTAGTACACTAGTTACAATACATAATACAAATTATACAATTTATTAATTCTCCCTAAGGAGCTTTTCAGAATTTTAAGTAATTTTTAGAATTATATAATTATGTATTGATCATATTTCTTTCTTGTTTTCCAGTCCCCTATAGAGCCTCTCTTTCCTCAGTTACTAAATCATACATCACTGCGTCACAAGTCTGCCAAGTCCGCTGGCAGTTTTGTTTTGGATGATGGACAACTCTCCCTCCCAAAGACATTTGTCACTCGCAAGGGTGCTATTCTCCTTTTTACCCCAAGTGATGATCTTCATTGCCATGGTAATGTGGAGAGCCACCTTAAAAAGGAGAGTGTGTATGAAGCAGGGCTAAAACTAAGAACTTTGGGAAATTTGACCCACTCAGTGCTTGAGTTTGGGAAAGAGGTGAGCTTTCAAAAAACTTGACTGAAACTAAAATGAAACTATCTGTCATTTTGATGATTTGTTAATTATTGATCTGTTTTTGTTTCTGCGTTTGTTTTGTTTTGTTCTTTGTTCTGGCAGATGTTAGAGTTAGATAGATATCGATGTTATTGGAACACACTTATTGATTTTCATCACTTTTGCTTTAATAAAACAAAAATACTTTATCTCTACCTTCTAGACGCTTTCTTTCCACAGCTGTTATCTTAAACGATCTGTTTCCTTTCTTTGTTCCTTTCTCCAAGGTAACTTTCTGAGGCACACATTGTAATCTCCTCTTTAACATAGGCGTACGGGCCGGGGGGGCGAGGGGGGCTGCAGCCCCCCCAAAGTTTGGGCAACTCAGATTTTTTGGGCAGCGAGAGGAAATTTGGGCAAAGTCAGTTTTTAAAGGAAGTCTCCATGTTCATTTAATTATTTTAAAGAGCTGAATATTAACCTGAAGTAGGCGTAATAATCCAGTTACATTACAGTGGTTGCTTAGCATGTGATGAGTAATTTACATATTTGCAGTTTTTTTTTTTTAATGGGCACTATACTACACTGCACTAGCTGGAATGGGCTATTTCCAGTCGAGAATTGATTAAAATAAACTTTCGCATAACTTTCTAGAATCATCTCCACTCGAAGAACAGTGTATGGCAGATAGCATTTAGCAATGGGTATTGCCTGCATAGCAAGCATTTCTGCGCGATTTTGACTGAAAACTGTATGAACATGAAGAAGTGGCTGACTAATTCTCAGTTTGAATTACGAGAAGAATCTTAATTCTTTTAAAAAATCTATCGAGCGGTTTAAAATTATCCGCTGATTTGTTAAAGTAGACCGAAATGTTTACAAAACCGCTAACAAGAGTGTCTCGATACATACTAATCAAATCCTTCTTTCAATTCTAGCAATCAAGCAGAGCTACCTCCACGATCTTTCACACAAGTTTTTAAAACGATTAAAGCTACTATGAGGTGAAATTGCAGGACAAAAGCACTTCATTTTCTACAGATAATGGCCAAAAATCAAGATTTTCTTTTCCTTACCGTATTTCTAATAATAAAAAATCATTGCAAAATATCTCGATAACGCTCTTAAGGTTTTGCTTAAACTTCACGAACATCGAGGTGACCGTATTGGAGAAAAAAGCTCCTGTGAACGATTTTGTAAGGTTCCCGTACCGAGAAAAAATAGGTAATGGAGTCATTTCGTTGCTACGACAACTCCGATGTCATTGCAACCCTGATAATGCCAAATTTTCATCTTAATACCACTGTGGTCGCAGTTTTTCCAAATGTTTGCTTATGGCGACGTAGTTTATGCTCAGACTTGGTATTGATCCTGAAAACCTGTATCGAGCCACCTTCATATGCCAGGACGGCCTATGTTGTTGCAATATGGCCCTCATTTCTTTTCGACTCTTTCGTTAAAATTTGGGCAACTTAGGAGATTTTTTTTGGGCAAATGGTTTACCGCCCCCCCTGGCAAAAAATTTCCCGTACGCCTATGCTCTTTAACTATTATTAACTATTTTCAAAACATATTTTTTATTTATTTTGGACTTCACCCTATTCTTGACTTTAGGATGAAGAAGCTTGGGAGGGCAGCGTCGTGGGCAGTCCAAAGGAAACATCACTAAAAGGGAATCTGGAGAAAAAAGACAAAACACTGTTTTTAAGATTTCTTCACTACCTTGACTCAGAAAACCTGACAGCAGATAAGAATGTTCAGCCAGGTGCTGACCCAGATTACTACCTTGAAGAACTTAAAAAAACCAGGTGTGTAATGCAAATGTGAAGAACTTATGCAACAGGAGGGCAGAAAGAGGAGGCTGGCAAAATCTACGTTTGTTCATGAACAATGTGACAACACTGGGTACTTGAACGTTTTATCGCAATCTTCACTTAATATAACTGTGTTCTAGTCTTTTACAAAAGGGTCTGCTTAAAGGAGGTTGAAGATTGGCACAAAATTTTGTCAAGCATAATTTTGTTATGCTTGTCACCCAAGGTTTTGCGGTCTTCTTTCCTCTTTCCATTCTGTTGCATAAGTTTACCATTATTTTTGTACACTGATACCTCTTTATTAGAGTCACCATGGGAACAAAAGCAAGTATCCATGTTATAGAAGTTTCTGTAAAAAGAATGCCTGCAAACGCAGACTTATTTCTTGATCTGATGTCACATTCTCCTATTGTCTCATGGGCAGACAGGAGAATGTAATGTTAATTCATCCGAAGTCACTTTTTGCTCTTTTCCAACAACCCCTTGGGTTTACAAGAATACAGCTGAACTTAAATGGTTTCATATTCTAAAATCCAGTAGCACCACCCCATCCCCCCCGATAAAATGTACAGCTAGAGTACCACCAGGGGGTACTGCTTAGTTAGTTACAGATGTAGTGTCCTAACACTTGACTGTTTATTTTATTTTCAGTGGTCATATCTCTCCAAGAAGATTCAGGTCACACACTCCATTTTCAACCAGAACTTCTTACTCTGGTAACACTTATTCTCATTTCCTGGAAGATGACGAGGAGATTACTGGTATCATCGAAGACTACATGAAGTATGGCAGATCAACTGGGCATGGCCACAATAAGGAACACTTAGAACATGGAGTTGTTTCATCAGATCACATGCCTAATATTGACACTGAAGGGTAAGTAAATGTTACATTTGTAAGGGCTGGTAGTTTTAATAATTTTGGGGGATATTTTATGGTTATTTTAAGTTGCTACTTGAAGTCAAGTCTCTTAATAAATTGTTGTAATGTCTAGTATTTACCCCCCCCCCCCCCCCCCAACCAGAACACAACATGAGACGTGAGAGGTGCCCTTGTTTCTTGTGTCTGTGCTTAGCGATTTGATGCTTGTATGAACATCTAAATCTGAAAAAAAGAGAGAGAGAGAGAGAGACTGCTCGCAGTTTAGTCAAGAGTTGACAAGGACTTCAAATGTTGACTCAGATTTAGCTGTTGACGCTAGCGCAGGCATCTAAATCTGGAGAAAAAGAGAAAGAGAGAGTTTAGTTAAGAGTTGACGAGGACTTCAAATGCTGACTCAGATTTTTTTAAGCCTACTCTTCAGGTCTTTAAGTGAAACAAAGTACTTTCATCTTTTATTTATTGCTGGACTTACTTGTACCCTCAGCTTTAGTTGTTGCTTTGCCCATGCTGATTTCTCCTTGCTCCTTTCAAACAGTGGTGAAAGTTACTGTCAAATTAAATTTAAAAAAATATTTGATAATAATAACGATTAATATCTGTAAAAGCAGATAGAAAATGTTCATAAAACGTTGTCTTAGTTTCTTCACATGTCAAAACTTTTAAAGGGAAATTGGTCAATTTGTTTAAAACTTTGTTCCAAAAAAGGGGATAGTAAAGGGAGCGAAACGCGAGCGCGCGATGTCGCCTTTTCTCGCGTGGGGTGATTTTCAAGCGAGCTCTCGTTCCACTCGCTGTACTATCCCTGAGGAAAAATGGGGGACTACTCGTAGTCCAACAAGGTGTAAACGTTTGTATTGCAACGCCGTTGCAGTCAAATTTAGGTTTAAAGGTTCAGTATGTAACGAAGCCTTTAATACTAAGCCTTGGCGTGGTTTTCTTTTAAATTCACAGAGGCGAGGCTCCAGATGACACGTCTGTCTTTTCGTTTCCAAAATCACCCAGAATAAATCTTACCTTTAGTACCTTTTCGCCATCTATGCCGAGTATGTCGTCTACAACCTTTCAGGAAACTGATGATTTAATACCAAGACCCAAAACTGCACCGATCCCACCCACCCTGGAGTCACCAAGAGCTAATCCAAGAATTACAAGTGCAAAACCACCACCACCCCCACGAGGTTTGTATTTGCGCTATACTGCGTTGCGATAGTTCTTTGACTTAGTGCACAGCTTCAAATAAGCGCTCTTTCAAGTTTTCACACCCTGTGGAGATGCAAACACGCACCCAGGACGATTCCCTCTTTCCTATTACCAGTAAGAGCCCGTCATTAGGAGAAAAAAAAACAGCTTTGTGACTAGAATAATTTCTTTGCAGCTCTTGGAACTACGCCAAGCCATTTACACGAGATAATTAATGCAGACGTAGGTTTTGGCCGTTATCAGCGCCAGCCTCCAGTTCCCCGACGAAGACTCAGTCGCAGTCCTTCTCCGTCATTCCATTTGGGTTCTTCTAGAGGCACCACTCCTGACTTCAACAAAGTTCAACGTTTGGCCAGTCCAGACGGCAAGGTAGTCCTCTCTGACCTTGTTTTAAATTCACAAACGCCCATCGTCGGAGACTTAGCCCACGAGCAAGATCTCCATTCATGGGATACCTTATTAGAGGGAATTAATGCTTCATAAAATTAATGCATTAATTTTAGTCGCGTCAATTTCTGTAAACGTAAATTTCCGCGCCGTTGATTAAATGTTGCGTAGATTTCCGCGACCTTAGTTTCCATTATTTTGACCCCAAGTTCTCAATGCACATTTGACGTTCTTGACACCTAAGAAAGAGGAGTATTTATCAGAGTGCGGAGCCGTCATCAGTAGAACTTGAAGTGGCCAGATTTCTTCGCCTAACCACCTTCGTAGGTTTAAGGAAAGACCCACAACAAAGCTGGAAACTGCGTTTCTGAGTTTTTTTATTTTAAAAATTTCCTTGGGCCATGTCCCCAGACCCCCCTAGGTAGCTTGCGCCTTCAGCGCTCAACAAAATTTCACGTCCGCTGCTCTCAGAAATATATCCGCTACTTTAGAAAACTGTCGGAAACCCTGCTGACCGTCATTTTTTATGTGAATTAGAGTGAGGACTGGAATCGAACGTCCCATGTTATCGAGGAAGAGGATGAAGCCTCATTTCCAGCAGACCAAGGGGAATCTGGGAGCGGATCTCGCCGCCCATCAAGCGCGGGTTCTTTACAACGTCGTGGTGAAGAGAAAGTTAGCGTGCAGCGGAGAGCTTTGAGCGCTGGTAAGAGTGGTAATTTGCAGACCAGCACAGAACGCAAAGCAGCCTTTAAAAGGGCTTCGCCAGGCTATTTGCTATCTTTTTATAAAGCTAAAACGTTTCTTTGCATCAGTTGAATTCCAAAAGACCATATTTAGACTTTGAAACTGTTTCCTGTTGTCTGTTGTAATGGATGGCAAGGAGAGACATGGATTGAAACTTGAAAATTTGGGTCAACTTTTTCAAGTTTTAACCCTTTCACTGCCAGTGAATGATGGAGTTTTGTGAGGAGGTTCTAACTTTCATGTCTGTGGTCAAAATCCTATGGAATGACCATTCAAATGAAATCTCTTAGGAAGTACTTTCATGTGGTGCTATTTGTTTTTAAAATTTTACGAAATGAAATTTGGGATTTTTGTCGAATTTGCCTCTGGTCACGTTTGGCAGTGAAAGGGTTAATGCCATGCCCGCAAAAATCGCCGAAAAAATATTATGGGTAGTGCTGCCTAATGAAATTTGTTTGATATCTGCTTCATACCTCCAAAGGTGTATTGTTTGTATGGTTAAAGGCACTATATAGCGACCCCAGTACAGAATTGGCCTAAAACAGCAATATCCTTATGACATATGCCCTTTAACATTTAAAACGGACATACTAGGACAGAACTTTCCTTTTGTTTAGTTGAATTTAATACGTATAGTAACAGAGACGGTATATGGTAGCCTGTACCAGGCTTTCAGATAGAGGGAAGGCGCGAAAACAAGTTCAAGCTGTGAAACAAGAATGGAATCTTTCTTGTTAGGACTTCTGAAGCTGAGATCTCGCACTCGAGGTTAAAATAGCTACTTTTTTTTATTTCAGTAGAACAATCGTGTTCGTTTTCTAAGGTGGCGTGCTTTCTCTTTTCAGGAACAGCTAGCAAAAAGTCTCGTTCCAGTGCCCACTCTAGCCGCAGTGCGAGCCTTTCCAGTGTATCTCATCGTTACGACAGAACGCTCTCCGCACTGTCACGTGATCAAGACAATGTGCTTCATCCGGCAACATTCGAAGACCTAGAGCGTGATGAAGACACACCAACATGGCCGAGAATGCAGGAGAGATATTCGAGCATTGAAGATGATTCGGCAGAGGTTGTTGAAGGTGGTCGAAATTCATTGGAGCAATTTTCTGGGGAGATGGATGATTCAAGAGTTATCTCCCCTTCACGTGATAGTTTCGTGTCGAAGTCAGGTGATCTTATGTCACCTTCACGTGATTCTGTCGTACCTCCATCACGTGATAGTGTTGTCTCACCTGCCGACGATGTTATTAACAAAAGTCCCTCGCCTCTTCGTCATAGTTCCTCGGTAACCTCTCGGATGGGTCCGCTATCAACTCGCTCACCTTCGGTGAAGTCTCGTCGAGGCACTAAAGAAAGATCACGTGGATCGTCAGCCGCGTCCTCTGACGCAATTGAACAATGGGAAGAAGCAGTAAAATCAGTTGATAATATAGGGGAAGGACAGTCCTCCTCATCCTCTTTGCGAGAACATGGTGTTTTAAGCCGCCAGAGCGATCTCAAACAGGAGAGGAGCCGAGTAGAAAGCGACACGAGGACGTCAAGTGGAAGGTCGGCCAATGGAGGTGCGCTAACAAAGGCGACTCTTGGAAGTGAAGCTGATCTGGCTCAAGTGTCTGAGACACAGGTTAGATCCCAGTCAGTGGTGGATGGTTTATATGAAGACCTGCTTGTTGAAGAGGAAACTGCTGACCAGGAATGGCCTGGCATGTTTGAGCGTCCAGAAGACTATGAGCCAGATGAAGGACATGAAAGTGACGAGAGTGACAGCATTATGCAAGGTAATTAGAAGGCATTAGCAACAGGGACTGCAAGCACTTAATACTCCCAGTGGAGTGTTGACTTTGATTCACTGTTTTATCTTTTTAGACCTGGCGATTTCGCCCGTTGATGATCTAACAGAAGCATCACCTGAGAATACTTTACACCCTGTACCTTCTCTCAGTGAAGAAGAAATCGTGGACCCAGTTGCTAATATACAGCAAGGTAATACAGCCGTGATTTGCCGCTATTCACATTCTTATATTCCCGTCGCTTTCCTTGCTTCTTTGTTTAGATTCCAAAATTCACGAGACTTCAAACTTTGAACTTTAATTACTATTCTAACAAGTAGTTTAACACGGCGCTGTAAGTAAGTAACAAAGCAGAGCTGCAAGTAAGTAACTGAATTAAATTCCTTGCAGAGATTATTCCAACTGCAGCAGAAGAAGAGGAAGTATTAACAGGAACGTCAGTTAAAAATGCGCATGAAGACGAGGCTTTGACGCCTAGTCGTTCTTCAGAGCTACACGAAAACGAGGCCTTACCCCCAGTAACCTTAACTTTAGATATGGAAGAAAAAGTTCCATCTGTGAGTACAAAGACCAACGCGCCTTCGCCGGATGTTGACCTAGTTAGGGCCGGAACAGCAGTAAGTGGTGAAACTGGTGACGTTGCCCAGGAGTCCATACCAAAGGAAGCACTGGCTTCGGCTGATGTTTCTTCAGGTAAATTTTCCGGGTTTACTCCAAACAGCGGAAAAACATTATTCTTAAAGAACGAAAACGTTAAGGAAGGGAAAATTAAAGGGCGACACATGAAGAGGAATAGATATAGTGTCACTTGAGGTCTAGAAAATCGACGGCTCCTGGTTCGACCGGTAGAATGGCATGACTTACGAACAATAACCTTTAATAATGACAATTCGAACGCCCTGTTACTCGAAGGTATCGATAACTTAAAGTAAAGGCACTTCCTTTTTCTTCTTTAATGTAAAAATAGCTCCTGATAACAATCCTCCACCGACGACATAACCCAGTCTCTCACCGAACTAAGCCCTATATCCTTACATGAGCTTCAACAATATATTTTTTGCTGATAGTTCATGTTGTGCTGATTTCAACGAAATAATTAAATTTAAATTACAGTCGTAAACTCAACTATTGCCATTGCGCCTTTACCTGAAAAAAATTCATAAAACGAAAACAAGATTTTTCATTAAAGAAGTGCGGTGTAAATAGTCTTTACACGCTGTTCATCGCAAGTTAGAAATAGCAAAATTCCAATTTGGAATTAATTATCTTTGTACAGAAATCAAAATCCTGGTTTTCCAAGTGGTTCAAAATGTCAGTTTTGAACACCATGTAACAAATTTATTTAGGGAATTAAACTCGTGTACCAAAAAGAAATAAAAAGTGTACTGAGAAATTTTGCATTTGGAATATCTTGTTTGGTATTTTGTCATTCATCATTTTATATGATAACCCTCTTGCATTCAGCTGTATACATATCAAGATCTTTTATTGTTATTCCATTTTGCTAATAGTTTTTTTTCGTTTTTTAACTGCTTATAATTTTTGGTGTCATAATCTCTTCGTTTTTATAACTGAAGTGCCGATGGTTTTCGATCTTATTCGTTTGAAATGCAAATGATGACGTTAACTGCCCGTGCAAAAACATTTTAAAATGACTTGTCTCTTTTCCTTTTTTTATCACGGTCATTACTGCCTGTCATACGAATATGCATCACGTTAATGCTATATCCCGTAGCATTCATATTTAGCGTTAAAATTATGCAAACTTATTTGCATTACATTAAGTTGTGGGCTTGGGGCGATGCGATTTCTTCAAAACATAGTAATCAAGGCCATAGAACAAAACGATATAATCGACAGAAATAAACACATTATCTCCTTTGCCTCTCGTTCCCTAGGATATAAAGCATAATTTCTAAGAATAAATTATTATTTACCACACCAGTGAAATGATGGAGCTTGATGCTTCCGCTGATTGGTTAGCTTGGCAGTGAATACTGTAGCATTTACGTACGAGCGATCGTTTCGTTTGAGATTTTGTGTTTTATTGTCACAAAACATATTCATTGATTAGACCGCTGGCGATTAACGCGTGTAGCATACACTGAAGCAATTATTCATCGTTTTGTTGGGGAAGAGGGAAGATACTGTATCTAGTAAATAATCAAAACCGATCGCCCTACACCAAGTTCACTTTGGTGAATAATTGCAAACAATATGCCTTGGTATAACCTACCTTGATGAATTCGTCGAGTTCGTTTCTCAGTGAGTCATTCCATCTTTCATGGATTAGCTGTAACAGATCACTTTTTTTTCGTTATATCATCTGTGTCGGTCTTTTTTCCAGAATCAGAGATCGCTGTCTTGAGTTCGCCAGGAGTTCTCAGAGAAAAACCAGCGGAGATCCCTCGGGCCAGTTCTCCCACGCCAATAAAAGTTGATCAAATACTTCACAAGGAACTTCTAGCAGAAACTGGCCTGTCGATCGAGGGACAGGTAAGATTTGTGCCTTTTGATACAATTTCTGCTCTTGCTACTGGGTTATAAGAGATCAAAATTGAAAAAATATAAAGTATCAAAATTCGAGCAATGGGAACTGTCACCAAATTGACTGAAACATGAAAATAACCGCTCACAACATTAAAACAACGTATATATTACACAGCAAATACAAAAGACGGAAGGTATGGAAAGAAAGATCTTACTTGATTCATGTAGAGTTTTTCGCGACTGCGCCAAAATCGGGCAAGTGAAAGAGAGGGCTGTGCTGGAAGGGAGTGCTCTTTCAATCTTTGGAAGAGATTGTATGGTTCAAACAGTCACGTTATACCTAGCCGGCGTGGCAGGCGTTAAAAGGGGATTTGGCCGCGCGAGAGCGCGTGGGCGCGCGAGGGAGAAGGAAAGGAAGTTCCCCTCTTCCCTCCTCCCTCGCGCGTGGTCTCGCGCCCTAATTCCCTTCCACTTTCTTTCGAGCGCCTGCCACGCAGGCTACGTTATACCCTATCACCAGAACATTTGTATGTTGCTGTATTTGCTCGTAATACATGCGTTTGTTTGGGCGTGAATCGGAAAAAAAAAAGACGCCTTAGTTTTTATGCATTATTTTATCAAATTATTGTATTTGGATTCCGTATACAAGGTTCATCCTCTAGCCATCTGCGTGGCTCATTCTAATAGATTTTTGTCTCAATTATGCCTTAGTTGGGCAATCGTCGACCTCCTTCGCCTTACAAAGAAACCATTGACATCGAAAAGTCACGTCCTTCGTCACCTGTGACGGAAGAAGAGAGAAACGTTCCAGTGAGTATCGGACAGGCCGTGCGAAATTACCTGGAGTCTGGAAAAGAGCCTCAAATTCGTGAGAGATCTGCGCGGAGTAGGCGTGGTTCGGAAGCTGGAACCGAGGAAAAGGAAAATGCAGTGAAAACAGATGAGACAATGGTACCAAAGATGGAAGCTAAAGAGCCAGTAATCAAGTCTAAAACGGAAGTTTCTAAAACAACAATAGACAAACAGTCTAAGCCTGTGGCATCAAGCTTAAACGAAAAATCTAAAGATTTGCCTTCCAACAAGAAGAAAGTTGAAGAAAAGCCAAATTATACTGGGTTGAACTTGGTGAATAGAGACGGCAAGCTTAGAGAAGTCAAAGAACCAACGGATGAAGAAAGAGAGGCCCGCCGTCAGATGGTCAGCAGTCTGTTCCAAAAACGGGATGCGCCTACTCAGGGAAAGCTGGAGTTGGAAGGGATTGGTAAAGAGGGTGACGAGGGCGAGTCTCTTTCAGAAGGACTGGTGACTAGAACTAGTCCAACGAATGCTGATAAGAGCAAGAAAAATGATTTGTCGGATCTTGCGGCACTTGTGGCTAAGAAGAAAACTGCTAGTAAAACCAAAGAAAAGGTTGGTCTTAAAAAGTGTTGCATGTGTAAGTAACTCTCTCTTAAAAAACCAGGAGCTCTTAGGCGGAGTGTGCGACTCTCATTCTTTGCTTATAGAACGGTGTTTTCATAGATCGGTTTATTTTTTGCATCATTTGAAGACATTTTCCGTGGAAAATGGAAACAAAACTTAGTATTTGTGCGCATCAGTAATATGATATATGACAAAAAATATTAATAAGCAAATGTCTTCAAATCGTAAGAGATACTATATTTTGGTTTATCGCTGACTGATTTTTAAGTCTTCTTTCACCGTCATAATTCGCGGAAAAAAGCGATATAAAAATTAAAACTCCGTTGCGTGAGCTCAAGGGAGTTAGTTACTCGCTCCGGGGGTCAGTTTAATAAAACTTTTATAAGTTTAATTTACAAGTATGTATAGCCAATACTTTAGAGTCTGAAAACAACAGCTACACTTATAAAATTGCTGTAAAATTTGCCCCGGGGTTTAGGCCCCTGCGATCACCAATCTTCCCGGCTCTTCAGTCATTTTTCTGGATCCTTTATACGGGTATGCCTCTGGAAGAGGGTTCTTCTCCTCTCGTGATTCTTAAAGTAGACTACAAATATTTTACGTAATGCTCAATTACTGTTTAACATACTCATAAGCTCGCCACTTTTAGGTTAGCCACCATAACCGCACGGTGACACTTCTTTTTAAAGCTATGATATACAACTGAACCTAAGATGAAATTGGTTTGATTAGCGTTGAGTCCGTTTGGACCAAAGTGATAAGATTAGCAGATTTGTTGTGCCAATAAGACAGATCAATTTTACAGGATATAAAAACAGCGTCAGTAAAATCAACTATAGCGAGCGTCAAACAAGAAAGAAAGGAATTTCAAAGTTAACTGCTTGTTTTTCTGAATGATTTCAGAAACCCGAGTCCAAGAAAAAATCTGGAAAATTGTCGAAATCTGCAAAGAACAAAAGCGAGATCACCATAGACCCAGAGAACATTGACTTTGACGCTTTCAACACACCGGAAATGTTAGAAGGAATGGACGACGAGCTGCGTCAATTTGTTGAGGAGCAGAGCAAAGGTGACGTCACTGCTGCTGCCACCACTAAACCCAGTGACACTGCCGTTGTTAGTAAAGAAGTCAAAAGACAAGAGTCAGTGCAAACGTTAGAAATTCCGCAAGTGGCCCAGGACGTTCCTGCCGAGAAAAGAGATGCTCATGCACCTTCTAAACCAAAGAAATTATCCAAGAAAGAGCTGGCTAAGATGCGAGCGGAACAGCGTAAAGAGGAGCGAAAGAGAAGGGAAGAAGAGAAAAGATTAAAAGAAGAAGAGATGAGACTGATGAAGGAGCGAGAAGAAGTGGCGGCGAGAGCCAAGGCAGAAGCAGAAGAGAAGCAAAAGAATATTGAAGAAGAAAAGTTAAAAAGGCTGGCAGATGAAGAGGAAGCCAAAAAACAGGAAGAAGAAGCTTTGGAGAAGCTGAGAGAAGCCAAGAAAAAGGCACGCGAAGAAAGAGAGGTCAGGAGAGCTGCTGAAGCTGAAAGAAGAAGACTGGAGGTACAAAAGAAACGCGAGGAGAAAAAGAAACGAGATGAAGAGCTGAAAGAGCGAGAGAAAGAACTTGAGCAGCAGCGAATGGATCGCGAGAAGAGAATGGCGGAAATTGAAGAGGCTAGGCGAAGGAAAGAAGAGTTGGAACGTTTGGAGGAAGAGCAGCGGCGTGAAGAAGAACGAATCCGAGCGCTGCAAGAGGAGGAGGAAGAACGACGGCTGGAGGAAGAAAAGATCCGCGAGGCTGAAGAAGAGTTACGGAGAATACAGGAAGAACGAGAGTATCGTGAACAGATGAGGAGAATTGCGGAGATGCAGGAAGCAAAACTACGACAGGAAGAGGAAGAGAGGAGGAGGAGAGAGGAAGAGGAACGTCAACGGATGGACGAAGAATGGCGTAAATGGGAGGAGGCGGAGCAAAGGCGAATCCAAGAGGAACAAAAAAGAATTGAGATGGCGCGCAGACTGGAGGCGTTGGCGCGCATGCGCTCTGCTCAAGCGGCCGCGCGTAGGAAGGCATTGTTACTGAAACGAAGAGAGGAAAACGTAGAAAGGATGCAAAACTTGAAGCATACGCGTTGTGGACAAGGTATTACTCGAGCGTTCGTATTCACATACTATACACACATTCCAAGGAAGGTTTGGGAAGTACCGATTGGGTTCAACAAGAAGAAGAAAGGATATGGATCACCAAGGAGAAAACCCGCTCCACCAAAACCTCCATGATCAGAAGGTATAATTTAACGACAACGAATATTTCTGCTTTAGGGTTTGTTAATTCAGTTGGACCTCCCCTCAACGGCCAATTTGGGGACAGAGGAAAGTGGCCCTTGTAGAGAGGTTTAAACAAGAGTAAATGTATGGACTGTCCGCCAAAAAAGAGTAGGCGTTGTGGAGAGGTGGCTCTTAGTCAAAGGGCCATATAAGTTAAACATCTTCAATCTACTTTATGTGAACCTAAGATTGAAGTTTTCCCATTTAATTTGAAGTACAATTTAAGGGTCGGAGTATGAAAGGGAGTAGTCGTAATTCATGACGAGCCTCAAATTATCTGCTTCTTAGCACCCGTCTGTGGTGGAAGGTAGCACATGAGTGAATGTCTTCTTATAGATACCCAGTTGTCTTCGTAGGAGATAATACTGGCGTAATCCATCCTTAGCTAATGGCTTGAGATACAACCAACCATCCACAGCAAGTGTGTTTCTCTTGATGTTGTCCAGTTTAATATACAGACTAAGAAAGCGTTGTAAGCTTTTGATGTAGGATATCACGACGGCGAAGTCAACGAGAACGTCAAAAAAGCAATTGGATTAATAACCAAAGCAAAATCTCCGCACGTGCATCACACTTTGTTGTACATTTCTTTGCCTTCGTTGCACGACTATGACGTAAAACGTGAAGAAGTGACGTTTTATACAGCACCTGAACACACGACTACAAGTCTTTTTTTCTCTTTCTAAGCATTCAAATCGAAGAGAACTCGCCCACCTCTGTCAAACTAAGCAAGTTGGAACAATCATTTTGAATTTCTAAAAGACTTTTAAAGTGACACTTTTGCCCCGTCGCCGTCGTGGTACCTTAAGTTCCTAACGCTAAACATTTATCTCCTGATAGTTGTATTTTTTCACTTCTAACACTTGGTTTTTAGTTCTTTTGTTGAGTAACTGTAAATATGCGGAAAATTATTGCAAGACGTTAATGATGTTATTTAAGGAACATTGACTCGTACAGTTCACCAGTCTTTGTACATAGTGACTGAAGAAAGCCCGTTAAACAGTTTATGTTATAGTTGTACAAAATTATGAATAAGTGCAATATTTTTGATATATTTTTCCTTGTATGAAGAATTGCTCATTTAATCATTAGAAATGTAAAACAAAAGCAGAGAATTTCTATTTAATTTAAATAGTTTATACAAGTTTACAGTAGAAGCCCAAATTAAGAAAGTGTGAAGCTAACAGGGCGAATGTCAGTGTTAGTTATAGCGTTGGTGCGATATATTGGGGCCTTGTGCAACACATTAGAGACCTTTCGGACTCTGAGATGAGAAAGACTCGACAAGAGATCTGGATTACATTAATTCAGTCGAAATCTATCGTCGTCGTTATATCAGGTTAATTTTGGTATAAATGGATGGGCTTCTATTTGTAAAAAGGAAAAACACACGCAATGGATAGAATGCTATTCATCTTTGTGGTTATTCTTTCTAGATCTAGTCAGTACAATTTGTATGACGTGGTTCCGTGAACAAAAATTTATTTAATTTTGATGCTAGCGAAGTGTAAAGGTTATATTTTTGATAAATACGTTCGCATGAAAGGGGAAATCAAATCGGAAAAGGTATAAATATCTATCTTGACTGAAACATTTTAAAATTAACAAATAAAACAAAAACAAATTACTTTGCAAACGTTGATGTAGTTGTCTTTTTGCGATGTGATTTCTTTGAGTAAACATTTAAATTTTGGGGGTCCTCACCGGAGAGCTACTGCTTTGTAGCTCTCCAGTACAGGGAAAGCATGGCCTTTCATGAAACTTTTTTGTACTAGTGACAACGTAGTTCAACGAGTAATGAGTATGATTCCTAAGCCATTGAAAGTTCGGATTCAATTTCTTGTTCGCCGGACGGCATAACCAATTCGCGGAACCTACGAAACCTCCTCTGATGTACTAAAATCAGAAAAAACGTACCTGAATATTATGGGTTAAAGCCTCTGGTTATTTTGGAAAGGATATTGCGTCGGCCATAGGCCGTACAGTAAAATACATTTTTAGAATCCCGACGAAAAAGAGGCCCTGTAAACCAGAAGTCAGGTCAAGCAAGCGTACCGCTTACTTTCTTCTTCGGGCTTCTCCGCGTCTCTTCGTACCTCTCCAACCAAATACTAGCCTTTTTATACTGAGATATACTTAGTGTATGAATAGACCGTGTAAGGAGAGATTTTCCATGAATTCTTTATTTGGCTCGAATATCATATATAGCTTTCAAATATTCGCTTTGACGTTGTTCTTAGTAATTCATACTGAATTCGCATAAAGAAGTTTTAGCTCCGCAAAAAGGCTCGTGCCATTTTTATTATCCTTTGTTTCATTTGCTTTGTGTTCGCCAGGTTATAATCATAGAAAAGCCAACAGTGTTCCCTAACAAACAAAACTAATTGCTCGTTCTCTTTTCAATTATATACATTTTCCGTCAATGTTGACTCTTGAAAGAATATTTAATTTCTTAATAATGGTTTATTTGACTTCAGTCTATTTTTCGTGATTTAACTACCAGACGACATATATTCATAGTAACGCCTTTGATACAGGTGTACCTCGTTCTAATTGCAACTGATAGTTATATTTATTTGCAAAAGTATATTTCATTAAGTTGTTAGTTAAGGAGAGGTGATAACCGAATTTTGAATATGAAAGGTTTTGCTGTCTTGTAATTTTAAAATTAGATCGGTATTTGTTTAAGGTGAAAACTTCCAATTAGTCTCCGCTTTTCCTGTTTAAACAGCCGATAGCTGAACTTGCAATTTAATTCATATTGTAACACTTTGTACATAAACGCTGTTTTGCTGACCTGGCTAGGTCTTTGTCTCAGTACTTTTACTTTCTAAAATAGCAACAGTAACAAAAGATTTCAGGTTAAAAATAGAATTTTTATTTAGTTTCCATTTAACTCTAAGTGATTTCTGTTTATATTTCTATTGTATTCTTTTGTCTTCAATGGTTGTAAAAATCATATATAAGTAAGTTAGTTTTACTGATTTTTCGATTACATTGCCGATTACATTGTCGATTACATTGCCGATTACATCGTCGATTATTTCGCCGAGTCCTAGCCGAGTTATTGCTGTTTGATCCGCTGAAGAATAAACGCTCTTGGAACCCGCAAAGTTCTGTTTCACCTCCTACCTTTTCTTCCGTCACAACTGCAAATGATGTTGAAGACTGTGTTTCCATGTTGTATATACTTTCTTACTTGTAAAATATTTTGTCACGGAAATAAATAAAACAGAACCGTTTCTGCGTTTCTGTTTCCGTGCGTCTCCCGGGAAATACTGTCTACGTTTGAAGATCGCTTTTCCCTCGGTAATTGGTGGGTCACAGGGGGTCATCCAATTATTTGCAAGTCTACAGATCGATCGTGCCCAGTTTCAAGTGCCATCATGGCGCCTTTTATCAAGCGAGTATTCTTCATCCCTGTTGTGCTGTCTCTGATGCGCGTTACCATCAGTGAGCATGTTGCTGATAAGGACAAGATAGACTGCTACCCTGAAAAAGGAAACCAGACTGTTTGCGAGTCTCGCGGATGCACGTGGGAAAACTCAGACGCTGAGGTGATGAATTTCGAATGAATAGTTAATTTTTCCCATCTCGACAATTCATTTACAAGAGAAAATTACTGTTATTTTCGTTCATCCAGCAAAACGTTGACTTGGTTCGTAATTTAGTGAGTCAATTAATAATAATTAGTCGTGTTTTGGTTTTACCCCGAAGCATCTCCTCCGAACTCTATCACCGCACGCAAGAAAATTACACCTGAAACCTCCGGGGGGGTACTCAACAAATGTTTATAAGGGGAGGGTCCTCCCCGAGGTCCAACCCCTTACCCTTTTATATACTAAATGGTACCCCTTTCACATACCTTGTTTAGAACTTTGCACCCCTTTTAACTGCTGTAAATGCACTGTCTTTTAAATAGGAATCAATCACAAAAATAGAACGTTTTCTCGACTTTATAAAGCCATAAAATTCATCTGTTGGCCTTTAGGGCCCTTTCACAACCCAAATCACAGATTTCCCTACCTTTTTATGCACCTGAGGCCTGAAAAAGATGCCCATTTCGGCCGGAGCCTTGCCGTATAGGCCATCATAGGAAGTACCCACCCCCCGGGCTGATACCTAGCTTAGAGAATGTGGAAATTCTTTCTTTAAAAGTTCGTATTGCTTGCTTCTACCGTGATGAAAACTCGTCAAGACCGAATCAAACAAACTACAGAAGCCCACCCTCATTACTTGACAAATATATAAAAGACAGCTCCTGGATTTTACTTACGACAAGTCAATGTAAACGATCGCTTTGTTGGAGGACATTTTACTGTATACAGATAGTAGGACATTATTTACACAAAATTTGAGACAGTGCTACAGGGCTCGAAATTAAAAAAAATGTCTGGTCGCAAATTTGCGATCTTGTGTCGTACCTTTCCAAAATACTAAAGTTAATGTTCCCAATCAAAGCACTGTATCTTAACCTCTCGTAAGGTACTACGCCCACTCTTTTTGAAAAAAATAATCCAATATTGTTTTTTAAAGCATCCGTAACCAATTACGTGACAAATAGAATAATCTCCTTATCTCCTTTTGTTGCAAAATGGATAAAGCGAAGTCACACAAGCGTTGATAAATAATGAAGGACGAGTCTGATAACAACATTACAACATCTGATTTGTATACGAAGGGGAATTTTTTTTATCAACATGTCTCGTGTTATGACTCAAAAATGGTGCACACCGATTTTCTTAGAATATTAACCTAACTGTTGGTCCTGTTTCCGGTAGACCGGTATATGTGCTCCGTCTCTGGTTTGCCAACACCAGCTTTTAGCCTTTGGGTTTCGCTTACTAGAGACTTGACTGTAATTCCGAACAGGAAAACGAATCCTTCTTGAGCAAAGCACCTGCAAAGGGTTAGTCACACGAAAACAAAGCAACCTATGCTGTGCGTCTTACAGGCATACTCAAGGTTGACCCACTCAAACTAGAGAAAAATCCATTGGTGACAAGTAAGAACATCCCTCCACACAGTGTCAATAACCGAATAATTTTCTTAGTTACAGGGCTGGTTCTTCAGAGAGGGTAACTTTATTTTTTCTCTGCCTGAAAGATTAGCGGGTACTTGCAACCTGCATTTATTGTCATGCCGTCTAGAGGGTTCTAACTCCGAAAAAAATGCGGTCTTATCTCGAGAGGAGAATATTTTATAGAAATGTATGGTTGATAGAGAAGGGAAGGACCTCACGGAAAGCACGTTACTTGAATAAGCAGGTTGAGCGCTGATATTTTCCCTCATTCCCCTCTCGGATAATGTCGGATTCAAAATGCGAGTTTATTAAGAGCGACAAAGTCCTATGCGTGATCCTGGGGACAAAAGTATTTTCCAATGAAGTGGGATAATGAATGTCGTGATGACTTTATCTGCAGGGCGTTCCTTCATGCTTCTTTCCGGAATCGTACAGTGGTGGCTACAAAATTGAAGGAGAAGTGATAAACACAAACCTAGGTTACCAAGCTGCCCTCAAACGCCGCTCAGCTGTTACAACCATATATGGGCAGGACATCAATGACGTCATTCTTGACGTTGAGTTTCAAACAAACGATCGAGTGAGATTTAAGGTAGCCGTAGAACTTTATTAAAATCCACTGCCTTTAATGGTGTTGATGTTATTATCCTTCAAGTGGCTGGAAAACTAGGCGCGGCCTTCGCTACTTTGCACAGTTTGTTATTTGCCATCTTACTGCTGCTTTATCGTCCCCTGGCGAATTTATTACGTAGCCTACATCGTTATTTGCTACGCGTATAGCGTCCGCTGATATACTCTATCAATGTAACTGCCTTCATATTTCTCAGCTCAAACTCTTCATACTTAACTTACAGACTCAGTTTAAATTTCTAGCAAATTCTATTTTCCGAGAAGTGAACACATCGATCTGTTCATTGAACATAATTAAAGGTTTTCTTTTAATGAAAGTCCTGTATTTAGAAACCCCTACAAACAACAAGCTCCAGTGAAAAGATAAAGTTATATGAAATGTTTTGTTTTAGCTTTATGACTCAAGAGAGAAGAGGTATGAAGTACCAGTTCCGATGCCATCTGCGACATCGAAAGCTTCGAACCCAAAATACAAAGTTGAGTTCAAGCCTGATCCCTTCTCCTTGAAAATAGTGCGGAAAGAAAACGGTGCTATATTGTAAGTCAGCCACGTTTGTCCGCTAATGAAGGATTGGCCTGATCAGCTCTTTTTTTCAGTTGTATTACTTTAATTGCTGGCATTGCGTACAACTTCCTTAGTTTCTATCCGAATCCCCTCCCCTCCACCACCCCCAGGTGTTTTAGACATTGCCTGTCTGCTAGCGTTTATTTCAGGTAGAATCAGTACTTTCTTATATCAGGTAATATCCATAACATAAACAAGAAATTCTGTCGCTTTCATTTCGTTTCTAGAGTAATCACCTTTCCCTGGATAATAAGATGAAGTGAGTTATTTCATTCGACAGTTGTGTAACCAAAATGCTATCCGGAAGCAAGTGTTCTGGCCAATTGTTTCGTTCCTTATCCTCGTCCTCCTTGCTCCTTTGCTCGCTGGGGCGACGCCTGGGCGCAAAGTGTCTTGGAAAGGATGTTAGCTAGTCCCTAGGCCTCATTATTCCGCGCGGCCTATGCGTTTCAGGTCACTTGGTCCGAACGAGTTTTTTTCTCTTGTTCGTTTGTCTAGGCTACGTCACCGAAATGCATTGAACGAGAAGGCCTGGTAAAACGCCGTACAGGGACTAGGCAAGGAAGGAGGTAGCCTGCATAACAGACGCTTTCTGAGCCAAGCCAGGCGAACGCGGCATTACGCGCGAAATGCCTCGCTTTGCTCATAGAGCGCCCGTTCTGCATTCTAGGAAAAAGGCGCTGTTCCCTTTCTTTCCATGGCGCACTGCGTTTTTTGTTTTTCCACGGGAAAATGGACTTATTCTGAAGCAGAAGGCGCAGATTATTCAGTAACCAATCAGATCTCAATTCAAGACTTTAAGCGCACGGGAAATGTGCCGGAGTCATCTTCAGTTGGTTTTTCTTGTGACTGCATAGGTGAGAAAATGGCGCGAGATAGTCCAGCCAACCATAAACCAAAACTCCTCTTAATTATATTACTTGATCTATAGATGGGACTCCTCTGTTGGCGTGTTGATATTCGAAGATCAGTTCATCCAGATCTCGACCCAGCCTCCCTCATCATATGTGTACGGGTTTGGTGAACAGGAGCACAAGTCATTTAAGCGCAACCTCTCAGCTTGGGAAGTACTTCCTATTTTCACCAGAGACCAGTTTCCATTTGTAAGTGCAGTAAAATTACTTGTAACTAAAGCAACTTCTCGTTAAGAAGTTCGCTCCATATTTTTCCCTTACATTAACTGGATTAATTTTAGTACTTGAATTAATTTATTAATTACAGGATGAAACCTCTATTAGCGGATCCCATATTAAAACAAACATCCTTTATTAGTTGGAAACCAACCAGAGCAAGCTCTATATTTAATTACTACGAACCTGTATTAAGCGGGCACCACCGATGGTCCACTATTGGCTACCCTTTCATACAGGTTCCAGTGTATTTTAAAATCTATTTTTCATTTTAAGTTTGTGTCTCTGTTTCTCCATCTTGCAATCTGTCTTCAGCCAGTGTAACTGTTTCATCCAGACAATTTGTTAAAATAGCCTAATTTTCATTCTGTTTCTCTCTCTTTTTCCTACTCGGCGCCAACCACGGATCCGTCGCTCTTGGGGCTACAAGAAAGTGATAAAAAACCAAAAAAAAACAAAATCACTGAAATATACATTGTAGGTGTTCCTTTCTAGACTACCATATAAAATTTATTTTACCTCTACAGTTTGGAGGCAACTTGTACGGACATCATCCTTTTTATACATGTATGGAGAATGAAGGAAAAGCGCATGGAGTTCTACTTTTGAACAGTAACGCTATGGGTAAGTAGAATAACAAAGCTTCCCCAGTAAATAAAAATGAAGGCGCCACGAAAATTGTGACGTTTGATATGTCAATCTTTTAATTTTGAATAACAAAAAATGTCAGCGGGTAACAGTGTACTGTTACTTCGGCTCTGACGTAATGGATTTTTACCCGCTCAGCCCGCTCAGGTGTGGCGGGAAACAGTTTTACATATGACTACAACGAAACCTATAAGAGCGCTCTGTTGGGGAAAATATAACTCCAGTTATACAACAAGAAGGATTGACTCTAGTCACCATGTTAAACAAGTTGACTGTCTTGTTTTCTCCTTGTAGATGTTGCCTTGCAACCTAAGCCAGCCATAACATACCGTACAATTGGCGGGATTCTTGATTTTTACGTTTTCCTTGGACCTAACCCTGAAGATGTCGTGAAACAGTATACAGAGGTATAAAAATATTTCAGTAACTTTATGATCGTTGTCATCACAACGCTTGGACAGTTCAAAAACAATTATTTTCTTCAGTTCTTTGTTGCTTATTGGCGTTGTCAATGGTGACGCTTAACCGATGTCTGTGAACATTCTGCTAAGTAAAACCAATTCTCAAAAAAATCATTTCGCTGCCAGTTTTATTGAGTATAGAATTCGGTCTGTCACTTCCTGGTTTCTCCTTTTTCCTTCTTCTCTTATAACAATCATTCAGGTGAAGGTTTCTTGCGTCTAACCTTCTCAAGTCTAGCCTTTTCCGGACACAACACCACATCACTGTACATGAGATTAGTTTCTACTTGGAGTTTTGATGCTATGATGGAATGTAATAACAATGTTTCACACTCCTATTATTTCTACTGTATTTGTATAATCCTTGTTGCAAGAGTCAAGATAGTTTCAAACCGTGAAAAATCTACATGTTACTTTCACGCCACATTTTTTTTCAGGCTATAGGCCGCACGTTTTTGCCACCATACTGGTCTCTCGGATTCCAGTTGTCACGCTGGGGCTATAACAACATTGAGACTGTGAAGGGGCTAGTAGCGAACATGAGCAAACATAACTTACCACAGGTATGAAGCTAGCGTTTTCTTTTCCTTTCCACCAAAGAGTTTCCATTAATTACACCTTGTACAATTCTAGCTCTTCCTGTGAATGTGCCCTGCCGGAAGGGTACTCTCTATCATAGCCTATACGGAGATGCTCCGCCTGAAACAAGAGGGGTATATTTTTCAGTCTTCAGCTTTATCAGGTGAAAGGGTAGCGATTTTAGTAGTTGAAATATGCGAAAAGGTAAGAAATCGGTCTGTAAAAGGACCTAAAATATATGCCTGTAAAAGAGACAATATCACTTCCGGTTTACTGATTTGTCCATACAACAACAACAACAACAACAACATAAGGTTTTATTTGCATCACTATAATTATTTAGTTACAGTATTGCAAAAGCTTCAGGGGCACCCAACGAGCAAATAGTTCAAAACCACTTAACATAGCATTGTTGAACGTATTTTAGTATTTGAACGGTAGATATAGGCATATTTTCATCCCCTAAAAACTTTTCATCTGTTCGGATTTCCTAGCTGAAAGTCTAGTGATCCGAAAATTATAGGGATCAAAACTTACCTTTTCGAAAATTTCAGCCAGGAAAAGGCTCCCGAAAATTCTAGGTGGCCTTTTTTAGGGTAAATATCCGTGTAAAATGGGTAATTATACCATTTTGTCGATGTTCGAAAATCCTAGGAGAGGCAGGCAAGCAAGAAATTTTACAACAAATTTTCCGAAAATTCTAGTTCTCAAATCGTCTTCCGAACAGATATTTTCCCGAAAATTGCCGTTGGGTGCCCCTGAAGCTTTAACATAAAGTTACAATTTATAACAATGATAATGCAGTGCAATGATTTGTACAATCAATCAAGTGTCATCAGCATGATTTGATAACAAATTAGTACGTAAATCATTACATAATGAGACAAATTTCAACAAATGTGAATTTACGGAAAATTCTGTGAATTCATCGATTTAATTGTTAATTCTGTGTAAGATAGCTGATTAAAGTCGACATACGGTAATTGAAAAAAACCTGTGATTACCTTATGGTTTTGATTTTGGGATGTTGAAGACCAAATGCTCTTACTAACACCTAAATATGTATTTCTGTTGATTCTCTCTCATTTGATAATTTTTTGTTCTGCCATTTTCAGGATGTGCAGTTTGGTGACATTGACTATATGATTAGAATGAAAGACTTCACTTATGATCCTGTTAACTTCAAAGGATTACCTGACTTTGTTCGCTCAATAAGGAGAGACGGCTTACGTTACATAATAATCCTGGTTAGTATAATATTTTGTCTTTCCATTGAGAACAATGTACAAGAAAATCACTTTATCCTGTTGCTTTCTCGTTTTATTTTCTGAAGCCCAGAACGAAACGAACTCAAAAGTTTCGCAACGTCATCTAAACTGTTCCATGATAAGCAAACGGACCGATCCTTTGTGTGCAATAACGTTATATATGTATCTTTTTGTATTCACGGGGCAGCTATCATAAAAACTTCGGGATAAAGGCGAAATAATGATTAAAAGCAAGCTGTTATACTGAGCAAAGCATAAAAAGGAAAACAAAGGGAAAGACAAGGTTTCAAGGAGTTTAAACTGACCTAAACTACAGATACCGAACCACGCTTTGATTTCGACTGAAACTGCTGACCATCAACCTGAGAGCTGTCTAGGTAAAAGCTTCGCATAGAGCAAGAAGCAATTGACGACTTAACAGCTTAAACAAAGCACCGCACCGTGTTATTGTTGTTGTTGTTTAAAAAATATTTTGAAATCTTCTGTATTAACTGGCGATGATAGGCTTGTGTCGTATCTGTAGACTGGGTAGTGGGATATGACCTAAAATGTACGTTAAGTGTAATGCAGTAAGCGTTTTAGCCAGGTAAAAAGAGAATTCTCTCGGTTTAGTAGATTAGAAAGACCAACATAGATATCTACTGCCATCATGTTTCATCATTGCCTTTTTTTTCACAAAGGATCCCGCTATTGGAGCGAATGATACTGGCTATCGCCCTTATGACTGGGGAAATGAGTTGAACGTGTTTATTAAGGATGGCGACACGGGAGAGAACCTTTTTGGAAAGGTAATATCACACCGGTTATCTTAAAATTTCTCTTGGTATGAATAAAATATATAAATACATATGTGTGGGGTTCCGTCTGATGTCCGTTACACAATGATAAGCTTCTTCTTGGTTTTGATTTCACTTAGTTGGAAAGCTATTCATTATTCACGTGCGCTCACAGTTTTTGTACTGAGTTCTGAGGATAATCCAAACGAGCTCAATAACTGTTTTCCTCTCATTCTAACAAAACTAAACAGATCATCCGTTTCAATTCCACGTAACTTACGCTAGTATTGGGTTAGGTTTAATTAAAATCGTTTATAGTGTATTGTGATCTGTTTTAGGTGTGGCCAACATATGAAAATGTTAAAATCAACGAAAGTTTGCCATGGGACGAAAAAACACGGGTTAGTGATTATTAGTAAATTAATAACTATTTAAAGGTAACACATCAATGTTTCTTCGTCCTTCTGATTCCTGGTCGAACTGGAATGAAATGTTGGTATTTGAGAAGAGAGGAAAACCGGAGTACACGGAGAAAAACTTCCCGGGACAAAAGGAGAAAACGAGCAACAAACACTGGAATTCATGAAGTTAAAATGAATACGTTTAAGTTCTTATGAAATACACTTACTTTATTTCTCGCCTCTTCTTATTTTAGGCGTTTAGTCTGTAGGCAGTTATTTACTATGGAACTCTTAAAGCACTGCTGAGCTCAGGATGGTCATCACTGCAATTGAAGTTCAAAATGTTGTAACACGCCCTGGTAACATTAGTCAAGAACATCCGCCCTGGATGAACCCAAAGCCCATTAAAAAATTGTTATCACTAGTATAGTAATATCAGTGTAATAACCACTTGGAAGAGTTTTCCGGCCCCATCTAACATAAGTTCCTTTGACATCCTGTACAACATGTGAATTGTCTGCCTTCAGTGTGCCTTGCTTTGTCACGGTTAGCTTTTGTCGTGTGACGTTGAGTAACTCGATAAAGTAACATATTTCACCCATTTTTTATATTTTTATTTCTTTTTCTAGCTATATCGTCAGTATGCTACATTTCTAGACTTTTTCCACCCAAACATCAGCACCTATTGGGGTGATCTTATTCAAGACTTCTACAAAACAATCGAGTTTGATGGCCTGTGGATTGTAAGTGCAGCGCCTAATTGTTTTTTGGTCTCCTGGTCGATCTTACGAAACCTGGGCCGAATTGTTCAAAAAGCTGGGGAAAGATAACCCAGGGCTACTGCGAAATTTGAATTCAGATATGAGAGCTTAAGAGGAAAGTTCCACTATAAGAGGGTACTCAAGGGAAAAAAGACAGCGAAAATTAGCCGAGAAAATGCTTTTGAATAAAGCAAAAAAGAAATCGGGATATAAATTCCTTTTTAACACCGGGTTATATTTTTAGCGCTAGTCAGCCTTCCAACAACTGAGCCTTTTCAACCTGCTTCTATTTGCGTTTAGAATCATGGCAATTTTATCTATTGCTAAATGGCCTCACGGATTAGTTGCCCTAAAACACTAAACTAAGCTCCTTTTTCGAAGGACATGAACGAGCCAGCCAACTTTGTGAAGGGAAAAGTAAACGGCTGTAGTAAAAACAAGTGGGACTATCCTCCTTATAAACCAAGTGAGTATTGATGCTTTCATGCGCGTAATCGAACACTTAGGTAAAATCAACAACTAGAGCTAAAACTTACAAAGCTTTTTTTGAGCCTTATCTTGCTTCAGTGCGCCCCTACTTACCTAACTACCCTATCTACCTACCTAACCTACCCACCTTCCTACCTATCTAGTACCTACTCACCTACTTACCCACCCACCCACCCACCTTATTCTACCTTACTTGCTTAGACCGTTTAAATGTAACTTCGCCAAATGCATGGGCATCTAGTTGTCATCCTCGAAGCCCGTCTATAGCATAAAGACGAACACGAGAAGAATATTGTGTCAAAAAGGCCGGGAGTTTCTTTCGCAGTTTGTCTGGAAGGGCGCAGGTGTTACCATAACAGAGCGTGCCAAAATTAACATCATACATCATGTGTTCTTCTTCACGTTAGACAGTAAAGGTCAACGTTTGCCCGCGTTTTACTCAGATGGGTAACACATCTCTCTTTTTTGCATCTATTCAGGAATCATTGGAAACATCATGGCGGAGAAGACTGTTTGTATGAACGCGCTGCAGACAGATAATTTACATTATAATGTGCACAGCCTGTATGGCTGGAGTCAGTCACGAGTTACACTTGAGTAAGTTTCTAGTGTAGCTTGATGTTCTGTGGTCGATGTTATTTTACGTGTAACTTGTTCTATGAGTCGATGTATTGTTAGGATAGTTTCGCTGTCGGTGATAAGCAGACCTACTACAGATTGTATTAGGCTTTATCTTTCATGTTACAAGTTGAACAAAAAGTTTTTTACTGTGTTTTAGTATATTTGACCATATTGACCATACAGCAAAGAGCTGGACCCTCTGTATCTGAAATATTTCCTCAATTAAATGTTTTTCAAGGCACTCTTACTTTAGAATGTATAGTTAGCGGAGGATATACTCGAGTGTTGCCCTTTTTAAGCATACCTAGTAACCAGGCCTGAAATATGTGACAAAAAGGACCCAGTTGGGGTTAGAAAGCGAGGAAACAGTGATGAAGGATTTTTTTACCATCCAATTTTCTGGCAACTAATTGAGTGCCAACACTGTTGTTTTAGAGCGGCCAGGAAAAGTACAGGAAAACGCAGTCTTGTGATTTCAAGGTCAACTTTTCCCAGCAGTGGAAAATATGCAGGGCACTGGCTGGGAGATAACAATGCCTCATGGGATCAGCTATATGCGTCAATCATCGGTGAGTGACATAGTGTCATGTATGTAGTGCTGCAAAGTTTTACTTTCTAAACTTGCCTGACTCTTGCCTCTGGTTCTAATTCAACCATTTTTTCCATTTTGTAGGGATGCTTGAATTCAATCTCTTTGGAATTCCCTACGTAAGTAAGACACTTGAAAGCCCTTTTCTGCACCTGTTTTTATTGATGATAGCCGCGAGCACAAGGGAGCCTGCTGACTCTAATCTATGATTGCATGTTAAAAGGAAACATTCGATCGTGCTTCATTGGCTATGAGGCAATAAATCAATGGTTCTACTGCATTTAAACTTTACCTACCTCAGCGCTTTGTGTTTTGTTATTTGTAAGGTTAACGAGAGGTCTAACAAGACTCAGAACTTCCTTTGTGAGACAGAGCTGCTTTGAGTTTTCTTTCATGCGAACGTCTTCTCAATCAATTTTAAACAAAGTCTTCATACATGGGTCCGATGTTTAATTTCTCTTCCCTCTTTCTGAGTTACACCTATGCACCCTTTCATGTTAAATATCTCAGGCAGACCTTGGATTTTCGGGGAAATCAGACATAGCCTCAAGAAGACTAACAGTAACCACTCGAATAGTGGCGACTTACACCTCAAATGACCATATTGTGAGACAAACGATGATCCTTGTTAACGCGCCCGATTGGTTTAAACTTTAAACCCTCACTTCATATACCGTATTTACTCGAATAAGCTCCGCCCTCTAAAAAGCGTCGCAATTGGGACCAAAAAAAGGGGTCCCGATGCAATCAAAATCAAAAGATCTTTCTGTTACAGACTGAAAATGATAATACCGGTGAGAAAAAATTCTTTGTCACGTCCAACTTTCAAATAAAACCCGCCCTCAAATAAGCGCCGCATTTGCGTCAAAAAAGAACTAAAAACGCGGTCACGTTATTGGAGTAAATACGGTATTCAGTATTCTCGTCCTTAATAGGTTGGAGCAGACGTCTGTGGATACTTTAGCCATCCTACCAGTGAAATGTGCCTTCGATGGACTCAGCTTGGGGCATTTTATCCTTTCTTCAGAAACCACAATGGATTTGGATATAAGGTAAGGCAAGATTCACTCTTAGCCCGAGAAAACAGCCAAAATTTCGCCCCGCTACCACTGGTTTCCACGAAATGACGTCTGAGAAACGACCCTCTCGTCTGAGTTTCGACGCTCGACACTAGTCACCACCAAGATCTGGGTAGTGCCATTAATTGGATGAAGCAAATTTTCAACCAATCAGAAGCACTGCCCAGATCTGGGTAATGGTACGTCATCAGCTGTATAGAATTTCTGCGAATTTTTCGCGGGGAAACCAGTGGTAGCGGCACGAAATTAATGTTGGCTGTTTTCTTAGACTAGATCAACTCCTTGTCATTTGTTATATAATTTGCAGCTTTTAATCGCTTGCCTTATCGAAAAACTAAAGACGTGGAAACAATCCTTTCTAGGCACAAGATCCAACGGCATTTGGGGATGAATTTGTGAGCAAGGCCCGCAAGGTGCTTCTTACACGCTATTGGCTAATACCTTTTCTGTACACGCTGTTCTACGAAGCAAAGGTGTATGGATCCACAGTAGTAAGATCTCTGATGCATGAGTAAGTGGTCTTACTGCCGTTATATTTCCTCTAATTAACCAAAAAAGATGTCATTTTGTAAAATACCAAAAAAACATTACGATGTGAAAATATGCCTGCAAAGAGGTTTCATTTGAATGGTCACCAGGATTTTTGTTTTGTCCACAAATGACGGCATGGACAGCGGAAACCAATCCTAAGCGTCTGTTGTACGGAGGTGCCCGGCTTATAAAGGTGACTGTTAGAAGAGAACTGAGAGTTTTATGATTTAATGAAATATATCTATCGTTCGTCAGATTCCCAGATGATAAAACTACGTGGGACATCGACCGACAGTTCCTCTGGGGATCAATTTTGCTTATTTCACCTGTTTTGGATGAGGTATAGTTCATAGTTGTAATTCAGCTTAAGTTAATAGTAATCCCTGCAAATTTATTTGAAAGATGGAGAGGCTAGGTTTCCGACGACGAGATTTTCTGAATACGAAGTAGTATAAGCGCGTGAACCAGCCGTCATTTTGGCGGGAAATCTGGGATAGCCCTCGTCATTCTACTTCGCTACAGCGAAAGTCCCCTCTGCTATATGAGAGTATGTCGTAGTGACGGAAACAAGTTATCAAATGTTAGAGGTTTCATCCTTTTGTGATTGGAAGAAGGCTTTTAAAACATCTGTCATTAAAAACAACGGTGCTAATTTTTTTGGGAAAAAGCACAATGGAGGTTTAAGTCGGTGTATATTTTATCAGATGCGCGATAAAACTGTTAAATCTCGTCCTCGAATCTAAAGGTGTCTATTTTATGTCTTATTTTATTTTCTTTACTTGCATCCGAGTTTCTCTTTTTTATTGAAATGTAGGTGATAATTTGCCACTCTCTTTTTGTTTAGGGCAAAACCAGCGTGGAGGTATATTTTCCAGAAGCTCGTTGGTACGATTATTACACAGTAAGTACTTGCAGAAAAGTCGAAAAGTAAAAAAACATTAGACAATATAAACGCATCCTGTTTTAGTATTCCTCTTTTTTGTTAATTATCTCTTTTAAGTTATACTGAAATACTAGTCGTTGGCGTGATGTTGTGGTCTTGTGGCTCCCTTTTCACAATGAGAAGACCATACTGAGGAGATTAAGCCGGGCGCTGTCGAGTTTCTACGACGTTATCATGTAAATCATGTTGCTATTATGCTGACTAGTTTTTTTTTTAAAGAATGATTTTCTTAAGAAAAGGAAGGAGGTTTGTATCAAAACAAGGTCAACCTTAGCCTCACTTTCACTCACAGGCTAGGGTACTATGCACATAGTTTTAAAATGGTTTATTCTGTTCAAGTAAGGGGAACTGTTTGACGACTTAAGACTGCAGGGAGTGGGAGGAGGAATGACTGCGTTGGCTTATCCCATAAATTAGTATCCATTTCCAACGAAAGACCTCTACATTCCTAACGGCAGTGTTTCCACAGGGTAAAGAGGTGAGCAGACGTAAAGAATATGTGTCAGTGGACGCTCCTCTTGATCACATACCTCTTCATATACGCGGTGGTTACATTCTTCCCATTCAGGAACCCGCCAATAACACTGTATTCAGGTAAATTTTAAAACCATGAGCACTGAAACAAACTCATAAAAGAGTTGAAGCGACACAAGTAACACTTGACGTAAATACACTGAGTTGAGAAAAGAATTCTGCAGACCTAATAGTTAAGAAGCTTTTTTAATTCCAAAGTAGGCTGTAAAGGGGTGTGTCGAATTAAAAACTGACTTTCATTTTTGTTGCAGCCGTAAGAAACCGATGGGTCTGATTGTTGCTCTTGGAGATAATAAAAAAGCTGAGGGAGAACTCTTCTGGGATGATGGAGAGTCCATTGGTGAGCTGATACCTCCCCCCCCCCCCTTTTTTTTTTTTCAAGCAGATCTCTATATGTTAATAAGGGGGCATAACAAGCTATTATCAGTTGGCAAGAGCCATAATTATGGCTGTTGCATTTGGTTATTGGTAAAGAGCAGTGTATCAGTGTTCCGTGTCGCTTGCGATCTCTTGATCCCGCTCTGTTAAGTAACCAAACAGGACGTGTGTATGTGGGATTATACCAAGAGAAGTCAAACGTTTTTTTCTCTCATATCGACCCGTGGTCTAATGTTCAAAGTATTCGGCCCCCCTGCTAAAGTCAGACAAATGGGTGCTGCCATTTAGCCATCTTTATTAATTACTTTTTCTTTCCTTAGACACCGTGGAAAATGAGAAATATCTGCTCGTCCAGTTTTCCAGTGATGAGGTGAGGACGGATTCAATTACTTGCCGCGACTTCTGTCGACAATTTATGTCCAAACGTATGTTATTTATTCCCCATGTCATTTCTGTCGGTTACTATTGCGCTGAAAAATGATTCCTTTTTTCTGTTATCTACGATAAAATTAAGCTCAGAGAGAAAATTGAGACAGAGGAAATCTTAGGGCATTGGCCTGGTTATGTGAATTTCACCTAAGTTATTTTTAGACTTGTACTTAAACGGAAGTCTAATTCCTCGGACGTTCGCAGTGTTTGATCGATTGTTTGAAATGTCATCAAGTGCACGCGCGACTGCCTCAAAGAAAACAGCGCAGAATATTGTAATGGCGACTGTTGAATTCTCTCTTGAGATCACTGAATAAAAGTTTGGGGTCTTTTGCCAAAACCAACTTCCTATTAACCAACTTCCGATTAATTCAAGCGTTTAATTTTTCCAAAAATAACTTCGCTGAAATTCACATATCCTAAGAGCTAGACTGAGCGTTTCCCTCTCTCTCCAATTAATTATTTTCTCTTGATAAAACCAGGAGCCGATAAAGCATAATATTACGGCTCTTCTAGGTTTCAGAGCTAATTGTATTTTACCTACTTAGTTCGATTGTTTTCGTTTTAGTCTGGACTAAAGTTCTCTGTTGTGAAGAAGGGATACACAGACTCAAATCTTCCCAACTTTGGCTTTGTATCAGTGTATGGACTTGATACTGAAGGAATCGAGTCGCTGAATATCGATGGCAAAGATATGAAAACAAAATCAAGCTTCGATAAAGACAACAAGGTAAGTGATATTCGTCTCTTTTTTAAACCCTTTTAGTCCCGAGAGTGGCCAACATTAACTTTCTCTTAACAATATCAAAACGTCATCAAGAAAAAAGATAAGGAGAATTAATAAACTGATCACAGAGGGCAAAATGCGTTGATCTTTTATCCAGTTCCACATTTCATCAAATTGATCAAGTCCCATGGTTGCAAGGCAATGTCCAGGTGCAACGCAAGTTATATTTTTAAGCTACAAGAAGTTGTTTGCGACTTTTCGGGGTTCAGTTCCATGGCTATTAGTTAAGAGCTTAAAAGATTCTCTGGTTTTACGAATATATTACAGGGATCGTGGCCACCCCTCTTCCTGGATACGCCACGGCCTTGGACGTGCAATGCTTGAATAGAGTAGGTCTTAGATCAACGAGTAAAGTGGTTTAATTTAGTTCTCCCTCATCGACAGGTTTTGAAAATTACAGACCTCTCACTGAGCATCAACGAAGCACACAGATTCGAGTGGACCCTTGCTTCACCGAAGGGGACTGGAAGCAAACTACAAACACTGGCCGTTGCATCGCTCTTAATACCTCTAATTGTTGGTTTCGCTTTCATGAAAGAATGAGTTGTGTGATGGATCATAACACGTGGGATTTGGAAAGAATACCGCATCGCTGTATTCTTAAGGTTTATCAAACTAAAGACTGTGAGATATGCGCCACTAAAATCGGATGTTATGTTTTTAATATTAGGGGTGATAAATTAATCGTTGTTTTTGGCGCGAGTTCACAATGCATAATTTTACAATGATGTGAAATTAGAAAATTTCCATGGCAACGTTCCGTATCATTTAATTGACATCATGGCCTCAAGGTTACGTTGCGAATGAAAATGTCAGGGTATTAAACGACGTTGTAGACAACGTAAATACACGAAAAAGGAAAATTTGTCACAGCAAGAAAGATTCTCACGAGTATTCTGTCGAAAAATTTAGACAATCGATTGTGAATTTTAAAATATAGTTTAAATTTTTGGAGTTCTCAATATAATAAACAAGTCTAATCTCATGATTGGGAGCGTAATTTGTCACCCAGGATATTTAATAATAAGTAATAAAGTGGTGATTCTCACTCGTCGTTTTGTTGTATTAGAGTTTTGACAAAGGTCATGTGAAATCGTCATCAATTGTACTATTGACAGTTTACATCATGTATTTTGAAGCCAGAAAAGATCATGATGCTAACAGATTTTATTTTGAGCCTTAATATTTTACACAGGGGAATCTGGAACAACTCCGATGTTTAGTTCTGTATATCGATGTTTAGTAACAAAAAAACAGACCGACAGAACAGAAGAGGCTAGTAATTGCAAAGGGTAGTCAATAGGTTTTTCGGCATTCGGGATTTCCCTTTTTTCGGGCTCGGGATTTTAAAGCAATGGAAGTGATTGGAAGTTTGCACGAGAGGTGGGATGCCAAAAACAACCATCGGGATTACGGGATTGCACGAAATTTCGGGTCGGGATTACGGGATTGAAGAACCCCACAGGAGACCCTCTGTAAAGGTAAATGGAATTTTTATTTTTTGTTAACCGACTCTCGCTTGTTGTGCTATCTGTATAACTTTAAACGTCATTTTTATTTTATGGAAAAAGCTATTTTACTTTATGTTGTCCACATTCCCTGCTGGGAACCTCAAAATAAATACTTGTATATTCGGCGCTTTTTATCTAGTACTGAGGTCCTTTATAGCGATACGGTAATTGTTATTTGCAAGACATGATGGTGAATATCCATCGTGTTGACTTAAGTTCTTTGATAATCATGTTCTGGCCACTGCAGACTTCAGAAATATAAAAATAAAGATTATTAATGACTTAGACAGACTTCCCACCCTTTTACACGGAAAATGAATTTCAATATCAATATTATTGTTAACAACGAAACAACAAAAGTCCAATTTGTTTGTTCGTCCTTTTTTTGCATGTGAAATTGTTCACTCTTAGTGGTGAGAGGCAAAATGCAGCAAAGTGGCTTAGCCAACTGGCTAGACTACGAATGAAACTAAAAGCTATAAAATCGCCAGCCTTCACGCTGGAAGTGTGAAACTGGGCCATTAGAACTACATGTCTTCTAGAATCTCTTTTTCTAACTGAAACTAACTCAACTAAACAACTAAATAAACTTTGACACATTTGGTTTGATGTTATAGATCATACTTTATCTTGCGTAGAGAAGGCATGGCACAAGAGGAGCGGCCGCTGCCCCGATGAAATCGCTTTCCCTCTCCTTCCTCTTGGGCTGTTTTATGATCGTCTCTCCGCGTTGAACCCGAAGTCTGTGTTCTTGTTCTTCTTCTAAAAATTTCATTTTGTTGTGGATATCAATTCCTAAGTGAAACATGCAAAGCAAGAAACAGATTCCTGCGGATATAAGGAAAAGCGTTGGGGCCCCCACAACACCGATGATAACGCCGCTGATCCCTGAGCCCAGTGCCATTCCAAGCCCCCAGTAGCTACCGTGCAAAATACTTTGAACCATATGTGAGGCCTCTATAGGGTTAAGACAAAACAACAAACGTTAGGACAAGGGAGGTAAAAATATTCACTTTCGTATTTAAAATTAAAACTGAATAGGCAGAGTCCTAAACAGTTGTTCTTCTCGCTGAAATCTGTGAATACCGGTGTATTCACTTCAGAAGAAGGCTAACATCGTAAACAAGCTTCTTCAAAGTTTTTATTCAGCGGTCGTGGCGAACTGGAAACCTAATTATCTGGGACAAGGGAATGAAAGGAAGACAAACCGGAATTGTTGATTTGTTGAAGCTTCTTTCCATAGTATCGTTTAGATAAACCCAAAGTCACTTCGCATTTACGTCTCAGTTCTATCCCTTTTTCCTGCTCTGTTTTACAAACCTTTCTGAAACCTTTCTCACGCAGTTTCAAGTTTGTGATACAGTTAAACCTCTTTACAACGGCCACCTTGGGGACAGAAGAAAATGGCTATTGTAGAGAGATGGCCGTCGTAAAGAGGTTGAAATAAGAGTGAATGTACGGACTATCCGCCCCCAAAAAATGGCCCGTTGTAGAGAGGTGGCTGTAGTGTCGGGTCTCAAGGGACTTAATGTAGGATAATTAGATGCGAAATGAGCGTTAACACTCGAAGCAAGAAGGGACTTGATTTGCATATAGGACGGTGGTGAACGGACTAGTAGGAGGACTATCAACGGAACTAAGGGACGGACCATTAGAAAAGTCATGAGGGGGGGAGGGGAATTTTCGAGCCGCAGGAATTTTTTTCGCTATCAAATTCCTTGTATGAATTTTTTTAGGCCATAGCATGAATATTTTTTAGGATTAATTGGCGTGCATGAATTTTTTTTCATTAAATTTTCCCTTGCGCGAATATTATTTTTGTATTCCCCCCCCCCCACATACCATAAGTTTTCTAATGGCCCCTCCCTAAGGGCGTATAATGTAACCGTTTATTGAGCTCGATTCGCGACTTAACAATGGCCGTTAACAATGGCCGTTAGTGAAGGTTCGATTGTGTCTTTCAGAATTTTTTTCAGAACTTTAACAGGATAGATGTTATACTGAACTGAGGTTCGCGATAAGCGAAACACAAATACAGATTACTCTTTACTTGAATTATATTACAAAAGCGTATTCTCTTCAATTACAATACAAGCTATCAATTTCGTCAACTTTTGAAGACCAGAACTGAAAGAGAATAAACTCATGGCGTGTCTTTAAGTTAAACACAAACCAAAAGGCTCAAGGCTCAATTCTCCTCAAAAAAGGAAATAAGCTCAAATCGAACAAGACACCAGGTATCGTTGTGAAAATTATACGGTATTACTGAGTGAAAGACAAAATTGCTTATTTTCGCTGGCAGAATACTACTACTTTGGATTCTGATTGTTTCTGCACTGTACGAAACACATCGAAGTTGTCAAAAATTTTGAAAAGATACAGTAGACCGATATAAAAAGCTTGGTCGAGTGGAGAAGGTAGAGCGAACTTCGTTGTAATCTGTGGGTGCGCAGAATTTGTTCAAAATATCAAGACATTTTGCATTGTTGATCATTGCCCTTATTCTCGTCATCTTCAGGTTTGATTAAAGTAGTGATATAATATAGAGAATTCAGATCTTGATCACTGACCTGGAGGTGCATTCACATAAACAGCAGCAATCGACCACACCCCTCCGTATGTAATGCCTTGAACCATTTCCATTGGTATCACTAGCCAAGGATCCCTCAGGTAGGAATACATGAGGTATCTAGCGGTGTAACAGGCGAAGGCTAAACAGATCATTCCCTGTTGACCAATGGCTTCCACCACGTACCCAGACACAAAATACATCACCACTTCAGCTAGGCAATAGATCAACAAAATGATACTGAATAGGACCGGGGTTCCTCCGAGATCCTGGAGATACCAAAACAGGAATGCATAGTGGAGACTGTGAAAGAAGCCGAACGCAAATAACGTGACAAGGAATACGCCGTTTTTGAAGTTCTTGAACAACTTCATCGCGTCCAGGAATTCGTAGCCATTACTCGCCTCGCCATCAGGTCGGTCAAACTTTACGAAAAGAGACACAAGAACCGTAGCGCCAATGGCGATCTCGAACAAATAGAAACACGGTGTATAGTCAATTGTGTCTGTGAAGAGACAGTCAGTGTTTAAAGACACCCACACAGCAACAAGAATGGCGGCGAGACTCAGACCAAGTGAACCAAACAATCGTTGTTTTCCATATTCGCTTTTAGTTTCAACAAGAGATTGAACAATGGCAATGTCCGCTAGCATGGGAGTTGGCGTTGTAATTATTTCGGTCAAAATCACAATTAAGATCAGACATCGAAAAATCCAAGTGTTAAACTTTATTCGGAAGTCGTCATTTTCCTTAGGGCTTGGGATCAATGAGCCCATTTTTTCATACACCTTTATGACATCATTACTCTTCCTCTCAACTATTCCACTTGTCGCGGTATCTGCCTTAATTTCTCGTTCGACTTCGTGGTCATTTTCCTGCGAATCGGCGTCTGTAACTCCCTCTACGTTTTTCCCTTCTTCAAGAGAGCGAGAATAGGTTTCACTTGGCTCATTAAGTCTACCTGTTTTTCCTTTCAAATTTGCATATATTCCTTTGTTCTTTGTGGGCTCATTCAGCTGTAAAGTTGGCGCCCTTGCAAAATTATTTATTAAATTTGTTGATTGAGCATTGTCTAAGAGATATCCCTGGTCTCTCTCTTTCCGGCTTAAGGGACGATAATTTCTAGGATCCCATTTTTGTAAAGATTCCGAAGGGTACGAGTCTTGAAGAAGTGACCTTCTTGTAATGTTGTTTACGGATACGACGCTTGAATTTGAAATTGAGATATTTGGACTTGAAGTCGTGGAGTGGAGTGATTGATACCCATAGCATGGCAAATTTGTTGGGTAAACTAATGACTGTCCGAAATAACCAATAGTCCATCCTAGAATCGAAATAAAATACACCACTTTCGGTCTGCTAAACCTGTCTGTTACCATTTTCCACAAAGGCAGGCAGACGAGCTTTACAGCAGGTCTCAAAGCAAGCAAAAGACCAATTTGTCCGGGAGTTAGCCATAACTGCTTGTAGAACAGGCTAAAGAATGGAAACAGCGACCCCAAGGCTGTGTAGAAGAAGAAATAGAAAGCCTTTGACACGAAGAAACTCTTGTCTACTTGGCGAAGCTTCTGAATGGCTTTCCGCCATTTCGATTGTTGTGAGGCATCGTCTCCTTCGCCGTCCACATTTTCGCCGTTTTCGATGGGGGAGTCTGATCCTATTGGTTCGTATGAACTAGGAATCATTGTCTCCACAAGCCATGGCCAAATTTAGCCGATAATATTTGGAAACCCGCAAGTCATATTGGTAAACTGGATACAAATAGTCTCTCCACATAGGCTGTAATGTCATTTATATGCGTGAATCAAGTTGTAATTCATCGCCCATCGTAACATAATATGGTAATAGCATTCAGAGGGCAGTCAACCGCAAAGATAATGCGCTTTGTATAGATTTTGCATAAATTATGTCTCTCGTACGCTCTGCTTTGATCACGTATTTTTTATCACAACCTAATTTTGTGTGATTCGTTAACACAGAGACTTGAAGTCTTACTCAGATTTTATCTCATTTTCAAGACCCTTGGGATAAGCTCCATTTTCTGGGAAATTAAAATATTCTATTTGCATCAAAAATATAAATACTGACACTGACAGTTTCTTCATAATGTAATTATATAAAAACATAAAACGCATAACAACTCTCGACTTTAAAACTGATCTTTCATGCGCGCGTTTCTAGCAGTTTTTAATAGGATATCTAAGACTTTTCTTTTCCTTTTATTGTCTGGGAGATTTTAGCTTGCGCCGAAAATCTTTGAACTGCGCACATGACGCTACTTTTGCTTAAGCTGAGTACTGGAGAGAATCAAAAGAAAAAAGGAGCGAGAAGTTTTATCGTGTCATTTTATAGAAGAGTATTTATCAGTCACCAAGGACCTAATTACATGGAGGTGGGGGACCTCAGTTTGGTGAGGTAACTCGATTAGGTGGGACATGAAGCCCCCTGTCCATATGATCTCTTATAAGGTCACCCCACACAAATGAGGTCGGATTTAAGAAAAGTGTTGGGCTTGGATAAGCAAGTTAATTTTTTTGAATTCACGGTTTATTTTAATTTTTATTTTTATATGACAGGTTATTGCACTTAGGAAGCAGGCTGGTACACATAAATCAATGCCAAAGAAAAACATGAAATGGAATTTTGCCTTGTGTTTTAAAATAGTGTGCATAATTTATTTTATTATTGGTTGTTGATTTAGCAAAGCATGCGCCCAAATCTGTTTTCTAATAAGGCTTCTATCGTCTACTTGTTTCAGCGAGAATTAACTAACACTGTTCGGAACGCCATTGCATCTGTTCATAGTTCTATCATATAAGATTATTTTCTTCTTCACCAAGTTTCAGTAACAGCTTTTATACTTAGAATCTCCCAGATCAATTGGAGTGGAATGCGTAAAGCACCTTAGGGCATTTTTTATAATATATAAGCTGACAAACAGCAAATGGGAATAAATAGACTGCCTTAAAGTAGTAGATTTTCGAAAATGTTCTGCTTCTTGGTTAAAAATGAGCTGCTAAATGTATACACGTGTGTATATGGTTTATAGTTTATTATGCGAAAGAGCTTTTCGTTCTTTTTCAACGAATCGCATCGGATATCCTCGTATTAAAAGTATGTACGGCATGATCTGAACTACAAAAGAGCGAAGCCAAAAAGTGGGATCTGCGCTTAGAAGGCCATTGGCACTAAGGCTAATAAATGAATACGTGGATTAAGTAAAGAGTGAGAAACTGGGAAAAAACTAGTAATTCTTAGGCAGTTAAGCCAGATGTACAAAAGCAGTATCTCGATAGAGGGAAGCAAAAACGGCAGTGGTGGTTTGTTAAAGAGAAAGTTTGCGTCACTCAAGCGTAAAATTTCAAAGAAAAACAAGAACGTCGTAAAATCAAGCTCAGAAACAATTTGCTCCAGTCTTTTTAATCAGTTCATATCTTTCCGCAAAATATACTATCCCTATAAGTCCTGCAATAAATGCTCACCTTAAAAGAGAAATTCAACTAGGCTTTTGGAAAGATGGATACCTAGATTCGCATCAAATAATAGCGGGACCTTAATTACAGTCGACTCCCGATAACTCGAACCTTCAAGGGAAATCGGAAAAAGTTCGAGTTATCGGGAGTTTGAGTTATCGGGAGCTCGAAGAATGATAGCCGAGAGTAAGGTAAAAAACAAATTTTACTGCACAGTCAACATTTTAATCACATTTAATTGTAGAAATGTCAAGTGAAAATTACAAGATACTTCTAGATTATTAATCAGAACGTAACGTAACAAAACATAGCCTAAATAGAGCATGCGTTTTATTGCCGAGAAGTAAAGCTTCTTCACGTTAGCCTGTGACAATCAACATCAGCCTCCACTAATAAACTATACTCCTACAGCACGTTAATAGGAAATCCAAAATTCAATGTTTGGGACGCCAGTAGACAGCTTTTTACCCTACTTTTTAAGGGCTCAAAATATGGTTCGAGTTATGGAGGGTAAAATTGTATAGAAAACGACCTGAGGGGAAACGAAAATTGGTTCGAGCTAGCGGGAATTCGAGTTATCGAGGGTTCGAGTTACCGAGGGTAAAATTACAGTGAATGTATGACGGAAACTCTGAGGAAATCGATTTTGGTTCGAGTTAGCGCGAGGTTCGAGTTATCGGGAGTCGACTGTATGCATAAGTCAATTCCAGTTGCGCCCTCTGTGTAGTTATATTATGATAGGAAACCGCGTGCGTGTCAAAAGCTTAGGAATTTTGCCGGGGTTGGCAAATGCCCGGCCCCCGAACAGCACAAAATTTGCAAAAGCCCCACCCCCGGGACTGACAAGGCGGGCAACTGCCCCGCAGTAGCCCGGGGGGGGGGGTGGGGGAAGGGTGGGCGCAGCTGGAATTGACTGATGCATTAAGGGTGGATTTCCACTGTTGCGTAATTTTTACGTGCGTACAGACGTAAATTTTACGTGCGTAAAAAAATAGGCAATGTGTGAAAGACGTGCATAAACGTTAAAGTTGACTGAGGTTCAACATTTACGTTTACGCGCGACTCTCCATGCATCGACTCTATTTTATTTACGCCCGTAAAATTCACTTGCGTACGCACGTAAAAATTACGTGACGGTAGCAAACCACCTTAATACTCGGAGTGTTTAGAGCAAATGTGAGATTCCGGTTGAAAATTTCTAAAATTAGAAAACAAGTTTAAAATAATTTTCATGGATAACACTGAGATGAAACTGCTTATTTTTGTCTCGAGTAGAGGGAAAAAATAGTCACGTGGTACTAATTTACGTTTGCTGTTCGCTGTAAACTGGCGCAATTCTCGAGGAGCTAGGCAAAGTGGGTGACGCGAGAGAGAAATGGGGCCGCGGAGGAGGGAGGGGGGAGGGGGCTGGAGGTCTTCAATGAGGTATACAGTCAAATCTCAGTGCTGTTTTGCTCACTCACCCCACTTTACGCTGCTCCCCTTTACATGAATATCAAACAAAGGGTCTTGGATATGAAAGACCGTAGATAAATGGCGGTGTATATTCCCGACTGTAAAATCAGCCTTGCTTCTTTTGTTTTACATTTTCTGATAGTAAAAGCCGATGGCGCCATTAGATTACATATGAGCACCTGAAGTTGACTAAAAAAATGTCAAGTGGAATATGAGAACAAGGAATTTTAATAGTTGAGTCACGATCCATACGTCAGCTAAGCCTTTCGTTTCTCTAAAACTCCTTAAATTATAAATAAAATAAAATTCTTTAAACTGATTGGCTATAAGCAGCCCTGATTTCACGCAGCATTAATAAGCCAAAGGTGTAATAGTACAGTACGCGTCATGCCTAACTAGATCTAAGTAATTAAAGTGGGCGCCATTGAGAGTGCGCGCTTTCTTTTTAGTTTTTCTCGGTCTTCTTTTTTCACGTCCAGCAAAAAACTCTCAAAAGATGTTGTGTTCTAAATTTTCAAAAAGGCTTAACTTTTCTCATATTTAATAATTTATGATTAACTGGTAACAGAACTTCGTGTCGTTCAATTCGGTCTGTAGTCGTACTCGTGATTTTAAAAACAAAACGGACTCCCCGCTACGCGGTAGTGGTTCGATTCTTTTAAATCACTCGTTTTATTTATACATACTTGATTACTCAGTCCCGTTACCATTTTTTATTGTTCACCAATGACACAAACGGGTATGAAAAAGTGTTGCATGTTATAGCTCAACATATTTTCATAAATGGCAGGTCTAAACTCGTGCCATATATGGCAACCAAGGACGAATATTGTCTTGACCAAACATAGTCCTAAAAGCATTACAATTTATAGACATTTATATACCTTCGCCCCAGGTAAGAGAATCCAAGACAGTCTTGGATTCTGGATTACAAGCCTTTGATTCGAGATTCCAGTTACTGGATTCTAGTCTTCGTCAGTGGTACTTAGATTCTGGATTCCAATCGTCATTGGGATTCCAGATCCTTTTGAGCCGTATTCCGGATTCCAGAGCCAAGATTCCGGATCCCAAAACCAAAAATTTACAAAAAAATCTAACAATTTACACACCAGAGTGAGACGACGAGCATCCCAGTCTCAGGGAAACTCTTGTCAAGACTGTGAAACACTCCTGCAAAACGGCGCCCAGACATTGCTAATCTCGTACTTAGATCTCACTCTGCCTTTCGGCTGTGGGTGATATAGGTACGAGAATAGACAGCCGAGAGATATAGCACGCGAATTGTAACTGGTTTTCTTATGCCCTCGCCCCTCAAATACTTTTTTGTATCAATTTCTCGCGTTCACAATTCTTCAATCAAAACTGAGGTGAAAATAAATTAATTTCTGCCAAAATAATTTGTTACTTCTTGCCTAAAAAAATCTTATCAGTTCATACCCATAAATGGCAACAATCCCAAGCGCAAGGCTCCTGCGATCCACAATAAATATAATTTACTTGCAAGTACGTATACTTACTAATTACACCAAAAAAAAATGAAAAAAATAATTTTCCCTCAACACAATAGCGTGTTGTTAACCGGATTGATTTTAAAATCTAAATTAATATTACTTTCTTTTTCGTTCAATAATTATTTCTCATGATCCCCTTCATCGTTCTCCTGGCCCCCAGTCTCCTGATCTTGAGGCTCGGATGGAATCTGCGAATACCAATTGCTTTTCTCGTAAAAGTTGTTAACGGCGAAAAACAGAACAAGGATTACAAATGATAAAACCGACTCAAGACGAAATGTCATTCGTGCACCCATTACATGAACCATTGTTCCTCCCAGTACTCCTCCTACTGCCATCCCTAGGCCCCAGTACACTCCGTGAATTATGCCTTGAATTGTCGCTCCGGAACCTGGAAACAATCACAGTTTGCTGTTATTACGTTTACATACTGCCCGTTTTTATACTATGGACGCATTATCCGTCTGGACGAACTTGGGCAAACATTTTGTAGTTCGTCTGGTTGTGAATCTCTGGTATAAAGACGGGCACAAGACGCATTACGCGTCTAGACGAGCTACCTTTCGCAGTGCGTCGTTCAAGACGTATTTCGAAGGAAAGTTCGTCCAGACACATAATGCGTCTTGTGCCCATCTTTATACTTGAGACGCATAACCAGACCAACTACTATGTTTGCCCAAGTTCGCCTAGACGGATAATGCGTTCTTAGTATAAAAACGGCCCGGATACGACGGAACTAGCCCGGGAGCAAGCTCTCCTATTTGGGCGAGTGAAACGAGTCTCGCGAGAACGCGCGAGAGCTTGCTCGCAGGCTACGACGGAACCAGTCATCGACGCGCGTCGGTACGTTTATATATAACTTTGTTTTTTATTCTAGTTATTTAGCAATTATTCAGATTATTGAATGAAGCTGAGCCGTGATGTGAAGAACTATGCAGATCGAGGAGAATGTTGGCCGAGGTGGATTACAGCCTCCGAGATCAGCATAATTCTTGGCATGATACGAAAGCCGATTTCACTACTTGTTAGATTATTCATTCAAAACATTTCTAAGTTCTTGACAAGCTTACCTATTCGTAAAATTTCTTCGAAAACTTTGGCCTAATTCTTGGCAAGGTTTCAGGATATAAACAGACGTTTTTTCTTTGAGATACTCCTTAAAAAGTAGATAACATTCATTCATTTGCTCCCAGTTAGTCAGAAATTCAGCTATTTCGTCAACGGATAGCCGTGAATGCCATTCTTTTAAAGTTCACTGTTGCCCAAACAGCCTCGTTTTCAGACAAATGTAACGTCGAATCGATCGTATATTGGTTCCATCTTCCGAATATGGTAAGCGCCAGTTGGTTATGAAGAACTGATAAGCCGGGGGATTGGAACCAATCAGAGGCGGTGAAATATTTTGAATGAATAATAAAGTGAAGCAGAGAATTACATGCTGTCGGTAAGAACATCAGTTTTCGAAAAATGAAAAAAATTAAAACGGACTGCTTGTAGTGCATTAAATTTACCTTGTAAGTTTTTGATTGTATGAAAATGAATATATAGCTAAAAAATGGTATAAAAAGAAGTCAAATTATCATCATGATTCGCGAGCTAAAAATGGGGTCATTCGCATTTTAATGATTGCAATTGTATTCCTAATAAATTAAAACATAACCGTCTACCTGTTTTTCGTCATATTCTCAAAGTATTCCAGTTCCAGAACAAATTATCAGTTATTAAAACTTATCCACCTGCTTGAGTTTATTTGTTCAGATCCTCACTATAGAAAATGGCCGTTTATAAACAAACATTTTTCTTTTAGAAATGTACGTGACCGCTAATGCTTTAATAAGTGTTTTTTCATATGAAAGCCTCATCTGAGTGGCTGGTTATGATTCTGGTTTAATTGGAATATAATCTAATTTTTAACCAAAGTGGATTTGGATTCAGTCTGGTTTTGATGTTATTCGGACGAAATCAGCTTCGAAAAATAAGAACGTTTTATGAATAAAAGAAAAAAAAAAAGAAAACTAGTTTTCCATGTTTTAAAGTTACGTTGAATTTCTATAGACACAAAGGTGACAAGTTGGGTCTGTATGGTGGTACTGGAATCCATGGTTATCAATAAAAATTTCCGCGATGACTCAACTATCAGTTCACAGTTAACTTAACTGTCCGTCCATTTCATTTAGCTGTCAGATTTTGTTTTAGATCGCAAATCTCGATCGGCAGCTATCAGAAAAGAGGCGTCATTTCTGAGCTGGTAAATGAAATTTTGGCCAGTTCTTAGTTATCGGATAAACCCCGTCCAGCTCGCCTTGACGTTTTACAAGTACGAGTCTCTCTACGGGTATCTGCGGACGTTGTTTTCGTCGCTCGTCTTCCATCAAATCGTCGGTTTTCAACGAAACCGTTGCATATCAAGAATCGATTTGCATAGTAAAGCCATTAACGAGCCCGTTCAACCACGACAGCAACGACGGAAACAAGAAAATAGAAAGGCAAAAGGTTGAATAAGCAAAACTAAAAATGCTGAACGTGCAGCACTTTTTTTGGCAGATTTCTTTGCGGTCATCGCCCCAATAACGTTCTTGAATCTGATTGGAATGGCAATGCGAACGCCGCTATTACCTCTAAGATCCTTTCGTCAATAGCGATCTTCGAGACTTTTTTTTCATCAGAAACACCTATAGGGCGCGATCCATTCAACCAAAATTCAGACCGGTCCGACCGGGAAAAGAGGACCACCTCAAAAGGTGGACCAGTTTTGTCGAAACTTTTCCGATTGGACCGAACTGATCCATCGAGTTTTGGACCGAAATTTCCGGAAATTTTGGTTGAATGGATCGCGCCCATAGAGTGTTGATAGGAAAACCAACCAAGCCTTACCTGGCTGTGGGCCGACGTATGCCACACTCGCTGTCCAAACGCCTCCGTATGTAAATCCTTGCAGAGCCTCTAAAGGTAAAACCCACCAGGGCTCTTTCAGGTAAGAGTATAGCAGAAATCTCAGCCCATAGCAAATCAAGCCTGTATAAAGCACGGCATCGTGACCAATCCTCTGCACAAAGTAGGTTGCCATGAAAAACATGACCACCTCGGATAAGCAGTTAACGGCCACGATTAGGGTGAAGAGGATTGGTGTGCCACCGATGTCTTGAAGGAACCAAAACAGAAACGATAACTGGAGGCTGTGGGAGAAGCCAAGGAAAAGCAGCGTAAAAATAAATGCACCGTTTTTCAGGTTATAGAAGATCTTCACTCCTCTCCAGAATTCGCTCTCGGTGGTTGTCTCGTGTTTTGGTGGTGCAGATGGAAATCTGAAAAAAAGCCCCACGAAGAAATCCAGAATCATCGACGCGGCAAAGACATAGAAGCATGGTACATAGTTGATACTGTCTTCGAACGGACATGAGTTGAAAGCGGTGACAACTGCACCGGACAGGAGAGACCCTATTCCCCATCCAATGGAACCAAAAAGTCTCTGTCGGCCGTATTCGTGTTCGCGTCCGCTCAGAATGCTAAGCGTTCCGCTGTCCGTTAACATTGGAGCCGGTGCAGCGATGAACTCGCCAAGAAAGACGATCACAAGTAGTGTGATAAATATTGTTTGGTTATCTTTCACGCGAAAGTCATTTTTCATGTTTGGCTTTTTGCGCCTTTTGTTTTTTGTCAATATTCTTGATTGCTTTTCACCAGGCAACTGCCGCGGCTTATCTTCATGTTTGGGCTCGATTTCGTCAATTATTTCGACTTCGCGAACTGTTCGAGAGCTGTGTGGGTGGTAAACTTCATCTGATTCCTTTTGAAATTTCCTTTCCATGTTATAATCAACAGAATCCACCATATTTTCCACATCACTTGAGAGTTGGGACGCTGTGGTCTCATTAGACCAACTTTGTAAAATATTTAGTTTTCCTCTACTCGTGAGAACAGGTTGTCCATCTCGAGAACCACTTTCGGCTTCCGGAAAACCAATTCGACGAGAGGAGCGATCGGTCGCCGCATATCCTCGTGGGAAATTATGGCCATTGAAGCTGAAGTTCGTACCGTTGTTCGGCTCGGGGTAACATGGAAGATTAAATGGTGAGACGATACTCTGGGAGAAATGGGCCACAGCCGTTCCTAGAATAGAGATTAGAAGAATCAGCTTTGGTCGGTTGCAAATGTCGGTAACCATACCCCAAAGAGGAGAACAAAGCATCTTGACAAACGGACGAACACCGAGCAGGATACCAGACTGACGAGCAGAGAGCCAGAGCTGCTTGTAAAACACACCAAGATACGGAAGGAAGGCGCCAGTCGCCATGAAAAAGAAAAAAAAGGACATTTTCGGCACGACCAAATCTTTATCCACCGACCTTAAGATCCTTTTTGTCATCTTGGTTGATTCAGTCTCGAATTTCTGGCATTGTGTCGAAGGGTTGTCGGCCTTTGGTGTCTCTGATACCTTTTCCATTTCTCGCGTACCTTCCCAAACAACAGTCGAAAATATATTATAATCTGCCTAACCGGCCGACGGTCAACTTGATCCAGAGCTTTCTGAAAATTGATTCCATGTTTCGAGAATTTCTCGAAACTTTTCTCTCGCACCCTTTCAGGTGCTTGTGCTGTTAGTCAATCTCAGTTCTCCACTTCACAACGCGCTTAACTCCCAAAATTATTCGCATGGATTGAAGCAATGACACGACACCCAGACCTAGCTAATATAATCTGAACCACTTTAAACCACCTTGGTTGCAATGTCAACATCTCACACTGACTGCTTATTAGCTGCGAAATTCGATTGACGTTTATATATTCATAGCCATCCCGAAGACAAAGCGGCGTGCGATGTCAATTTAGGTGGGTGACAATTGTGGTGTCCTTAAAAGCCTCATCAAATAATCGCTTAAGAATTTTTCGCGGTTTCCATTGGCATCGCTTTTCACGGCAAAACACGTTTACAAATGTATTGAATCGACAATTTTTCTTTTTCATAAGTAAACACTTTCCATTGTTCCACTCTCTTCTGGCTTGAGGTGTATGGAAAATTAAAATTGAATAATCCTTTTTTTCGATTGCCTCACCGAGGCAGAAATGGAAAAAAAAACAAAGCAAAAAATGGTCATTTGTTATGCAAATGTAACTTTTTATCGCAAATATTTGATTTTTCCCTGTTATTGCATAACGTTAGTTTATTTTGGTTCATAATTTGGGGGTTGTTATAGCAAGTCATGGGAAAATAACTGGTAATAGTGTTTTTCGAACCTTTCTCAATTTTTCCCATCACGATAGGTGAAAGTGGAACATAATAAACTTGCGCATTCAAATCCACCCTGTATGATTTACAAACTTAAAAAGATAGCCCCATGCCGTTGTTTTGGCAGCTGGAAAGAAGAAAATTTAAATTCTTAACACCGACCGCGCCTATGTTTTAATATTTAAAGAACTCTTCCCTTTGAAAATTCTACTCAGTACTCTTTAAGTTGCAAATTTCCTTTCCACTCAAATTAAAAAATAAAATTGCGATTTACCTCAAAACTTCATGTCCTATGTCGGTGTAACTAAATACCGTAGCTAGGCAACCATAAGATATCAAAAACCTTGTAGCAAATAACACAATGCTTAGTTTGTTTTTACTCTAAATCTAACATATGCATTGCTTAGATTATTTTTTCAGTTGGACAGAGGCTTTGGGCACAACTGCCACTTTATTGACCCGCTACCGTCATCTCTGTAATTCTAATCCACGCACGTTGGTACACTTTTTTGCCCGATTCTGTAAATGGCATAATAGTTTCTACATCTTTATATATCTAGATAAGCGTTTTTGAATTAAGGTATCTTTAAAAAGCACAAAATTTTAACTCATTTCAAAGATAAAATCATAGGAAAGTGAAGATTACTGTAATTTACATTGATTTGCAATTATGCATTTGCAACATAAACGTATCTTAAAGTTAATCCAATTTTGCCTTATAAAGCATTGGTCGCCCAAGTAGCTTTAGTTCTTGATCTCAGCTGCGTCAAAGCGAAGATCATGGTCATATCTAGCAACTATGAAAAGTAAAATGATAATTTGCAGAAGCACGCTGGATGATTTGTGATTTTATTACAACCCATTGTGCTTACAACGTCGGCAATAACATTGTGACTTTGTGACATTGGAACATAAAAAATAAAAAAGGAAAAAAATAATAAGGACTCTCATAATACGGAAAAAGTTTCTTTGTAACGAAAATAATCTGTGGAATTGTAATTCTGTTGGGTAAACAGATTGGCTTCCTGTTGTTTTTCCTTTTGTAAAATTGCGTTATTCCACGCCGGATTCTCAACCGTGGTAAATTTTATTACGATGTATAGTACCAACAGAAGCAATTGAAACCTATTTTTCCCTAATTATGTTTATGTTAATAAAAAAATATTACTTGGAATTCTGCGTTGAAGCTCTTTGCAGACAATTGATTTAACATCGTTAATTTTTAAAAGGATTCACAATATTGAGGTCACTAGCTATTAACACTAGAATGTTTATAAGCTTGAGTCACTGGTGTAATGATGTTAACTTTTATTTCACAGAATTTCGCCGATGTTTTATTTATGGCACGCAAACTAGATCATCTTGACTTCATAAAGATTTTCACCTGTAATTTCATAATGAAATTGTCGAAATAATTAGCGCATTTGTCCTCCTTAAAATCTAAGTAAAGCTATAACTCCAATATTTTTATTACGGAAATCGATCGCAACAATTTTCACAAATCTCAACTACCAAACCTAATCAACGTCAATGATTTGTCAGGTGATTTAATAATCTGAACCTGTCTCCTTATACGTCCTTTAATACACATCTTTTTATTCAATGTTTAAAACTGTTTTCTTCCCAAGGTCAGATAGTCAGTTGAAAGCTCGAAATGGAGAATACAAGCTTAGCTTTTTCAGTTTGATGGTTTGGGTCATGTTCGCACTACCGGATAGGTTTTGCGCATGCACGAAGACCATTCCAGATATGGCTTCTGTTCACGCATACTAATAATTGTGATTCGACGACATTTCTGTAACGGAGAGAAGCTGCACCGAGAGTCATATATCGGATAGGTTTTCATACAATAGCGGGTAGCCTTTGCGTGTCGGCAAGAAGAGCTATTCGGTATAGGAAGGTTTTGAGCTTGTGAGTTAAATTTCCAGGGCGATTAATCTGTATGTAGCAAACTGATGAAATCGAAACGAAGTAAAAACCAAACTCACGTCCGAGTGCCTCAACACTGTGTCGAGGACAGCGTTAAAATTTAACAGGTTATTATCAAATGCAAATGCCAAGTCTTGACGTACATTACAAAATATTTTTCGATATTCTAGTAAAACTAACAACGAGAATTTCAAACAAACCGCAAGCTGAGACTAAATCGAGCTAAATTTTCAAAATTTTCACACCATCACCGTTAATTAATACAGGTAAAAATAATTTTGAAGGGATGTGTAAAATTTCTCAGCCCCTCCTGACCACATATCACAGTGAAAACTACAATTTTTCTCTTTCAAAAAGGTAACGATTAATAAATAAAATAGAGAGTTCGAGAGAGAGGAACCACTCAAAACAGTCAAAGCAATGCTTAAATTCGCCACCTCTAATAACGGACAGGTGAAAGGAACACTGATAGGATATTGTATGCAAACGGAAAGGAAGTACCTTAGGTATGGTCGCCACAGCTGTTTCGCACCGTCAGGAAACCGTTGACGAGTGTTTAACTTTCCTTCGTAACCCTGACGCCCGAGTTTATAAATGATTTGTTAGGTTTGATTTCCACTGTCGCGCAATATTTCCTTGTTTTCGTGCGTAGATGAAAGAAGAGGCAATGTATGAAAAGGTACGCGTAAACGCAAAAGTTGTGCAAGGTTCAACTTTTGGGTATACGCTTAACCTTCCTAACTTATTTACGGGCGTAAAATCTACAAGCGTCCGCACATAAAAATTACATGACAGCGGAAATCCACCTTTACAGTCAGAGCCTTTCTAACAGTTTTTCAAATCAGAATAAATGTGCAGGGAATGGAAAAATACAAGGGGCACCGAAAGGCTGTCGAAACAGTGTTGGTTTGCTGGTTTGTGTCTACAAAAACCCCAAGTCATCGATCGATTGACCGCTCTCCAAGCCCAGTGTTAAAAAACGGTCGCAATGTCTCAAAAGCGCTGCTCGCGGGATGTAAGCAGCGCTGAAGATATCTCTGATGAGTAAAATTGAATATTCTTCAAAGGGTGACAATTTTAATGTTCATTACCTTAGATCTTCACCTGTATTCTTGACACTTCATCGATAATATGAAGATAAAAGAAAGAAAAGGAGAAATGGAAGGAAGTAAAATATTTATGCGTAGATGTCGTAAGGAAAGGCAAAGCTTTTCACGAACATCTTTTTAACAGATTTAGCGACCGTAACACAAGTATTTGTATCGGTTCACAAGAGAAATATCAGGACACTGGGCCCATTTAAGTAGACATGCACCACTTTCGATCAGCTTTTGTGTTTCCAAGACGAGATTGAATTTAGGTTTACATTCTTATGATTTATTTAGCTCCCACAATTTTCACCCAAGACATTTAGTCTGATTTTCAAGATATAACCTGTAAATTGAAATAAATCCCTTGAAATTTTCATAATAGTCTTAAATCAAGGTTTTTGATCCAAATTGGTTTAACTGTTGCTTCAGTTTGCGACTGAGACGAGATGGAGTTCGACAACGCCTAGAAACCGCGCGGTGAAGCCAAACCAGTGGCCTGCATGCGTAGGTGGCGAGAATAGCGTGGGAGTGCTGTATTGTCTTGGCGGCAGAACCGCGAGAAGGGTGGGAACCCGAGTACCACTGGCACAAGATTCCCGCCAACTACGCAGGCTACCAAACCAGCAACGGGGGGAAAAAGAGTTGTGAAGTAGGACGATTTCCCGGTGAGGGTAAAATGTGCAATGAATTTGTGGACTTGCGGAATGGCATGATATCAGTTATGCGGAATATAATATGTCTAATATTCTCTGAATGACCCAAGGAGATGTATAAGTAGCGAAGCGTGCAGTCTTTTTTAATTGCCTTATTCTGGACCTTGCAAGACTGACAAATACTTCGCATCCATACTAGACAGAATGCATTGAGAGGGCAAAGTTTTTAAAATTTACAAAAAAAAAACGAAATAAATTGTCTTTTGTTTAAATCAAATTTTATTTTTCTTTGAAGCCAGCAAATGATATGGCAGGTGCAATAAAGTTTATGTATATATTTTTGCTTCCTAGTTATCTTCAGTTTGCTGTGAAGTCGTTCGACATCCAATTTCCCGCCAAAAGAAGTGGGTTGTCATGACGTTTCATATAGATTTGGAAAAGGGGGAGAAGTACTGACGTACGCTGACGCCATCATGACTAAAATTACGCGATTTTTTCACGGCTTTCAACAAATCTTTTTTGTTTGTCACAGACTGATTGCTTACTAACCAATCTCATCGGCATAATCGACTGGTCGGTAAAAGTGTAGTAACCGGGGCTCGTAAACAGAGATGCCAACCTCTGGAGACCTAAAATCGGGAGACTGTCTTTTTTTCACTATCCCCCGGAATTTCAACGAAACCCCCCCCCCCACCCCCAGAAAAATTGACCCAGCCCCCAATGGGAATGACCTAGGACATTATATGACGTCTTACATGATTCACATACTATCAAAATTCGAAATCATTGTTTTGGCGCTAGGATTAACAATTAGTTCATGCGTCAGCGTGCGTATGTCGAGATATTGAGCACGCGGGAAGTTTGGAGAGCACGAAAGAGGCGTAAGAGTTGCACGAGGCGCAGCCGAGTGCAACTCTAGCCTCTTGAGTGCTCTCCAAACTTCCCAAGGGCTCAATATCTCGACATACGCACTGCTGAAGCATGAACTAATTGTTTTATAACATTATCAAAGCGATCAATGCAGCAGTTAATTTAAAATTTTATTATTGTAGGGCGCACTCAAAGCAGTACGCGTCAATGTTTACGTGACTATATTTTTTTTCCTCATAGTTAAGCTTTTATCCTGAAACTGAGAGAAAGTGTACTCTAAAATGATTGTAAAATCCATATTTAAGTGCCTGGAAACTATTAATTCACCGAAAAATTGTTATTGAGAGAAAACAACTTTTTAAAGAATGATTTGCACACGCCATAGCCCGCACAGCTCGCGGAGATGACAACAACAACATCACTCACCTCTTTTCCTTACTATCGGTTAACAAATTCAAACGTTTCGTCTTAAATTTCCTTATAAAACACATAGTAAGCGCTTCATCGTGTACTGCTGAGTTATGGATGCACTCAGGAGAACAACTCGGGGAATTACGAATAGTTTATTGACGTCATCAGCGTGCTCAATAGGAATATGAAGCACGCTCGCGCTATTGAATTAGATTAGGCGAATTTTCCAGCTATGTTATAAATAATCTTTGTCAATACACCGTATTCACAAATGGCGGACACGCGGGAAAAAACTGGTGCCTAGTCATGAAAGCGAGGCGTTGGAGGGTAAACAAAAATTGCAAATGAAGACTTTCAGTGAACTTGCACAGTGTTTAGCACGGATTCCACCTAAAATAACTTTGTACGGACTTCTTTTTAAATACAATTACGTGGGATGTCTTCTGCTATTAATGTTTAGTATTGATTTGCTGTTTGCAATCAAAAGGGACGCGTATATCTTCAAGGAAACAGGATGATTTTGTAGGTTTCCGAAGCATCAGAAGATCGACAAGTGGGCGATAGCTGGAGAAAAGCGGCAAACATGTTGGCCCAAACTTCACATTGAAACCGAGTTCGAAAGCCAGCTAACTGCAATTTGGTAAAACAGAAATATAAACAATGCAAATCTTGGTGGCAAGAAAAAAAGAAATAAGCGATGGATATATGGCCTACTTGTTAACGCAAGAGACGTGTGCCATTGAACAAAACAGTTCAAATCGAGATGGAAAAAAGGAAGACAGGAAAGAAGCGGTGACTGAGGTTTCGATGAAGTTATGTTTGGTGTTTATTTGCCAGGACGTTATTCTCTGGTCTTTATCGATGGACATCAATTAGAACCATGATCTTTTTGGTACAAATGCAGGAGCGATCGAGTGGAGTACGCTCAAAATTTCAACTTGTTACTCGGCGGACTCGGTAAGCCGGCCACATTTCATTTCAGCGAGTAATTTTCCTATTTCTTATCTTTGGCTGTTAAGAGTTTTAACTTCATGTTCCATAATATTTTAAAAGTGAAGAATACATAAATAAATAAAATGAAGGTCTTCTTAAACGGATCCAGACTCGCATTTAATGATTCGAAACAGAAGCTTGCTGTGTTCAGTCCTGACAAAAACATTGCCTTAAAAGTTTAACCTAGTAAAATGTGAGCTTTATACCACTTTTTTACCAAGAGCTCTCCGAGATAATGCCGTAAAGGAGACCAGGCAAATAGCAAGCCTTAAGATTCACACACTAGGGCTTCTAGTTTTGATAAAATTATTTTATTTCGCAATGACAAAGAAATCAAAAGATTTTAAATTTGCACTGAATTTGCTAAGCTCTGCCAACGTACCTCTAACAATTCACTCCAAAGCAACGGAATTAATATCATCCAAAGGAAGTTGTAAATACAGACACTGTACATAGATATGTGTAAAATGACACTGACATGAATGAATGAGTCTCGTAAATGAATCTTTCACCCGCTCTCGACTTGACCTGTTTTGAGTAATGGCGGAGGTCTCTTCCGTTGACAAGTAGGCCATATATCCGTCGCTTTTTTCTTTTTTTCTTGCCACCAATATCTGTTTTTACTTCTGTTTTACAGAGTTGCAGTGAGCTGGCTTTCGCATTCGGTTTCAGCGTGAAGTTTGGGCCAACATGTTTGCCGCTTTTCTCTAGCCATCACCCACTTGTCGAGCTTCTGAGGCTTCGGAAACCTACAAAATCATCCTGTTTCCTTGAAGATATACGCGTCCCATTTGATTGCAAACAGCAAATCAGTACTAAACGTTAAAAGCAGAAGACGTCCCACGTCATTGTATATAAAAAGACGTCCATACAAAGTTATTTTAGGTGGAATCCGTGCTAAACACTCTGCAAGTTCACTGAAAGTCTTCATTTGCAATTTTTGTTTACCCTCCAACGCCTCGCTTTCATGACTAGGCACCAGTTTTTTCCCGCGTGTCCGCCATTTGTGAATACGGTGTATGACTAAACACGTGCAATGCCCCAGAAACCGTACTGCGAATAAGAAAAATTCAAGTTTTGAGCAAAAAATGGGCTAAATCTCAAACTAGGTCTGTTTTATTTTCTACTATGTATTCAATATTTATAGTGGACGTAAAAAACGGGAGATGTACCAAAGCGGCGGGAGAGCGGGAGACGAGGCAAAAAAGCGTAAGTCTCCCGCCAAAAGCGGGAGAGTTAGCATCACTGCGTAAAGTGGGTTGATTCGGCCAGGCAGTGAAGATCGTGGGAGAACAAATAAACAATGCCAAAACAATGGTTTCTTTGAATACTTTAATGTAAAATATTAATAACAATATTTACAACTTACACAGAAACCTGTAAATAGATGAAAAAAATCTCACACCTTCAAATAATTTAAAAACTGTACCTTCCGAGATCGATTTTTATTTCTGATAATTCTTAACCACGGTAAGAAAATAGCCGCTCAAGAAAAATAAAAGAAAAACATAAGAACTTTTTTGAGAGGACAAGAGAAGAAGAAAAAAAGACTAGCTTCTTGTATCAAATTTTCAATCTTTGGAATTTTTATAAAAACCATTTTTATCCTATGGCTTTTCGAAGTAAAAAGATCGAGGTTCGCTTTTCAAAGTTATACTGTTAAAAAGACCAAAATTCTAGTCCACTTTACGCAAGAAAACTGGACTATTTTTCATTCGTACAAAATATTTTCTTTTAAACCAGAGTTCTTGAAAGCTTCTGAATTTTGAACAGCTTGTGACTGGAAAATATATTACTTCTCAGAGTTTCACTGTTTCACCAATACATTCTTGCCGAAAACAACCCCTACAATATAAAAAAATAAAAATATATGAATTCAAATAAAGTCTGATTTAACCTTAGTAATTCACCTTACCAAGTTTTTCTTGGCAAAATAGATGAAAAATAAAGCAAATTTTATTTGAAGAGTCACTTTGTTTCAACGGTTGACGTATCTATTTGTTTTTTGAACAAGTCAAAAAACAGCAACAAACAAACAAAAAAACAAAAACGAAAAGCTAGCGTCTCTGCTGAGACGTGGTATGGAAATCAGAAATTAATGGTTCCTGGCTACTGACGTTACAACGGTTGCCTTGCAGAAATCTTAAATGTAACTAGGGGGATTATACTTAATAAATTAACGTAGAAACAAGATATTTATTCTCAGAATATTCAAATATATCGGTGAATATACTATACCTCAATAAAATATGGCGTGTCCGTGACTCAGCATTCACGATTCACCCATTTTAGATTTGGCAAACTCGATTCTTATTCCACCAGCCTTCTCTCCTGGTGGCATAATTGTTCTGAGAAAAAGGAAATAGATGGGAAAGTCATTAGAATTTATGAAATACTTCGGCTCTGTTTACACTCTACCGGACAGCTTGTCTTGCCGACACGAAAATCTATCTAGTAAAGTATGAACGCCTGATTGTGACTCTCCGCTTTAGAGACCGGCGTGCAGCAGCTTCGCTCCGTTACAGAAATCGCGCCAAAATCAGCGTTCTTATGTGTGAACAGAAGCCATATCCCGTCAGGGGCGGATCTAGGGGGAGAGTGCAGGGGTGCGTAACCCCCCTCCCCCTGAGATGACCTGCGGTTTTCTAATACAACTGGTATTCTGCAAAAAAAAAAAAACTATGCAGGTTATTGGTGTTGAAGGGACGAGTGCACCCCCTCCTAAAAAAAATCCTGGATCCGCCCCTGCCCGTATGCCGGCAACAAAAGCTATCTTGTATAGCGTGAAAATAGTATGAGAGTTGGACTTTTGTCGGTAACTCTGCGGCGGTAATATAATGCACTGACCAGCGTTGTTCGAAAACAAACTCTGTATTCTAGATTTGCATACTGAAGTGAAACCCAAGAGAGCCTGATGTAAAATCTTATTTGACAAAGTGTAAAATAACAATAAGACTATTTCAAGAGAGATGTCTAACTGGCAAGATCTCATCGAGCACTACGGCGTGAGGAAACAGCTGACATTTGTAGACGCCACCATTGGTTCCCCCGCGAAATGACGTCTGAGAAATGAGCGCAGAAATTCCATACCCGATGACGCGTCACTACCCAGATCGGGGTAGTGCTTTTGATTCGTTGAAAATTTGCTTCAGCCGGTCAAAAACACTGCCCAGTACTTGGCCGAGGGAAGCATCATCAGTATGGAATTTCTGAGCTCCTTCCTCTAACGTCATTTCGCCAGGTAATCAGTGGTAGCGACTTGAAATGTCGGCTGTTTTCTCTAGCTGACTGAAACACAATGGCTGAACATGGCGTTCACAGAAAAGAACTTACATTCTGTAGAGGAGAAAAACATTACACATGTAAAGCACATCGGAACTACTTACCCAGTAAGAACATGTTTCGCGAAGACTGCCGTTTGAATATCCTACAACAGAGACATTGTTTCCCGTAGTATTTTGTCAACAAACCCAAAAAGTTGAATGCACTTTACATTTTAATGAGCAACAGAATTCCGGCGTTTTATAACCGTGAAAAGACAAAAGGGTCCTAAGGGTAGCAAGACTATGCGAAAAACCGATATGACCAAAACCCCCTCGTTGATTCACGGGTACCCGATGGATCTGCTGCTCAAAATATCTGTTCCTCAGACAAATTTTTGCTGACCAGGAGATATGGGAAAATTAATATGTCCTTGGAAGGAAATTGTTGCTGGGAAATAGACAATTCAGGGTGTCTGAGGGGATTTGAAGGTAGTATGTGCTATTTGCCAGAAACCTCTCCCCCCCCCCCCCCCCCCCCCCCCCTCCCTCACCGAAGGGCTTAATTTTGCTCTCTGACCACACCCAAACTAGGCAGTAATGTCTGGACATACGTCTGCTGGGAAACTTCCCAGTAAGTCAGGTTGCAGGTTGTAGGTGCACCTTGCTGACTGGAACTCTTCCATCAGACTTGCTGGAAGTGGGTCGTGGGGAACATTTAAATTTTTCCCAGAAATCTCCCAAAATGCTTAAAATGGCTTCAGAAAGCTTTACTCGTGCTTTATTGTTGTTTTTAGGTGGGTGCCCCCGTTGATTATTGATTTCCACCACCAAAAATTCAAAGGCTTTCGCGTTGATTGTGTGAGCCTAAGTATCAGAGGATCTCTATCAATTTCAAATAGTTGCTACACTGTACAATGCACACACGAATATGTCAAGAAGTGTTTAGTTAAGTTGAGATACCGGTTGAGACCGGTGCAGTAGGAAGAAAGCAACTAAAGAACGTACCTGATATTCAACAAAACAGACAGGGCTTCCAGATCCTTTATCGTGAATTTTTAGGCGTCGAAATCCATGTGTTCTGAAAAGGTAGTTAAAAAATAAATAAGTGCATAGCAACAAATTTCGAATGGCTCAATGGAGTTCATGAACATACTGTGTATCCTGCCTTCTCTGTTTTAGAACCCTAGTATAAAATCAAGATGGCTCTGAAGAACTTTTTTACAGTAACTGAATGATTCTGGTGCGCCGATTGGTGGAGTACAGAAGATGGAAATGAACTGACGGTGCCGTGTTTTCTCAGGTTTTCTCGCGCGTGCGATTTTCCGAGAAAATTCAGTGTTATTGAACTTCAAAAACTGTCGATGTAACTGTAAAACATTGATGAATTCATTTCCATGGTCTGTACTCTTATCGACCATAGAACGGACGTCAAAATGTTCCAAACGTTTCAGTAAAACCACTCGATTGCGGCTCGTGAGTTTGAACATTTTGACCTCCAGTGGGGCATTTGGCCGTATTGAAATGCTGACCAGATTTCGCAAGCGGTGGGCCATTCTGGAAATGACCAATACATAACGAATTTTCTTGAAGTCATATGTCAAAAAATCAAATTATGGGCATGTCTCTTCCCTAAACTTTACAGTCGTGGTAAACCTCATATAATCTTTTCCCTGTGATTTACCTTGCAAATATTTCTCTGAGTTGTTGTTCAGTGCATCCTTTTTCTAAGTTGGCCACGAAGAGGGTAGTACACGGTAGATTTCCTGTTATATCTCCAAGAGGTGCTGTTGGGGATGGTAATGGAATTATAGAATGATGCTGAGGAAAACCCTATGGAAAATTTAAGAACGAACAAAGTGAAACAAAAAGAAGACAGGACTAAGACTCATATCGGGCCGCCACGTTGCAAGCCGTCGTTCCTAAGTTGAGCCCACACAGAGATGGCCGCGAGATCCCTCTCGCAGACTTAGTTTTCCCTGTCATAATGTACCTAGGATTAGTGCTATTTCCCAAACCGTGAGAGTTGGAAGGTCTGCCTATGTGATTTTGGTAACTTACCTGCAGCTGTTGAATGATGGTCGGATGGTGATTAAAAGGATTATGCGCCGTCGCCGCTGCTACCATGATGTCATTAAATATTGGGCTGTTAATCGAAAGACAAAGAGAGTCAGTTAGAACGAAAGACCAAACACATAGCTAGATCGAGACATAAAAGTATACTTTGGCTCCGGCTAGTCTCCCAGTACCAGTTGCATCAATCCCCTCATTGGCGTAAATGCAAAGAAAATCCTTCAATAAGAACGACCCAGACCAGGTTTTATGAGCCCGCGAGACTGAGCACCCCACCCCAACCCTTGTTCTTACTAAAACCGCGGACACAGCGACCTGGTTGAGCATGTTGTTATTTATAGGTCTTTCAAATGCTAACGTCTGACGTTAATCCTGGTCAGACTCTTTGTTTCAGTCACGTCACAAGTTACCTTTTAAGCAACTGGCTCCTGTAGCTTAGTGGTAGAGCAGAATCTGGACTAGTAAGCAGAGGGTCACAGGCCCGACCCCCGCGTTGGAAAACTCGTTTTTTTTACGAGCTTCTCTTTGTGATCGACTAAAGAAACGTTATTTTGCAGTTATTGATATTCTCAACTTTTTAAACTTTAACTGTATTACTCCAATGCTAACTTGTGGTAGTATGTACTTCATGGAGACGAGGCGAGTTGCTCCAATAATGTTCTCAGTAATGTTGATTACCCAAATTTCGGTTCCGTTTTTGGAAGAGTATTTAAAAGAGGGTTTCAATGGGGTGGTAGCTTGGACGGTTAACGGTTATTTTTTTCCAATTTTGACGCTTGACGGTTATTATTGGTGAAAGTTTAGTCCAAGAGAAAAAAGGAAATATTAACAGCCTCTGTATAAATAAATATCAACAGTTGCGTTTTGGAGGTTGCCTTGGCCTTTCACATTAAATTTTCGAAATATTTTAAGATATAAGAAAGTTGTAAGGTATTGAAATGTTCAAAGAGAGTGCTTTTGAAAACTTGGCCCGCGGTTTTTCCAGTTCAGAGATTCTTCAGGACCCAAAAGTACGGGAAGATCAGTTGAAATAGTGAGATTTGAAATACCTTGAAACGCTTTGACGGTTAATATTACTCTGCATTTTTTACCTTTGAAGGTTAAATTTTAAGCCTTTTTAAGGCTGACGGTTAACCCCATTGAGACTCTCGTAGAATACTTAAATGAGGGTTCAAGAAACATGTAATTTTTTTTTCAGTTGTACGGTTTATGTAAATTACCACTATTTTAGCTTCACTTACGCAGGGTACGCCAAGCTTGGTTCTGGAGGTGTTGGAAAAAATCCAGCTGCTGCAAAATCTGCTGGTACTAAAACACACGAAAAAAACACAGGAATAATGTATTGGTAAATGAACGAACGAACGAACGAGCGAATGAATGAATGAATGAAAGGATTTTATTTCATTTCATGAAATATAATGAATGAATGAAAGAATTCTGAATGGACTTACTGAACTGAGGCTCCCTGGGAAAGAAGTGTGGGGCCAACACGGCTTGTTTGTTCACCGGTTTGGATACTTTGGTATTCGAACGAGCGAACTCCAATCGCAATGTAAGAGAGGCATCTGGATCGAATCTTACACCCTGGAAAATGCATACATGTGTCATATAAGGAAAAAGCAAAAACTACAGTAGTAATGCCTTTATGCTAGCCAGTGAGAAAACAGCCGATATTTCGCGACCACAGCACTGCACTGGTTTATCCGCGAAACATGTAACGTCTGAGAAACGACTGCAGAAATTCCACACTGGTGACGTATCACTACCCAGATCTGGGTAGTGCTTCTGATTGGTCGTGTCGTGAGGGATATTTCCCTCAAGCAATCAGAAGCACTACCCACATCTGGGTGATGAGGCATCATCAGTATGGAATTTCTGCGCTTGTTCCTCAAACGCCGTTTCGCGGGGAAACCATGCAGCTACCGTTATGCTGTAAATAATAGGCTTATTTAGCATCAGGACGGAAACGCCAGATGACGACGACGCGCCCAAATCAAACAACCGGCTTGACCAACGGCAGATCGGAAAATTGGGCACCGGAAGTCGCGTTTAGTCCTTTCTGCGCGCTTTCCCGTCGTCAACTGACGTTTCCATTCTGTTGCTAAATCAGCCTAACATTAGTAGGTAACGTAACCAAGCAGTTAGAGCGCCAAGCCCCGCCAGAGTTTCGAAGTATCGGAACTGAATGCTGGCGGAATTTATTTCTTGGTAGTGCCTATTTCAACTAATTATTATTGTATTGTTGCCCACCTGGAATAGCTCCGCTAATTGTGGGTAACATAGACCTAACTCATTTGACAACTGAATAAATTGATGTTGTTGTTGTTATTGGCTCATACTTGTACCCCATTGTAAATAGTTATCATTACCTTATTGCATAGAGGTGATGAGAACCGACTTTCATGCGATGCGCGCGCGATCATTTTTAATAATAGGCTGATTTAGCAATAGGACGGGAACGTCAGTTGACGACGGCAAAACGCGCGGGAAGGACTAAACACGACTTCCGGTGCCCAATTTGCCGTTGTGCCATTGGTTAAGCAAGTTGTTTAATTTGCGCGCGCCGTCGTCAACTGACGTTCCCGTTCTGTTGCTAAATCAGTGTAATACTGTTGATCTTACTTTGTGAAAATGTAGCAAGACCCTGTCCTCATTGACGAGCAGGAATAAGGAAGAGCCACTACCTGGCACTAACTTGATAGCGGGTAAATGAAATCATCATACAAACTTTTTACCTGCAATGAAGCTTTTGCCTCTTCAGCTTGTTCTCTATTCTCAAACGTAACAAACGCTACGGGCTGAAAATGGAATTGTTGATTTAGCTGTCAATTAAACACAGTTCAACAAACGCGCTTATTTTGATCTTAATCTTAGAGTTATAATTTCCCTCTAAATTGATAAAAGAACGTGTTCTGGTTCTTTTTTGGTTTGTCATATGATCGATGCTGCACGGTGTCTTTGGCGACGTGAGGGTGATTGCGTTATGGTTATAAAGGTAATGTGACATGATAACGATAATGATGATGATGATGATGATATGTTCATCTGTATTTATTTCATACAATCTGGAATGGCCCAATGACTCGATGACCCTTAAAGGTAAAAATTCACCAAGAGTGTAAGTGAATCTTATGTGCTATCTCGAACTTTCCCGCCGCATTCAAGAAAAAAAAACACTTACGATGGTAAAAGACCGCAATTTATTCACATTGACTGATAAGGTCCCATATTTTAAGTTATTTAAAGAATTACTTAGGCCCCATTTATATGAAGTTTTGTACGGGGAATGAGGGTCATCATCCCAGCCGACGGTCAACTTTAACGAGTGTATACTATGAGAAAAACGTTGACCCGTTTGCCGTATCTGTGAGTTTATAAGCCAAGACCTGAAAGCAGCACTCGCGCATGCTCTGATTCTCTCCTCTTGACCAAGTTAAGTGTTTATATTGAGAAAAGTTGGTCTGGCTATAGGGGGGTGACCCTATCATCGAAAAAGGGTGGCTCGGCTAGGCGGGTTACCTTTCTAGCCGAGCCAACTTTTTCCGTTGTTTCTCACGTAAACGGTTTCCTAAGTTTTGTAAGGAAATGTAGGAAAGTTGGCTCGAAGAGGGTGGCTCAGGTGGGCAAATGACCTTTTACCCGGGATAACTTTTCTCCATATAAATGGGCCCTTAGAATGCAGGTAATACTCACCGATTGCGTTTTTCCCTGCGGTAAAGAGACAAAAGGAAGGACAGTTTCATTAGTAGCCGAGTTCAGTACAGGTGCTGTGCGTGCTGTGTAAGGGACAATTCGCTTCCTCTGTGCTCTGTTGTGTAACTTAGATGGCTATAAAGAAAAGTTTTTCCATGTATGGCAGTAAAAAAAACAAATGACCGTTATCTATGAATCTTTTAAGTCAGTCTTCCTGTTAATATCTGTATTAATTTAGCACGAAAAAGAAAAATTTAGTTTTATGTAAAAGTTTTTTTAATATCCCTAACAATGTTATTTTTCGTAATAAATTACTGCCAACTTGCGCGATAAGTTTCTCCATGACCTTAGCAGGCTGTTCGGAATAAAATCGATTCAGCTAACTTCACTATGAGAATAATTTACTATTTCTTAAAGGACAATTATTTACTGTGTTTTCATCCTGGCTTAGTGAGAATGTTTCTCTTAAGAGATTCTCATGAAAAACACTAAAATCATGCTGTGTGAAGTCATTGGGTCGATTAATATAGTTAATTACTTCCCGCTAAGAAACTGACTGACAATTAGCGTCGACTTTTGTGAAAATATCATCAGCAAAACTGCTGGTCATGTCAATAATTCCGTGGTTTATGCCTGACATGAGGATGATATGAGAGTGTAAAAAACCGTTTCATTTATCGTACGCTTGAATAAAAAAAGATATAAAGGCGTCCAAGCACTGAACTATGATTTGTTCTATGAGGGCAAGGTGCAAATAAGGAAAACTAATTTTCAACTTAACAGCACAAAAGAATCCACGGAGCAATTATGTCTGTTGTTTGTAAAGGCAGTATAAATCATTGAAACTTGCATCCAAAGATATCGTGCCAGGGATATGGATTAGTTATCTTAGATAATCCATAAAAACCGAGCGGCGGTTAAAGGTTTGCGGGGTTTCAGCAACACAGGTTCGTTGGATGTTCTATGTCAATTCAAAATGTACCTTGAACACGATACAGACGGATGAATACTAACTCAACTGAGTAACTACTTTTTATGCCCTGTAATTGTATTCTTCTTACTTGTTTATCCGTGAGCTTCAACAAGGATCCCTCGTAACCCTAAAACGATGAGACAGATACAGCAAGCGGGGTTAGCTTTTCTAACGACACACACTAAAAAAAACTACTCTAAGCTTTAGGTGAAAAGTGTTAAAACAAAGTGTAATTAACGCTTGAAAGCTTTCAGGTTGGTTTTTGGCAATGTCGATGAATCACTTAAGTTAAGAATATCGATACTCAAGAAAAGTGGACGATTGCGTCTGATGAAAGACGTCAAAGTTTAGATACTTGTTCTATAGCACTCTTGAAATGCTGGGAAGTTTATTTACGAACGCGGATATCGTTTTGCGGGATGTGTGTGGTTTTTATATTAGACCGTGGCTTGAAAGTGCTGTATATTGCCTTTGGTATCAAATTGTTCACCATTCTTATGCAAAGAGGACAGGATTGAAAAAGAATCAATTGATTGCAAGACTTGACAGCAATACAAGACAGAATGCTCTGCTAAGACACTAATTTTTACTCTCTAAATAACGAATGCAGTTTTTTGTCAAGGACTACAGGTGAAATAATTACATGAGTTTGGAAAAAGGAGAATAAATTGCTATAAACGAAGCAAATTATGATAATCAGGAAGTCCGCCCCAATGATAACGAATACTGTATTATTCTCTTTTGGCTCTCAGACTTATTTTGATATCTCGTCGATCGCTGAAAAATAAAGATCTACCGTTAAACAAAAACGGCTTAGTTTTTAAGACGACTTCAAGCACAAGATTATAAAAATGGTGTTTTTTCTTTGAAATAAGTTATGACATGCACATTGCGCGCTTTTCAGCGTGTGGTGAATTTGCTGCAGGTTATTTTTGAAAACATTCGAAGAACGAATTAATTCTTTTCAAATGTTTACAAATACTAGTATATGGTATTTCTAATGGCTTATCTAAGAATTGTCTTACGTTTAAGAGTATATTTTGACAACTTGAAAGCAATGTCAGATCCTATGTGAGGTGTAAACAAATTTTGCACTAAAACACATGAATTTATAGTTCGCTAAAATGGTAATAAAGTCAGTTAAGATGCGAAAAAAGGCGAATTTGAAGCAGATGTATCTCAAGTTGGCCATGGTCAATAATAATATCTGATGCAAATATTCCAGCCACACACTGTTTAGATAAGTTTCGGCCTATTCTTTCTGGACACCTAATTAGCTTGCCTTGTCCTTAATTGCTCTAGGAATCACAAGCTAGCGAAGTGATAATTACGCTTCGATTCAATAAACTATGTAGAATTCCGAACGGTTTTCACTTGCTACTAAATGTAAATTCTTGAATTTAAACTGACTCGGTTACTTTTTCACAACCGGCCATGAAATTTCAGATCATGTACATTCCTGTAAATACTAACGAAGAACTCGTAAGCCGCTTCTTTGTTTTGTGTTTGCATATAAGATGAGTTGGGTTAACACTGTAAATCTCTTCGCTTTTATAATGGCCGCTCGAGACGCTTTGCAAATATTTGGCAAAATCTGGGGTAACTGACTTCGCGAATAAACGAAGTTTGTCAAAGTTATCTCTTAGTGCACTAATGAGGAAATTTCAAAGCTTAATGGCTCGTACAAAACTAGTGTACTCTTGTTATCTGATAAATGCTTTTCGAAGGGTAACGAAGGCTATTCAATATTCATTCGGCTTTCTTTCAAATCGTAGATTGAACCCTGCGACCTCGAACAAGGCGATTTCAAAACATTGACCGACGCATACACTGTACTTAACGGTAACATAAGTTTACTTAATGTTTTTTCGTCTTAGCTGATTTGTTTAAGAAAATCAAACTAAGGCAGGGACCAGTAGAATCCCATTCAAATTTAATGCTTTCTTTCTCGGCATTTTCAGCCGTGCTATAACCGATGTTGAAAATATCAGCGGCACAACAGCTGAACCGAAGAAAGCGCATCCTACCTTGAAGCCGCGGAAAAGAAGGTAGATTTCACGTGGTTTTACGTCTATGGGCAATCCGCTAACGAACAGAGTTCGAACCTAGGAAGGAAAGAATTTCAATGTTACGGTCGCTAGGGTGTGGGGACTCATTACCTACTACCTCTATACGCTCCAAATCGCGTGGCATAACTGTTCCAAACCTCGTCATCAGAAGTCGATTTGGAGTCCATTGCACCTCACTAGTGCTGTGCGCGAGTTTCGCTCAGTTGAGTGACAGTGTTAGTGCCTTAGGTGCAGAGGTGCTTGTAACGTGCAGTGTAACAACATGGAAAGCATTACAACCTTCTACAATATTAAAATGGCCTCTGCTATTCTCCCGCAGCTGCATGAAGCAACCAACAGGTAACTCTGCATGACGTAAGAATTTTCTTTCCCGCGTGACATTCCATTGCAAGTTCGACGTGAAAAGAATCCCACTGAGACGCTTTAGTCGTCATGACAACAATTTTATTTAAGTGGAAAAACTATTGTTTTCGCGCAAAAGTGCGGGTAAACAGGTGTCCAGTCACTTCAGAACTGAAAACTGCTGAGGAACTGGGTCGAGTGCGGTGTATTGAGCATGTAAGCGAGGCTCTCTTAAAATGGTTGTTACAGCAACAAACAAAATCTCGGAGCGAACGATCTGTGCCAAAGTCTCTCCTGTATTTTCCGTATTTAAGTGGATTTCGGTGGTTTTAGAAACCTTTGTAGGAATATTTGCACGGTGTTTAGTGTATTATAGCTTTTGAAATTTTCAATTATGGTGAGTTAGGTCGAGTATCCGTTAAATTTATCAGTATCGATCAAGTTGTCTTCTTTTCGACCATGGAGGTTAAGGCGGTACAGATAAGACTTGTGTCTTTCACGATACATGTGAACGTGATGATTTTGCAATGCACTTTCAGGCCTCTGTGCGTCGTATGAACCTTGGCCATGCCCAGCAGCAGAAACTTCTCGCTGAAAACAGGAGAAAAGAGATCGCCCGAGAGGATCAAATAAAGCGAATCAACCAGGAACGAACCTTGGAAGCTAACATGGCCAGTGAAGAAAGGATAGAGAATAAAAGATTTCTAAGAAGACGTCGTCAGGAAGAAACCGAACGAGAAATGGATGAAGCAATTAGAAAAGTGAGGTTCTTATGATATAATTCTAGAAATGAATGCATCAGCTAACATATGAGATAATGCGGTCCATTTAGTGTGTTCGTTTAATATATTTGCCGTACATCAACTTACATTGATCAACAAACCTCTATATAGTGACTTTTTTAATAGACCATTTTCTTAATCAAGAGTAAAGTATAAAAAGCTAAGTGCAGTGGTAAACGCTTACAGGGGAATAATCAAAAGTAGAATGACATTTGAACATACCATTGCTGCTTGTTTTGTACTCATATTGTTGAGTATACAGGTATACACTTTCTGTACTGTCAATCCATCTTGTTTTGAAATGAATTAAGGCAATGCCACACGACTCCAATCAAGGGTTGTGTACAAAACCTGGATAGGATCGCACGGATGGGATTGGACTGGCCATTCGCCTTAAATCCCCACCAATCCAATCTGATACAACCAATCCAATCTGGGTTTGAGCCCCATTCAAGTATGTAAACACATAAATATACAAATAACCTTAAGTTCCTTATTGAACCAGTCCAATAAGCAGCTTAAGGCATTGTTTGGATTCGTCTCTACTGATGCCTGAAGCTGTTGATCGGACTGGTTCAATCTAAACTATCTTAAAACAAACTCAGACAAGACGTACGCTCTCGTCATTGGTCCTACAAAATATGACTCCACCTTCCCGATCAATGATACTCCCATATCTGTTTCTGAACACTTGAAGATTTTGGGAGTTAAACTCTGGACAAAATGCTGGCTTTCAAGGAACAAATTTGTTTTCAGCTGGGAAAGACTTATGGAATGACAGTGGCACTGAGAAGATCAGGTCACCTTATCCCATTTGAAACTACGAGGATGGCATTTATCCTGCCTCATTTTGAGTACTGCACACATCTACTCTTGGGAATTGGGAAGGGTACATCCCTGCAGCTTTTAATACACTATTAAATGAACATGTATTTCTTTGTGGAAAACTAGTATGGCTACAACCTGTGAAGGTCACAGCATAATAGTGTTCACAGTTTCACATAACCTCAACCTCTTGAGGTTTATGTTATAAGGTATAGGAATTTGCGTAGTACTATGAACACCATGCTCCTGTTAGGCAAAATACACTACACATCTCATTACACCTAACCTGACATAACACTTAGGAAATTTGTAGACCCATGTGACAAGTTTTTGTTAAGGGAACAAGAAGGAAGTTGAGGGTTAAAGAGGTACACAATGTGACCTTCTACTTTTAATTTCCAGCAAAAAGAACAAAAAGAACTCCAACAGAGGCAACAGGAGCAAGAGGAAAGACTTGCCAAGGTTTTATTTTATCTTGTGATTCAATTTTCCCTTGATGTGAAGTTGATGTTTTGAAACGGTTTACCATTTTCACACAGACCATAATGCACCTTGTTTACCCAACAAAATTTCACATCTATCATTTCCAAATTATTTCTTCTGGGTATTACATTTGTCCCAAGAGAAATCAAAGACAATGGTTATGCAAAACTTTGGGGGGTAAACAAGGTGCATTATGGTCTATGTGAAAATGGCAAATTGTAGTTTTTATCATTTATTCAAGGCAAATAATCTTTTCACAGAGAATCTAAAGTAACTAAAATCATAATTTGGCTAGTGAAGGTTTGCATTGCTATATAATCATTTAAGTAATAAGCATATGACATTATTAATTTTGAAAGAGGACGTGCATGTCGTATGCATGTATGTTGTGGTTCAGTTTTATCTTTGTTTTAAATGAAAGTGAAAGCTCTTTTTACAGACAGCTCTACTTTCTTGAAATTTATTCCTGTGACTATAAATTACATTGTCATCAGAACAACAGTATAGCCAAACACTAACAAAAAGTGGCTTACAATCCTCATGTTTATTTGTAGCTGGGTTAACTCCCATAAGCAGCCCTGCACACGACTGACTGCACACGAGCAATATTCTCATAAGCGGACAGCTCCAATTGCAGACTCCTTTTTCACGTCCTGAGGGTGTCCATTTATGAGAGCTTTCACTGTATGTTTTCCTTTGTCTTTAGGTATGGTAGTGGATGATAATAGATTTAACCAAAAAAATAAATAAAATAAAATAATAATAATAAATTTGGAACCCACGATAAAATATTTGAACCACAACATGTAAATGGAGGTTTAGCATGATTCTGAGTCCCTTTTTTCCTATTGTTGATTCTGTAATAGGAACTTGAATTTGTGAAACTTGAAAGATGCAGAGAAGAAAAGCTCAAGCAGCAGATAAGAGAAAACAGGTTAGAAAAGTCATAAAGTTATGCCTTTTTTCATAAGGCAACTAGAATTGCTGGAAGGGAACTTTAACTGGGCTGCTAAGAGGTGATTTTTTCTAAGGGGAGGGGGCGGCTGTACACAGGCTACCATGAAACCTTGTTGCTGACCATTGCATGACATACAGTGTAGAATCTCATGTGAGAGTGAAACATAAACTCATTTGAACATTGTACCCTTATGGAAGACTTTCGTAATTATGTAATATTATCACTTAGGTTGAGTTAGAGATTGAAATGCGAGAGAACCTAGGAAATCTGTGACCTTAAATCTATTAAAGCAAATCTGTAGACAGCCATATTGAGAGTGATCCAGTTTATTTGTCAGAAACCTGTTCACGACAACCTAGACTATACAGAATCATTGTACTGCAAGAAAACAATAAGTTAACCAGAACAGACAGCAAACAGATTTTAGGAGAAAACAACCCACTATAAAACCCATCAAGATACACGGGCCTTATTCAACCGAGACTGAAAGAGGTGATCAATAGACAATAATCTAAAATTCATGGTTGACACAAAAACGCATAATTGTGCCACAAGATAAAAATATTCGTACGTTTCAAGATTCTTTCCTTTTAATCTTTCTTCAACCTAGAAAAGTTTAAAGATTACTCACAGGTTTTTTTTCCATCGGTACAAAAAATGTAAATAAATCAAATGGTCAATAACTGACTTTTCAACCATTATTTGGGTCTGGGACAAAGTGCTGATGACACAAACTCAAATATTGTTTTTTGTCCAAGCGATAAATGACCTTTATATAGTTTTAACTAGTTTTAAAAAACCCTACGTATACTTTACCTCCTCATATTTACAGTGTTCGTATTCAGAACGCTTTTAGTAAAATATCGGTTGTGTACATAAAAAGGTGTGCATGTTGAGCGAGCTGTGAACCTTCAAAGTTTATCGAAACTCGCTAGTGCTAACGTCAGTTGTGCTTGTTGAATTGGTGGAGACACAGAAATTAGGAGAAGTACACGTGTAACACTCGATCATGCACAAATTTAAAGATACAAACAAAAGCAAAAACTCTGGGTCACATTGAGAACAACTGTAAGCTCTAGAACTGTAAGTCACCAAACCTTGTACTAGTAATTAACTTGCCTTAGTACTCTATTTCTCTCAAGTTGGTATTTGAAGCTCCAGGTGAAGCTTTGCCGCTTATTTGCCATCTCACCAATGAGGCCATGAGATGAACTTGTGTGCGAAGTTCTTAAAGTTCCTGTTTTCATTGGACAAGTCTTCTTTATATCCTAATCAAAAATTTAGACCTCTAAAAAGGCTTGTGTCGCATTAGACAGGAAGAAATCAATCTTTAAACAGACCCTTCAAAGGTGGACAAACATGCTTTATGGATCACGCAACGCCCTCTGAGTTACTGGGTTAATAACAATTTATTGATAGTGTTCATTTTTAGATGGAGGAAACTACCCATGAACTTGGGCGTGTCTTGAGGCAGCCCAGTTAATGATGCTGGTTCATGATTGGTTGATTAACAAACGTTGCTACTTGTGTTAAACAGTTCATGTCATGTTGAACGTTGGAATACGTCTTTCAGCATGTTAAATGTTGTTTTGATGATGTAAACTTTTTATTTGTATTTTGGGGTATATCATCACCTCAGTGTTTAAAGTTTCTTTAATTGTTTTTCCTTACAGTGTTGAATTGAGGGAGCTAGAGGCAAAACTTAAAGCTGGTTACATGAATCAAGAAAGGGCAGCACAACTGGCAGAAAAGATGGCAATGGCCATAGACAGACAGGTCAGAAATTATTTTACCAATCAGGCAAGCGTAAAAGTGAAGCTCAGTTCATGAAGAGACACTACTTTGTAAACACCACACGAAGCACTGAAAGTAGATATCTGCATTCATAATAATTTTTCAAGGTGCCTGTCCCTAATGAAAGACCCTTTAATGTCAGAAGGGTTGCACTTTGGCCCTTGATTTTAAATTAGTCACTGATCTACTCATGCAAAATAGCACCCTGCCTCTAAATACAGGTATATTGTTTTTTGTGTGTGTGTAGAGGGTAGATGACAAGATTAATGCCAAAATGGAAGAGGAATACAAGCGAGCACTTGAGGTTGAGAGAGAGAAGGAGGTCAAACGGTGGGAAGAGAGTGTCAGGTATCAGGAGCAGCTTGAAAATCAACTGTTGGAGAAGGAACGCAGAAAACAGGAGGCTTACGAGGAGTTCCTGAAGGAAAAGCTCATGATTGATGAAATTGTTCGCAAGATATATGAAGAAGATCAAAGGTATGTGCATGTAAATTGCTGACTGGTTACATGTATAATGTAGCTCATCCAGAGCTGAGCACAGGTCTTTGGTAGCTCTGGGTTCAATACCTGTCTGGGTTTTGCAATAACTGTGCTGTTTTGTTTCACATCTGCAAATGGTTAGAAATTATAGTCTTCTTTCATATGGATGAAAAACTGTAGTCTTCATCTGACAGGACTTCTGTGATCTGACTCGAAATATGACGTGTAGAAGAAGCCCTAGGGACGGAAAAATCTCTAGCAGTGACCACCCCACCTGTTGGTTAAGTATCTTGGGAATGGGTAGAAAGACCACTTTGCATGGGACCTAGGATTCCCGCTCTTGCCTTTTCCTTTTTGGGACTCTTTTTGAGTATTTATGACTCATTAAAGTTGAAGTCAAAATGATCACTGTTATAAAAAAAAAGTGATCTTAGAGATTAAGGCCGTGATCCCATTACCTTTCTGATCAAAGTTGACAAGGTTATAAGTTACAAGTGTGATGACAGCAAAGAAAATCTACCAAAATGTCTTCACTTGCATATTAAAACAATATTGCTTTTTTATTTTCTCCTTCCATCATCATTAAATTTTACTTCATAGGACTTGGTTTTATGGATAATTGTGCTCAGAAATTTTCTGCCTGATTATATTCCTCAGAGAGCTTGAAAACAGACTTGAGAAACAAAAGGCTACCCAGAGGTACATAGAGGAATTCAAGACTAAGCGAGATGAGGTGGGTACTGAGTTTAATTTAAGCCCCAATATCCACGTACAAATTCTCCAAACTGATCTCCATACATTTCCTATAAGAATCAGTGGAGGGAATTTGATAAAAGATCAAGGCATTTTCTCTTTTGTGATCATTTTATTAATTCTCATAACTTCATCTCTTCACAATGTAGGGATATTGTTGGGAGAAAATTGTTGTTAGTCACTATTGGCACTATTAATTGTGTAATATGCTTTTCAGTCATATATGTTGTTTAGCTTATCTTGGTGATGAACCAAATTAAAACAGACTGCAATAAGTTAGAGTGTGATTGTCGTATGATTAGTCCAGCCAAAATGTGAGTTACCAATATTCCCAGACGTGATGTTATGTAGACTGTAGTTATTACCCTTATCTCCTCTGCGAGGAAGCAAAATTTTAAAAGATATCTCATCCGAAATTCAATAATGTTTTTATGGCTTGTAGGCAAAAATTTATACCAAACAAAGTGAAGATCAGATCAGAGCCAGCAATTTTTTAGTTATGCTACAGTTCATTACCAAAAGATTTACTAGAAAGTTATTGTTAACTAAGACCACGTTGCTTAATTAGCTCGAGGACTTACATTTAACTGGTCATCCAAACTGTTTAATAGTAATGCTGCTGTAATAACAAAAATTTCGTTATTAATAATATTAATTATTGTTTAATGGTGTAATTTTTGTCATAACAGTGGCATTAAATTGCAAACCTCATTGTAATGTGTCCTGCAACTCTAGATGTCTCAGCGAAATTTTGTATTTAATGGAATTAGAATTATGAAAAAGCAATAACGACATAAAGAAAACATTTGGAAGCGAACTGTTAACAATATTATTAAACAAAATTTATTTTATTATCATTATAATTATAATGATGTTGAAAGTAGTACTGTATAATCATAGTCTTTTACTGCTCGGTAGAGCACCGTGATGACAGTCTTGTATTCAGTGGTTCATTCCGTTGTTGTCTATATTTCACATTTCAGTGGAAGGAGCATGAACGTAAACTGATGGAGGAAGAGAATGAACGAATTCTGGAGTTTGCAAAACTTCAGCAACAGCGAGAAGAGGACAGAATGGAGAAGAAGAGATTACTGGAAGAGGGCATGGCAGCCGTGCAACACAAGGTAAATCCTCTTTGTCTCCTGTACCTGTAATGAACGTTTACAGGGAAATTAACACTCGCAATTGCCAACTCGCAAAATGCTTGGGGCTTTTGGAAGTTGCGATTCATCGAGCAGAGGTTTCTCTCTTGCATCGCTTTTAGCGTTTATATAATCACCTATTTTCTTATAAAGGAAAATCCTCAAAGGATTTACTCGTTAGATCAATTATAGAAAGTTTAAATCAGTATGGTATCACGCCGGTAAGGATTGTGCGGCCTGTCACCCTTGCAGTTATTTACAATGATCTCAGGCTCTACCTTTGCTCCACATTCGTGGCATTTAAAAGAAATATTCCATGTTTCATATCAGTTACTGTGTTTGATTCTAGCTGTCCACACAAATCCAAGAAGAGGCTGAAGCAAGAGAGGAGATGGAAAGGTAATGATCGTGCAGTTCACAGATCACCATAACATCAAAGTAACATGTACAAGTTTTTGATATGAGTCATTGTTGTTGCAAGCAGTTATGAAAATGAAGGTAACAGTTATTTTCACATCGTTGGGTCGGAGCTTAGTTTCTAAAACTGGTCTCTTTTTATTCTTAGAATACGAACTGAGCTTTATCTTGAAGAACAAGAAGAACTGGAAAGACAAAAGGAAAAGGTAAAAATATACAAATAAATAAAATAAAATAAAATCCACTTTATTTGAGTGTCAATGTATTGATCACGAAAGTACTAATTGTTGAGGACACTATAATTACGTCACCAACTGGAGACCGGACCGCCATTTTACGTGGTCATCTGAACCACGTGAAGGTTTAGCCTCTTGCACTGCAAAGGGAGTACCTTCATCATTTCTCAGTCATTGTTCCTGCACTGGAAATCGAACCCGCGACTCCGTTCTGCAGTCAAGCGCTCTACCGACTGAGCTAATCCTGCCGCGGTTAAAATGGTTCAAAGCAAATACACGTTCCCGAGGGCACGATTCCCTTCTGATACTTCCCAGTGCTTATGCAGTTTATTCATCTTTTCACGTTGTGCTTATGCGTTCAGTTCGGAGAGTTTTCTGCAGGGTACAGTTTTTATCTTGGCGCTCGACGTACAAAGGAAGCGGGGCTAGTCGATCAGCTCTTTTTTACCCACAGCATTAGAATAAAAATTCTTCCTCCATCTTCCGTATCGTTAACTCCTTGAGTGGTAGAGAAAAGGCTTTAAAACGTCAAGACAGTTTCCGCATCGTCTGTGATAATGTCCTTTATTCTCATAAACGTTTTTATTTTACAAGGAAAAATTTGATACTCATTATACTTGGGCGTCCTCTTTAGAATTCTTCAGCATAACCAGGAGCTTACTTGTTATCTACTTTATAACATACTTTGCCCTTGATTTTTCAGATGGCGATTGAGAACAAGATTCGTCAACGGTTGGACTTACAGGAAACTCGCCGACAGCAGCTCCAGTTTAAGGAGCAGAAGCGGCAAGCAGAGTTAGAAGAAGAGGAGGAGTTTAGAAGAAAAGTAAGAGCAGTTACTGCCATGTAATCCTTGTTTAACTCTTCAAGCTCCAATATTCACATAAAAATAGTCCAGACTGACTTTCGTACTTTTCCTTATATTTAATGAATGAGTTGGGGGAATTTGTTAACAGATCAAAGCACTTTCCCCTTGGTGGTCAATTAATAGGCCACTTCCGAGTTCCAAAGATCCTCACTTTCAAGTTGAGGCCAAGCGCACAACCTTTGTTGTGAAAAATGAGTTTTATTTGCATGGGAATAAAAAAGTATTTCCAAATCAAAGGCTGAGCACTTAACTTCGTTTTGATACAGAGGCCCGGGGAAACTCGCAAATGTCCTATATATTTGTTATTGTTAGGAGAAAATTGATGTTGGTCACTCTTGGGGCTTAAAAGGTTAAAGACACTTTGCTCATAGATCCCGTTTCAAGCGGTTTAGTTTAACCATTGATGATTCTTCTTTTAGATGCTTGAAAAGTTTGCCGAAGACGACCGCATCGAACAGATGAACGCACAGAAGAGGCGAATGAAACAGCTAGAGCATAAGAGGGCCGTAGAAAAACTGATTGAAGACAGAAGGATTCAGTTCCAGAGAGAAAGGGTAAGGCAGCACTGATCCGTCAACCGTTAGACTACATGCAGCCCCCTAGCGTAACAAAAATCTTCTTTGGTAGACCCTTTTTAAACTTACACTCGACGAACTAAGAAAAAGGAAGAGCTGTTCGTGGGCGCTATCACACCTTTTTAGTAGTCAGTTATTGGATGAGGCTGAGTATGATATGAAGAATTATGCAGATTAAAGAGGGTGTTATCCTCCAAGGCCGAAGACCTAAGAAAAGACCAGCTAAGAAAAAAAGAAGGACTGTTCGTAGGCACGATTACTCCTTTTTAATTTGCAATATTGGAAGGAAAATTCTCTTTCCTTCCTCCATGAAGATTTTTTGTAGTAAATGTTAGAACAATTGGGTTATCATATTTCAATATTCTTTTTAGGAAGCAGAACTTGAGGCTCGCCGTGAACAAGAAAGAATGGAGGAATACAGGCGACAGATTATTGAACAAGAAAGACAGAGACTGCTCAAGGAGCACGCTGCCAATCTACTCGGCTTTTTACCTAAGGTGGGTGTTTCCGCGGTAGCGAGCTGCCCACATTATAATAACATTTGCGTAAATTTAAGAGAAATACTTCCTCCTTGCACTTCTCTCGTATTTTTCCGCATGCTTCAGAAATACTTATATACCCCAACGATGCACATCATCGCTCATGTTTAGAGTCTTCACAGCCAATATTTTAACTAACAAACCACAAATGACATCCTGAGTTAACTGACCAGTTAACTGTCCTATTCTGTTTTAGTTGTCTTTCTGTGCTCAGTCGGAGGTGCGAATCCCGCCCCCTACCCCTTACCCTCTCCGTTTATACAGCGGTTACACTGTTCAAGTAACAAACTTCAAAAAGTGATTGCTTGTCATTTACCGAGTGCTTGTTGGTTTTTTTCTACAGGGGGTGTTACGTGATCAGCGGGATTTGGAGTTATTTGATGACCAGTTCAAAGATGCTTACACGCCAAAGAAAGTTGGATACTTTGATGATGATGACGACGAAAGTTATTAACGTCTTTACTATGGATTTAGAATTCAATGTTTAATTAATCCCTTGAAACGTTTGTCTGTTATCTCGAAGGGTTAAAAGCACAGTTGTAAATCACAAATCAGTTGTGGCTCCTTTCGTTGATCAAATGAAATTTAATTTTTCTTTTTGACCAGCCTTTTTAACTTACCTTGAGAGACTGTCAAATAAAAATAATATCCATTCTTCTGGTTAAGAAACTAGGTCAGTGTTAACTTGTACGTACAATTGTTGAGATACTTGTGTAGTAAAGCTAAGAAATTTGTAGTTGGTTTTCTTTTCTTTTCCGAAATGTTTTTTCGCATTCGAATGGTAAAATGCAATAATTGCTGGAATTAATATTGCAAACCAAAGAAAAGATTGGGAATGTCAACTTTCCAGGATAAATCTATCGGCTATTTACAAGCGCGAGGGCGAGTTTGGGGCTACCGAGAACAACACTAGATAGCGGCTAGATCTGTACTTGACCCCAAAGCCTGCATGGCAGGCATTCGAAATGAAAAGGGGAAGAGTTGTTCACGCGCGCTAGGTGAAGGGAAGGCACTCCACTCTTCCCCCTTTCACGCTCGCGCGCCCGAAGTCCTTTCCCACTTCCCTTTCGAAAGCCTGTCACGCTAGTCGAGTTCTGGCCCCTCTCTCTCTAGCCTGCGGATATAGACTTATTTCCGGTCGTCGCTTGTCTCCATCCGATCCGAAAAGTAACTGACACGTAAACTTGCCACAAGTCGCCCTTGCAAGTCATCAGAATCGGACGAAGGACTTTTTCGAAAGTCCATAAGTCACCCAACGCCAGTGTTACGTGACAGCGAGGAACGGACCAGAACTGGACTACTGTCACGCAGGCTATTGACTCCGGGGAAGGAAGTGACCCAAAATCATAATACAGTGCAACCTCTATTTTTTTTCTTACCCCCGTAATAGCAAAACATGAAAAAGAACCTCGATATAACGAAGGGCCAACGGACTGGCAAAATTTGTTCGCTATAAAGAGGTTTCGTCGTATCGAGGTTCTTCATAAATTTCTTTATTTCTGGGGTAAAAAAAATCGTTCGTTATATCGAGGACTTTGTTATATCGAGGTTCCACTGTAACCTCCTGAAAAAAACAAAAGATGGCCGCCGTCAAAAGCTGAAAGCAGATGACCTTGCAAACACTCTACAACGTTGGCAAACGTCATTTCCAGGTCTAATTTGACTATAAACTGACTTAGAAGAAATTTAAAATTTTGACCCCAAATCATAGGCTGACTTCTTTGAAAAAATTACGGGATAACCGCAGTCAGGTTTAGTTTGCAAAACTACAACTCACTCCTTTGTCGTCACTGCACGAATACAAACATCGATTAATTTGCCAACTTTCATTAAAGACTGATCGAGTTGGCATAAAGGCAAAAAAAGTTTGAAAAAGTAGGAAGTCAGTTTTCCAGTGATGTTTCCGTTAACAGGTCGTAAAGGTGTATATAAGACAATCGATTTTCAGAACCGCACGGACACGCTATCGAGAATTCCCAGGATTGCCCCCCCGGGATTATTAAGCGCGTCGCAAACTTGCCCACTTTCGGTGATATCCCTACTTTGGTTGATCTGCCTACTTTCGTTCATGTGTCTACTTTCGTTAATTTGCCTACTTTTCTTGATTTCCCCTAACCCTAACCCTAAACTCTAACCCTAAAATCTAACCCCAAACCCTAACACAACCCTAACCCCAACTTCTAAACCTAACCTCTAACCCCAGCCCTAACCCTAACCCTAACCCTAACCTCTAACTCTAACCCTAACCCTAAGCTTAACTTAGGGTTAGGGTTCGGGGTTAGGGTTAGGGTTAGGGTAAGCTTGGGGTCACTTCCAAAATAAAAATTTTTTTGTCTACACCAGTTTTAAAGATTTTTCCCTAAACGTCTACGACGATACTAATCTTTTCCATTTGGTTTCAGATTTTCAACGCTTATCGTTTTCCCAGGAGTTAACCCCAACCCTAACCCTAGGGTTAAGCTTAGGGTTAGGGTTAGGGTAAGCTTGGGGTCACTTCCAAAATAAAAATTTTTTTGTCTACACCAGTTTTAAAGATTTTTGCCTAAACGTCTACGACGATACTAATCTTTTCCATTTGGTTTCAGATTTTCAACACTGATCTTTTTCCCAGGAGTTAACCCCAACCCTAACCCTAGGGTTAAGCTAATGGTTAGGGTTAGGGTTAGCTTGGGGTGACTTCCAAAATAAATATTTTTTAGCCTACACCAGTTTTAAAGATTTTTCCCTGAACGTCTACGACGATACTAATCTTTTCCATTTGGTTTCAGATTTTCAACGCTTATCGTTTTCCCAGGAGTTAACCCCAACCCTAACCCTAGGGTTAAGCTTAGGGTTAGGGTTAGGGTTAGCTTGGGGTGACTTCCAAAATAAATATTTTTTAGTCTACACCAGTTTTAAAGATTTTTCCCTGAACGTCTACGACGATACTAATCTTTTCCATTTGGTTTCACATTTTCAACGCTTATCGTTTTTGCAGGAGTTAACCCCAACCCTAACCCTAAGTTAAGCTTAGGGTTAGGGTTAGGGTAAGCTTGGGGTCACTTCCAGGATAAAAATTTTATCGTCTACAAAAGTTTAAAACAACTTTCCCTGAATGTCTACGACGATACTAATCTTCTGCACTTGGTTTCAGGTTCTGAACGCTTATCGTTTTCCCAGGAGTTAACCCCAACCCTAACCCTAGGGTTAAGCTTAGGGTTAGGGTTAGGGTAAGCTTGGGGTCACTTCCAAAATAAAAATTTTTTTGTCTAAACCAGTTTTAAAGATTTTTCCCTAAACGTCTACGACAATACTAATCTTTTCCATTTGGTTTCAGATTCTCAACGCTTATCTTTTTTCCAGGAGTTAACCCCAACCCTAACCCTAGGGTTAAGCTTAGGGTTAGGGTTAGGGTTAGCTTGGGGTGACTTCCAAAATAAATATTTTTTAGTCTACACCAGTTTTAAAGATTTTTTCCTGAACGTCTACGACGATACTAATCTTTTCCATTTGGTTTCAGATTTTCAACGCTTATCGTTTTTGCAGGAGTTAACCCCAACCCTAACCTTAAGTTAAGCTTAGGGTTAGGGTAAGCTGGGGGTCACTTCCAGGATAAAAATTTTATCGTCTACAAAGCTTTAAAACAACTTTCCCTGAATGTCTACGACGATACTAATCTTTTGCATTTGCTTTCAGGTTCTGAACGCTTATCGTTTTCCCAGGAGTTAACCCCAACCCTAACCCTAGGGTTAAGCTTAGGATTAGGGTTAGGGTAAGCTTGGGGTCACTTCCAAAATAAAAATTTTTTTGTCTACACCAGTTTTAAATATTTTTCCGTAAACGTCTACGACGATACTAATCTTTTCCATTTGGTTTCAGATTTTCAACGCTTATCGTTTTCCCAGGAGTTAACCCCAACCCTAACCCTAGGGTTAAGCTTAGGGTTAGGGTTAGGGTTAGCTTGGGGTGACTTCCAAAATAAATATTTTTTAGTCTACACCAGTTTTAAAGATTTTTCCCTGAACGTCTACGACGATACTAATCTTTTCCATTTGGTTTCAGATTTTCAACGCTTATCGTTTTTGCAGGAGTTAACCCCAACCCTAACCCTAAGTTAAGCTTAGGGTTAGGGTAAGCTGGGGGTCACTTCCAGGATAAAAATTTTATCGTCTACAAAGCTTTAAAACAACTTTCCCTGAATGTCTACGACGATACTAATGTTTTGCATTTGCTTTCAGGTTCTGAACGCTTATCGTTTTCCCAGGAGTTAACCCCAACCCTAACCCTAGGGTTAAGCTTAGGATTAGGGTTAGGGTAAGCTTGGGGTCACTTCCAAAATAAAAATTTTTTTGTCTACACCAGTTTTAAAGATTTTTCCCTAAACGTCTACGAAGATACTAATCTTTTCCATTTGGTTTCAGATTTTCAACGCTTATCGTTTTCCCAGGAGTTAACCCCAACCCTAACCCTAGGGTTAAGCTTAGGGTTAGGGTTAGGGTTACCTTGGGGTGACTTCCAAAATAAATATTTTTTAGTCTACACCAGTTTTAAAGATTTTTCCCTGAACGTCTACGACGATACTAATCTTTTCCATTTGGTTTCAGATTTTCAACGCTTATCGTTTTTACAGGAGTTAACCCCAACCCTAACCCTAAGTTAAGCTTAGGGTTAGGGTAAGCTTGGGGTCATTTCCAGGTTAAAAAGTTTATCGTCTACAAAAGTTTAAAACAACTTTCCCTGAATGTCTACGACGATACTAATCTTTTGCACTTGGTTTCAGGTTCTGAACGCTTATCGTTTTCCCAGGAGTTAACCCCAACCCTAACCCTAGGGTTAAGCTTAGGGTTAGGGTTAGGGTAAGCTTGGGGTCACTTCCAAAATAAAAATTTTTTTGTCTACACCAGTTTTAAAGATTTTTCCCCAAACGTCTACGACGATACTAATCTTTTCCATTTGGTTTCAGATTTTCAACGCTTATCGTTTTTGCAGGAGTTAACCCCAACCCTAACCGTTAGTTAAGCTTAGGGTTAGGGTAAGCTTGGGGTCACTTCCAGGATAAAAATTTTATCGTCTAGAAAAGTTTAAAACAACTTTCCCTGAATGTCTACGCCGATACTAATCTTTTGCACTTGGTTTCAGGTTCTGAACGCTTATCGTTTTCCCAGGAGTTAACCCCAACCCTAACCCTAGGGTTAAGCTTAGGGTTAGGGTTAGGGTAAGCTTGGGGTCACTTCCAAAATAAAAATTTTTTTGTCTACACCAGTTTTAAAGATTTTTCCCCAAACGTCTACGACGATACTAATCTTTTCCATTTGGTTTCAGATTTTCAACGCTTATCGTTTTTGCAGGAGTTAACCCCAACCCTAACCGTTAGTTAAGCTTAGGGTTAGGGTAAGCTTGGGGTCACTTCCAGGATAAAAATTTTATCGTCTAGAAAAGTTTAAAACAACTTTCCCTGAATGTCTACGACGATACTAATGTTTTCCATTTGGTTTCAGATTTTCAACGCTTATCTTTTTCCCAGGAGTTAACCCCAACCCTAACCCTAGGGTTAAGCTTAGGGTTAGGGTTAGGGTTAGCTTGGGGTGACTTCCAAAATAAATAATTTTTAGTCTACACCAGTTTTAAAGATTTTTCCGTGAACGTCTACGACGATACTAATCTTTTTCATTTGGTTTCAGATTTTCAACGCTTATCGTTTTTGCAGGAGTTAACCCCAACCCTAACCCTAAGTTAAGCTTAGGGTTAGGGTAAGCTGGGGGTCACTTCCAGGATAAAAATTTTATCGTCTACAAAGCTTTAAAACAACTTTCCCTGAATGTCTACGACGATACAAATCTTTTACATTTGCTTTCAGGTTCTGAACGCTTATCGTTTTCCCAGGAGTTAACCCCAACCCTAACCCTAGGGTTAAGCTTAGGATTAGGGTTAGGGTAAGCTTGGGGTCACTTCCAAAATAAAAATTTTTTTGTCTACACCAGTTTTAAAGATTTTTCCCTAAACGTCTACGACGATACTAATCTTTTCCATTTGGTTTCAGATTTTCAACGCTTATCGTTTTCCCAGGAGTTAACCCCAACCCTAACCCTAGGGTTAATCTTAGGGTTAGGGTTAGGGTTAGCTTGGGGTGACTTCCAAAATAAATAGTTTTTAGTCTACACCAGTTTTAAAGATTTTTCCCTGAACGTCTACGACGATACTAATCTTTTCCATTTAATTTCAGATTTTCAACGCTTATCGTTTTTGCAGGAGTTAACCCCAACCCTAACCCTAAGTTAAGCTTAGGGTTAGGGTTAGGGTAAGCTTGGGGTCACTTCCAGGATAAAAATTTTATCGTCTAGAAAAGTTTAAAACAACTTTCCCTGAATGTCTACGACGATACTAATCTTTTGCACTTGGTTTCAGGTTCTGAACGCTTATCGTTTTCCCAGGAGTTAACCCCAACCCTAACCCTAGGGTTAAGCTTAGGGTTAGGGTTAGGGTAAGCTTGGGGTCACTTCCAAAATAAAAATTTTTTTGTCTACACCAGTTTTAAAGATTTTTCCCTAAACGTCTACGACGATACTAATCTTTTCCATTTGGTTTCAGATTTTCAACGCTTATCTTTTTCCCAGGAGTTAACCCCAACCCTAACCCTAGGGTTAAGCTTAGGGTTAGGGTTAGGGTTAGCTTGGGGTGACTTCCAAAATAAATATTTTTTAGTCTACACCAGTTTTAAAGATTTTTCCCTGAACGTCTACGACGATACTAATCTTTTCCATTTGGTTTCAGATTTTCAACGCTTATCGTTTTTGCAGGAGTTAACCCCAACCCTAACCCTAAGTTAAGCTTAGGGTTAGGGTAAGCTGGGGGTCACTTCCAGGATAAAAATTTTATCGTCTACAAAGCTTTAAAACAACTTTCCCTGAATGTCTACGACGATACTAATCTTTTGCATTTGCTTTCAGGTTCTGAACGCTTATTGTTTTCCTAGGAGTTAACCCCAACCCTAACCCTAGGGTTAAGCTTAGGGTTAGGGTTAGGGTAAGCTTGGGGTCACTTCCAAAATAAAATTCTTTTTGTCTACACCAGTTTTTAAGATTTTTCCCTAAACGTCTACGGCGATACTAATCTTTTCCATTTGGTTTCAGATTTTCAACGCTTATCGTTTTCCCAGGAGTTAACCCCAACCCTAACCCGATTGTTAAGCTTAGGGTTAGCTTGGGGTGACTTCCAAAATAAATATTTTTTAGTCTACACCAGTTTTAAAGATTTTTCCCTGAACGTCTACGACGATACTAATCTTTTCCATTTGGTTTCAGATTTTCAACGCTTATCGTTTTTGCAGGAGTTAACCCCAACCCTAACCCTAAGTTAAGCTTAGGGTTAGGGTAAGCTGGGGGTCACTTCCAGGATAAAAATTTTATCGTCTACAAAGCTTTAAAACAACTTTCCCTGAATGTCTACGACGATACTAATCTTTTGCATTTGCTTTCAGGTTCTGAACGCTTATCGTTTTCCCAGGAGTTAACCCCAACCCTAACCCTAGGGTTAAGCTTAGGATTAGGGTTAGGGTAAGCTTGGGGTCACTTCCAAAATAAAAATTTTTTTGTCTACACCAGTTTTAAAGATTTTTCCCTAAACGTCTACGAAGATACTAATCTTTTCCATTTGGTTTCAGATTTTCAACGCTTATCGTTTTCCCAGGAGTTAACCCCAACCCTAACCCTAGGGTTAAGCTTAGGGTTAGGGTTAGGGTTAGCTTGGGGTGACTTCCAAAATAAATATTTTTTAGTCTACACCAGTTTTAAAGATTTTTCCCTGAACGTCTACGACGATACTAATCTTTTCCATTTGGTTTCAGATTTTCAACGCTTATCGTTTTTACAGGAGTTAACCCCAACCCTAACCCTAAGTTAAGCTTAGGGTTAGGGTAAGCTTGGGGTCATTTCCAGGTTAAAAAGTTTATCGTCTACAAAAGTTTAAAACAACTTTCCCTGAATGTCTACGACGATACTAATCTTTTGCACTTGGTTTCAGGTTCTGAACGCTTATCGTTTTCCCAGGAGTTAACCCCAACCCTAACCCTAGGGTTAAGCTTAGGGTTAGGGTTAGGGTAAGCTTGGGGTCACTTCCAAAATAAAAATTTTTTTGTCTACACCAGTTTTAAAGATTTTTCCCCAAACGTCTACGACGATACTAATCTTTTCCATTTGGTTTCAGATTTTCAACGCTTATCGTTTTTGCAGGAGTTAACCCCAACCCTAACCGTTAGTTAAGCTTAGGGTTAGGGTAAGCTTGGGGTCACTTCCAGGATAAAAATTTTATCGTCTAGAAAAGTTTAAAACAACTTTCCCTGAATGTCTACGACGATACTAATCTTTTGCACTTGGTTTCAGGTTCTGAACGCTTATCGTTTTCCCAGGAGTTAACCCCAACCCTAACCCTAGGGTTAAGCTTAGGGTTAGGGTTAGGGTAAGCTTGGGGTCACTTCCAAAATAAAAATTTTTTTGTCTACACCAGTTTTAAAGATTTTTCCCTAAACGTCTACGACGATACTAATCTTTTCCATTTGGTTTCAGATTTTCAACGCTTATCTTTTTCCCAGGAGTTAACCCCAACCCTAACCCTAGGGTTAAGCTTAGGGTTAGGGTTAGGGTTAGCTTGGGGTGACTTCCAAAATAAATATTTTTTAGTCTACACCAGTTTTAAAGATTTTTCCCTGAACGTCTACGACGATACTAATCTTTTCCATTTGGTTTCAGATTTTCAACGCTTATCGTTTTTGCAGGAGTTAACCCCAACCCTAACCCTAAGTTAAGCTTAGGGTTAGGGTAAGCTGGGGGTCACTTCCAGGATAAAAATTTTATCGTCTACAAAGCTTTAAAACAACTTTCCCTGAATGTCTACGACGATACTAATCTTTTGCATTTGCTTTCAGGTTCTGAACGCTTATTGTTTTCCTAGGAGTTAACCCCAACCCTAACCCTAGGGTTAAGCTTAGGGTTAGGGTTAGGGTAAGCTTGGGGTCACTTCCAAAATAAAATTCTTTTTGTCTACACCAGTTTTTAAGATTTTTCCCTAAACGTCTACGGCGATACTAATCTTTTCCATTTGGTTTCAGATTTTCAACGCTTATCGTTTTCCCAGGAGTTAACCCCAACCCTAACCCGATTGTTAAGCTTAGGGTTAGCTTGGGGTGACTTCCAAAATAAATATTTTTTAGTCTACACCAGTTTTAAAGATTTTTCCCTGAACGTCTACGACGATACTAATCTTTTCCATTTGGTTTCAGATTTTCAACGCTTATCGTTTTTGCAGGAGTTAACCCCAACCCTAACCCTAAGTTAAGCTTAGGGTTAGGGTAAGCTGGGGGTCACTTCCAGGATAAAAATTTTATCGTCTACAAAGCTTTAAAACAACTTTCCCTGAATGTCTACGACGATACTAATCTTTTGCATTTGCTTTCAGGTTCTGAACGCTTATCGTTTTCCCAGGAGTTAACCCCAACCCTAACCCTAGGGTTAAGCTTAGGATTAGGGTTAGGGTAAGCTTGGGGTCACTTCCAAAATAAAAATTTTTTTGTCTACACCAGTTTTAAAGATTTTTCCCTAAACGTCTACGAAGATACTAATCTTTTCCATTTGGTTTCAGATTTTCAACGCTTATCGTTTTCCCAGGAGTTAACCCCAACCCTAACCCTAGGGTTAAGCTTAGGGTTAGGGTTAGGGTTAGCTTGGGGTGACTTCCAAAATAAATATTTTTTAGTCTACACCAGTTTTAAAGATTTTTCCCTGAACGTCTACGACGATACTAATCTTTTCCATTTGGTTTCAGATTTTCAACGCTTATCGTTTTTACAGGAGTTAACCCCAACCCTAACCCTAAGTTAAGCTTAGGGTTAGGGTAAGCTTGGGGTCATTTCCAGGTTAAAAAGTTTATCGTCTACAAAAGTTTAAAACAACTTTCCCTGAATGTCTACGACGATACTAATCTTTTGCACTTGGTTTCAGGTTCTGAACGCTTATCGTTTTCCCAGGAGTTAACCCCAACCCTAACCCTAGGGTTAAGCTTAGGGTTAGGGTTAGGGTAAGCTTGGGGTCACTTCCAAAATAAAAATTTTTTTGTCTACACCAGTTTTAAAGATTTTTCCCCAAACGTCTACGACGATACTAATCTTTTCCATTTGGTTTCAGATTTTCAACGCTTATCGTTTTTGCAGGAGTTAACCCCAACCCTAACCGTTAGTTAAGCTTAGGGTTAGGGTAAGCTTGGGGTCACTTCCAGGATAAAAATTTTATCGTCTAGAAAAGTTTAAAACAACTTTCCCTGAATGTCTACGACGATACTAATCTTTTGCACTTGGTTTCAGGTTCTGAACGCTTATCGTTTTCCCAGGAGTTAACCCCAACCCTAACCCTAGGGTTAAGCTTAGGGTTAGGGTTAGGGTAAGCTTGGGGTCACTTCCAAAATAAAAATTTTTTTGTCTACACCAGTTTTAAAGATTTTTCCCTAAACGTCTACGACGATACTAATCTTTTCCATTTGGTTTCAGATTTTCAACGCTTATCTTTTTCCCAGGAGTTAACCCCAACCCTAACCCTAGGGTTAAGCTTAGGGTTAGGGTTAGGGTTAGCTTGGGGTGACTTCCAAAATAAATAATTTTTAGTCTACACCAGTTTTAAAGATTTTTCCCTGAACGTCTTCGACGATACTAATCTTTTCCATTTGGTTTCAGATTTTCAACGCTTATCGTTTTTGCAGGAGTTAACCCCAACCCTAACCCTAAGTTAAGCTTAGGGTTAGGGTAAGCTGGGGGTCACTTCCAGGATAAAAATTTTATCGTCTACAAAGCTTTAAAACAACTTTCCCTGAATGTCTACGACGATACTAATGTTTTGCATTTGCTTTCAGGTTCTGAACGCTTATCGTTTTCCCAGGAGTTAACCCCAACCCTAACCCTAGGGTTAAGCTTAGGATTAGGGTTAGGGTAAGCTTGGGGTCACTTCCAAAATAAAAATTTTTTTGTCTACACCAGTTTTAAAGATTTTTCCCTAAACGTCTACGACGATACTAATCTTTTCCATTTGGTTTCAGATTTTCAACGCTTATCGTTTTCCCAGGAGTTAACCCCAACCCTAACCCTAGGGTTAAGCTTAGGGTTAGGGTTAGGGTTAGCTTGGGGTGACTTCCAAAATAAATATTTTTTAGTCTACACCAGTTTTAAAGATTTTTCCCTGAACGTCTACGACGATACTAATCTTTTCCATTTGGTTTCAGATTTTCAACCCTTATCGTTTTTACAGGAGTTAACCCCAACCCTAACCCTAAGTTAAGCTTAGGGTTAGGGTAAGCTTGGGGTCATTTCCAGGTTAAAAAGTTTATCGTCTACAAAAGTTTAAAACAACTTTCCCTGAATGTCTACGACGATACTAATCTTTTGCACTTGGTTTCAGGTTCTGAATGCTTATCGTTTTCCCAGGAGTTAACCCCAACCCTAACCCTAGGGTTAAGCTTAGGGTTAGGGTTAGGGTAAGCTTGGGGTCACTTCCAAAATAAAAATTTTTTTGTCTACACCAGTTTTAAAGATTTTTCCCTAAACGTCTACGACGATACTAATCTTTTCCATTTGGTTTCAGATTTTCAACGCTTATCGTTTTCCCAGGAGTTAACCCCAACCCTAACCCTAGGGTTAAGCTTAGGGTTAGGGTTAGGGTTAGCTTGGGGTGACTTCCAAAATAAATAATTTTTAGTCTACACCAGTTTTAAAGATTTTTCCGTGAACGTCTACGACGATACTAATCTTTTCCATTTGGTTTCAGATTTTCAACGCTTATCGTTTTTGCAGGAGTTAACCCCAACCCTAACCCTAAGTTAAGCTTAGGGTTAGGGTAAGCTGGGGGTCACTTCCAGGATAAAAATTTTATCGTCTACAAAGCTTTAAAACAACTTTCCCTGAATGTCTACGACGATACAAATCTTTTGCATTTGCTTTCAGGTTCTGAACGCTTATCGTTTTCCCAGGAGTTAACCCCAACCCTAACCCTAGGGTTAAGCTTAGGATTAGGGTTAGGGTAAGCTTGGGGTCACTTCCAAAATAAAAATTTTTTTGTCTACACCAGTTTTAAAGATTTTTCCCTAAACGTCTACGACGATACTAATCTTTTCCATTTGGTTTCAGATTTTCAACGCTTATCGTTTTCCCAGGAGTTAACCCCAACCCTAACCCTAGGGTTAAGCTTAGGGTTAGGGTTAGGGTTAGCTTGGGGTGACTTCCAAAATAAATAGTTTTTAGTCTACACCAGTTTTAAAGATTTTTCCCTGAACGTCTACGACGATACTAATCTTTTCCATTTGGTTTCAGATTTTCAACGCTTATCGTTTTTGCAGGAGTTAACCCCAACCCTAACCCTAAGTTAAGCTTAGGGTTAGGGTAAGCTGGGGGTCACTTCCAGGATAAAAATTTTATCGTCTACAAAGCTTTAAAACAACTTTCCCTGAATGTCTACGACGATACTAATCTTTTGCATTTGCTTTCAGGTTCTGAACGCTTATCGTTTTCCCAGGAGTTAACCCCAACCCTAACCCTAGGGTTAAGCTTAGGATTAGGGTTAGGGTAAGCTTGGGGTCACTTCCAAAATAAAAATTTTTTTGTCTACACCAGTTTTAAAGATTTTTCCCTAAACGTCTACGAAGATACTAATCTTTTCCATTTGGTTTCAGATTTTCAACGCTTATCGTTTTCCCAGGAGTTAACCCCAACCCTAACCCTAGGGTTAAGCTTAGGGTTAGGGTTAGGGTTAGCTTGGGGTGACTTCCAAAATAAATATTTTTTAGTCTACACCAGTTTTAAAGATTTTTCCCTGAACGTCTACGACGATACTAATCTTTTCCATTTGGTTTCAGATTTTCAACGCTTATCGTTTTTACAGGAGTTAACCCCAACCCTAACCCTAAGTTAAGCTTAGGGTTAGGGTAAGCTTGGGGTCATTTCCAGGTTAAAAAGTTTATCGTCTACAAAAGTTTAAAACAACTTTCCCTGAATGTCTACGACGATACTAATCTTTTGCACTTGGTTTCAGGTTCTGAACGCTTATCGTTTTCCCAGGAGTTAACCCCAACCCTAACCCTAGGGTTAAGCTTAGGGTTAGGGTTAGGGTAAGCTTGGGGTCACTTCCAAAATAAAAATTTTTTTGTCTACACCAGTTTTAAAGATTTTTCCCCAAACGTCTACGACGATACTAATCTTTTCCATTTGGTTTCAGATTTTCAACGCTTATCGTTTTTGCAGGAGTTAACCCCAACCCTAACCGTTAGTTAAGCTTAGGGTTAGGGTAAGCTTGGGGTCACTTCCAGGATAAAAATTTTATCGTCTAGAAAAGTTTAAAACAACTTTCCCTGAATGTCTACGACGATACTAATCTTTTGCACTTGGTTTCAGGTTCTGAACGCTTATCGTTTTCCCAGGAGTTAACCCCAACCCTAACCCTAGGGTTAAGCTTAGGGTTAGGGTTAGGGTAAGCTTGGGGTCACTTCCAAAATAAAAATTTTTTTGTCTACACCAGTTTTAAAGATTTTTCCCTAAACGTCTACGACGATACTAATCTTTTCCATTTGGTTTCAGATTTTCAACGCTTATCTTTTTCCCAGGAGTTAACCCCAACCCTAACCCTAGGGTTAAGCTTAGGGTTAGGGTTAGGGTTAGCTTGGGGTGACTTCCAAAATAAATAATTTTTAGTCTACACCAGTTTTAAAGATTTTTCCCTGAACGTCTTCGACGATACTAATCTTTTCCATTTGGTTTCAGATTTTCAACGCTTATCGTTTTTGCAGGAGTTAACCCCAACCCTAACCCTAAGTTAAGCTTAGGGTTAGGGTAAGCTGGGGGTCACTTCCAGGATAAAAATTTTATCGTCTACAAAGCTTTAAAACAACTTTCCCTGAATGTCTACGACGATACTAATGTTTTGCATTTGCTTTCAGGTTCTGAACGCTTATCGTTTTCCCAGGAGTTAACCCCAACCCTAACCCTAGGGTTAAGCTTAGGATTAGGGTTAGGGTAAGCTTGGGGTCACTTCCAAAATAAAAATTTTTTTGTCTACACCAGTTTTAAAGATTTTTCCCTAAACGTCTACGACGATACTAATCTTTTCCATTTGGTTTCAGATTTTCAACGCTTATCGTTTTCCCAGGAGTTAACCCCAACCCTAACCCTAGGGTTAAGCTTAGGGTTAGGGTTAGGGTTAGCTTGGGGTGACTTCCAAAATAAATATTTTTTAGTCTACACCAGTTTTAAAGATTTTTCCCTGAACGTCTACGACGATACTAATCTTTTCCATTTGGTTTCAGATTTTCAACGCTTATCGTTTTTACAGGAGTTAACCCCAACCCTAACCCTAAGTTAAGCTTAGGGTTAGGGTAAGCTTGGGGTCATTTCCAGGTTAAAAAGTTTATCGTCTACAAAAGTTTAAAACAACTTTCCCTGAATGTCTACGACGATACTAATCTTTTGCACTTGGTTTCAGGTTCTGAATGCTTATCGTTTTCCCAGGAGTTAACCCCAACCCTAACCCTAGGGTTAAGCTTAGGGTTAGGGTTAGGGTAAGCTTGGGGTCACTTCCAAAATAAAAATTTTTTTGTCTACACCAGTTTTAAAGATTTTTCCCTAAACGTCTACGACGATACTAATCTTTTCCATTTGGTTTCAGATTTTCAACGCTTATCGTTTTCCCAGGAGTTAACCCCAACCCTAACCCTAGGGTTAAGCTTAGGGTTAGGGTTAGGGTTAGCTTGGGGTGACTTCCAAAATAAATAATTTTTAGTCTACACCAGTTTTAAAGATTTTTCCGTGAACGTCTACGACGATACTAATCTTTTCCATTTGGTTTCAGATTTTCAACGCTTATCGTTTTTGCAGGAGTTAACCCCAACCCTAACCCTAAGTTAAGCTTAGGGTTAGGGTAAGCTGGGGGTCACTTCCAGGATAAAAATTTTATCGTCTACAAAGCTTTAAAACAACTTTCCCTGAATGTCTACGACGATACAAATCTTTTGCATTTGCTTTCAGGTTCTGAACGCTTATCGTTTTCCCAGGAGTTAACCCCAACCCTAACCCTAGGGTTAAGCTTAGGATTAGGGTTAGGGTAAGCTTGGGGTCACTTCCAAAATAAAAATTTTTTTGTCTACACCAGTTTTAAAGATTTTTCCCTAAACGTCTACGACGATACTAATCTTTTCCATTTGGTTTCAGATTTTCAACGCTTATCGTTTTCCCAGGAGTTAACCCCAACCCTAACCCTAGGGTTAAGCTTAGGGTTAGGGTTAGGGTTAGCTTGGGGTGACTTCCAAAATAAATAGTTTTTAGTCTACACCAGTTTTAAAGATTTTTCCCTGAACGTCTACGACGATACTAATCTTTTCCATTTGGTTTCACATTTTCAACGCTTATCGTTTTTGCAGGAGTTAACCCCAACCCTAACCCTAAGTTAAGCTTAGGGTTAGGGTTAGGGTAAGCTTGGGGTCACTTCCAGGATAAAAATTTTATCGTCTAGAAAAGTTTAAAACAACTTTCCCTGAATGTCTACGACGATACTAATCTTTTGCACTTGGTTTCAGGTTCTGAACGCTTATCGTTTTCCCAGGAGTTAACCCCAACCCTAACCCTAGGGTTAAGCTTAGGGTTAGGGTTAGGGTAAGCTTGGGGTCACTTCCAAAATAAAAATTTTTTTGTCTACACCAGTTTTAAAGATTTTTCCCTAAACGTCTACGACGATACTAATCTTTTCCATTTGGTTTCAGATTTTCAACGCTTATCTTTTTCCCAGGAGTTAACCCCAACCCTAACCCTAGGGTTAAGCTTAGGGTTAGGGTTAGGGTTAGCTTGGGGTGACTTCCAAAATAAATATTTTTTAGTCTACACCAGTTTTAAAGATTTTTCCCTGAACGTCTACGACGATACTAATCTTTTCCATTTGGTTTCAGATTTTCAACGCTTATCGTTTTTGCAGGAGTTAACCCCAACCCTAACCCTAAGTTAAGCTTAGGGTTAGGGTAAGCTGGGGGTCACTTCCAGGATAAAAATTTTATCGTCTACAAAGCTTTAAAACAACTTTCCCTGAATGTCTACGACGATACTAATCTTTTGCATTTGCTTTCAGGTTCTGAACGCTTATTGTTTTCCCAGGAGTTAACCCCAACCCTAACCCTAGGGTTAAGCTTAGGGTTAGGGTTAGGGTAAGCTTGGGGTCACTTCCAAAATAAAATTCTTTTTGTCTACACCAATTTTTAAGATTTTTCCCTAAACGTCTACGGCGATACTAATCTTTTCCATTTGGTTTCAGATTTTCAACGCTTATCGTTTTCCCAGGAGTTAACCCCAACCCTAACCCGATTGTTAAGCTTAGGGTTAGCTTGGGGTGACTTCCAAAATAAATATTTTTTAGTCTACACCAGTTTTAAAGATTTTTCCCTGAACGTCTACGACGATACTAATCTTTTCCATTTGGTTTCAGATTTTCAACGCTTATCGTTTTTGCAGGAGTTAACCCCAACCCTAACCCTAAGTTAAGCTTAGGGTTAGGGTAAGCTGGGGGTCACTTCCAGGATAAAAATTTTATCGTCTACAAAGCTTTAAAACAACTTTCCCTGAATGTCTACGACGATACTAATGTTTTGCATTTGCTTTCAGGTTCTGAACGCTTATCGTTTTCCCAGGAGTTAACCCCAACCCTAACCCTAGGGTTAGGCTTAGGATTAGGGTTAGGGTAAGCTTGGGGTCACTTCCAAAATAAAAATTTTTTTGTCTACACCAGTTTTAAAGATTTTTCCCTAAACGTCTACGACGATACTAATCTTTTCCATTTGGTTTCAGATTTTCAACGCTTATCGTTTTCCCAGGAGTTAACCCCAACCCTAACCCTAGGGTTAAGCTTAGGGTTAGGGTTAGGGTTAGCTTGGGGTGACTTCCAAAATAAATATTTTTTAGTCTACACCAGTTTTAAAGATTTTTCCCTGAACGTCTACGACGATACTAATCTTTTCCATTTGGTTTCAGATTTTCAACCCTTATCGTTTTTACAGGAGTTAACCCCAACCCTAACCCTAAGTTAAGCTTAGGGTTAGGGTAAGCTTGGGGTCATTTCCAGGTTAAAAAGTTTATCCTCTACAAAAGTTTAAAACAACTTTCCCTGAATGTCTACGACGATACTAATCTTTTGCACTTGGTTTCAGGTTCTGAACGCTTATCGTTTTCCCAGGAGTTAACCCCAACCCTAACCCTAGGGTTAAGCTTAGGGTTAGGGTTAGGGTAAGCTTGGGGTCACTTCCAAAATAAAAATTTTTTTGTCTACACCAGTTTTAAAGATTTTTCCCTAAACGTCTACGACGATACTAATCTTTTCCATTTGGTTTCAGATTTTCAACGCTTATCGTTTTCCCAGGAGTTAACCCCAACCCTAACCCTAGGGTTAAGCTTAGGGTTAGGGTTAGGGTTAGCTTGGGGTGACTTCCAAAATAAATAGTTTTTAGTCTACACCAGTTTTAAAGATTTTTCCCTGAACGTCTACGACGATACTAATCTTTTCCATTTGGTTTCACATTTTCAACGCTTATCGTTTTTGCAGGAGTTAACCCCAACCCTAACCCTAAGTTAAGCTTAGGGTTAGGGTTAGGGTAAGCTTGGGGTCACTTCCAGGATAAAAATTTTATCGTCTAGAAAAGTTTAAAACAACTTTCCCTGAATGTCTACGACGATACTAATCTTTTGCACTTGGTTTCAGGTTCTGAACGCTTATCGTTTTCCCAGGAGTTAACCCCAACCCTAACCCTAGGGTTAAGCTTAGGATTAGGGTTAGGGTAAGCTTGGGGTCACTTCCAAAATAAAAATTTTTTTGTCTACACCAGTTTTAAAGATTTTTCCCTAAACGTCTACGACGATACTAATCTTTTCCATTTGGTTTCAGATTTTCAACGCTTATCTTTTTCCCAGGAGTTAACCCCAACCCTAACCCTAGGGTTAACCTTAGGGTTAGGGTTAGGGTTAGCTTGGGGTGACTTCCAAAATAAATATTTTTTAGTCTACACCAGTTTTAAAGATTTTTCCCTGAACGTCTACGACGATACTAATCTTTTCCATTTGGTTTCAGATTTTCAACGCTTATCGTTTTTGCAGGAGTTAACCCCAACCCTAACCCTAAGTTAAGCTTAGGGTTAGGGTAAGCTGGGGGTCACTTCCAGGATAAAAATTTTATCGTCTACAAAGCTTTAAAACAACTTTCCCTGAATGTCTACGACGATACTAATCTTTTGCATTTGCTTTCAGGTTCTGAACGCTTATTGTTTTCCCAGGAGTTAACCCCAACCCTAACCCTAGGGTTAAGCTTAGGGTTAGGGTTAGGGTAAGCTTGGGGTCACTTCCAAAATAAAATTCTTTTTGTCTACACCAGTTTTTAAGATTTTTCCCTAAACGTCTACGGCGATACTAATCTTTTCCATTTGGTTTCAGATTTTCAACGCTTATCGTTTTCCCAGGAGTTAACCCCAACCCTAACCCGATTGTTAAGCTTAGGGTTAGCTTGGGGTGACTTCCAAAATAAATACTTTTTAGTCTACACCAGTTTTAAAGATTTTTCCCTGAACGTCTACGACGATACTAATCTTTTCCATTTGGTTTCAGATTTTCAACGCTTATCGTTTTCCCAGGAGTTAACCCCAACCCTAACCCGATTGTTAAGCTTAGGGTTAGCTTGGGGTGACTTCCAAAATAAATATTTTTTAGTCTACACTAGTTTTAAAGATTTTTCCCTGAACGTCTACGACGATACTAATCTTTTCCATTTGGTTTCAGATTTTCAACGCTTATCGTTTTTGCAGGAGTTAACCCCAACCCTAACCCTAAGTTAAGCTTAGGGTTAGGGTAAGCTGGGGGTCACTTCCAGGATAAAAATTTTATCGTCTACAAAGCTTTAAAACAACTTTCCCTGAATGTCTACGACGATACTAATGTTTTGCATTTGCTTTCAGGTTCTGAACGCTTATCGTTTTCCCAGGAGTTAACCCCAACCCTAACCCTAGGGTTAAGCTTAGGATTAGGGTTAGGGTAAGCTTGGGGTCACTTCCAAAATAAAAATTTTTAGGTCTACACCAGTTTTAAAGATTTTTCCCTAAACGTCTACGACGATACTAATCTTTTCCATTTGGTTTCAGATTTTCAACGCTTATCGTTTTCTCAGGAGTTAACCCCAACCCTAACCCTAGGGTTAAGCTTAGGGTTAGGGTTAGGGTTAGCTTGGGGTGACTTCCAAAATAAATATTTTTTAGTCTACACCAGTTTTAAAGATTTTTCCCTGAACGTCTACGACGATACTAATCTTTTCCATTTGGTTTCAGATTTTCAACCCTTATCGTTTTTACAGGAGTTAACCCCAACCCTAACCCTAAGTTAAGCTTAGGGTTAGGGTAAGCTTGGGGTCATTTCCAGGTTAAAAAGTTTATCGTCTACAAAAGTTTAAAACAACTTTCCCTGAATGTCTACGACGATACTAATCTTTTGCACTTGGTTTCAGGTTCTGAACGCTTATCGTTTTCCCAGGAGTTAACCCCAACCCTAACCCTAGGGTTAAGCTTAGGGTTAGGGTTAGGGTAAGCTTGGGGTCACTTCCAAAATAAAAATTTTTTTGTCTACACCAGTTTTAAAGATTTTTCCCTAAACGTCTACGACGATACTAATCTTTTCCATTTGGTTTCAGATTTTCAACGCTTATCGTTTTCCCAGGAGTTAACCCCAACCCTAACCCTAGGGTTAAGCTTAGGGTTAGGGTTAGGGTTAGCTTGGGGTCACTTCCAAAATAAATAGTTTTTAGTCTACACCAGTTTTAAAGATTTTTCCCTGAACGTCTACGACGATACTAATCTTTTCCATTTGGTTTCACATTTTCAACGCTTATCGTTTTTGCAGGAGTTAACCCCAACCCTAACCCTAAGTTAAGCTTAGGGTTAGGGTTAGGGTAAGCTTGGGGTCACTTCCAGGATAAAAATTTTATCGTCTAGAAAAGTTTAAAACAACTTTCCCTGAATGTCTACGACGATACTAATCTTTTGCACTTGGTTTCAGGTTCTGAACGCTTATCGTTTTCCCAGGAGTTAACCCCAACCCTAACCCTAGGGTTAAGCTTAGGGTTAGGGTTAGGGTAAGCTTGGGGTCACTTCCAAAATAAAAATTTTTTTGTCTACACCAGTTTTAAAGATTTTTCCCTAAACGTCTACGACGATACTAATCTTTTCCATTTGGTTTCAGATTTTCAACGCTTATCTTTTTCCCAGGAGTTAACCCCAACCCTAACCCTAGGGTTAAGCTTAGGGTTAGGGTTAGGGTTAGCTTGGGGTGACTTCCAAAATAAATATTTTTTAGTCTACACCAGTTTTAAAGATTTTTCCCTGAACGTCTACGACGATACTAATCTTTTCCATTTGGTTTCAGATTTTCAACGCTTATCGTTTTTGCAGGAGTTAACCCCAACCCTAACCCTAAGTTAAGCTTAGGGTTAGGGTAAGCTTGGGGTCACTTCCAGGATAAAAATTTTATCGTCTACAAAGCTTTAAAACAACTTTCCCTGAATGTCTACGACGATACTAATCTTTTGCATTTGCTTTCAGGTTCTGAACGCTTATTGTTTTCCCAGGAGTTAACCCCAACCCTAGCCCTAGGGTTAAGCTTAGGGTTAGGGTTAGGGTAAGCTTGGGGTCACTTCCAAAATAAAATTCTTTTTGTCTACACCAGTTTTTAAGATTTTTCCCTAAACGTCTACGGCGATACTAATCTTTTCCATTTGGTTTCAGATTCTCAACGCTTATCGTTTTCCCAGGAGTTAACCCCAACCCTAACCCGATTGTTAAGCTTAGGGTTAGCTTGGGGTGACTTCCAAAATAAATATTTTTTAGTCTACACCAGTTTTAAAGATTTTTCCCTGAACGTCTACGACGATACTAATCTTTTCCATTTGGTTTCAGATTTTCAACGCTTATCGTTTTCCCAGGAGTTAACCCCAACCCTAACCCGATTGTTAAGCTTAGGGTTAGCTTGGGGTGACTTCCAAAATAAATATTTTTTAGTCTACACCAGTTTTAAAGATTTTTCCCTGAACGTCTACGACGATACTAATCTTTTCCATTTGGTTTCAGATTTTCAACGCTTATCGTTTTTGCAGGAGTTAACCCCAACCCTAACCCTAAGTTAAGCTTAGGGTTAGGGTAAGCTGGGGGTCACTTCCAGGATAAAAATTTTATCGTCTACAAAGCTTTAAAACAACTTTCCCTGAATGTCTACGACGATACTAATGTTTTGCATTTGCTTTCAGGTTCTGAACGCTTATCGTTTTCCCAGGAGTTAACCCCAACCCTAACCCTAGGGTTAAGCTTAGGATTAGGGTTAGGGTAAGCTTGGGGTCACTTCCAAAATAAAAATTTTTTTGTCTACACCAGTTTTAAAGATTTTTCCCTAAACGTCTACGACGATACTAATCTTTTCCATTTGGTTTCAGATTTTCAACGCTTATCGTTTTCCCAGGAGTTAACCCCAACCGTAACCCTAGGGTTAAGCTTAGGGTTAGGGTTAGGGTTAGCTTGGGGTGACTTCCAAAATAAATAGTTTTTAGTCTACACCAGTTTTAAAGATTTTTCCCTGAACGTCTACGACGATACTAATCTTTTCCATTTGGTTTCAGATTTTCAACGCTTATCGTTTTTACAGGAGTTAACCCCAACCCTAACCCTAAGTTAAGCTTAGGGTTAGGGTAAGCTTGGGGTCATTTCCAGGTTAAAAAGTTTATCGTCTACAAAAGTTTAAAACAACTTTCCCTGAATGTCTACGACGATACTAATCTTTTGCACTTGGTTTCAGGTTCTGAACGCTTATTGTTTTCCCAGGAGTTAACCCCAACCCTAACCCTAGGGTTAAGCTTAGGGTTAGGGTTAGGGTAAGCTTGGGGTCACTTCCAAAATAAAATTCTTTTTGTCTACACCAGTTTTTAAGATTTTTCCCTAAACGTCTACGGCGATACTAATCTTTTCCATTTGGTTTCAGATTCTCAACGCTTATCGTTTTCCCAGGAGTTAACCCCAACCCTAACCCTAGGGTTAAGCTTAGGGTTAGGGTAAGCTGGGGGTCACTTCCAGGATAAAAAGTTTATCGTCTACAAAAGTTTAAAACAACTTTCCCTGAATGTCTACGACGATACTAATCTTTTGCACTTAGTTTCAGGTACTGAACGCTTATCGTTTTCCCAGGAGTTAACCCCAACCCTACCCTAGGGTTAAGCTTAGGGATAGGGTTAGGGTAAGCTTGGGGTCACTTCCAAAATAAAAATTTTTTTGTCTACACCAGTTTTAAAGATTTTTCCCTAAACGTCTACGACGATACTAATCTTTTCCATTTGGTTTCAGATTTTCAACGCTTATCGTTTTTGCAGGAGTTAACCCCAACCCTAACCCTAAGTTAAGCTTAGGGTTAGGGTAAGCTGGGGGTCACTTCCAGGATAAAAAGTTTATCGTCTACAAAAGTTTTAAACAACTTTCCCTGAATGTCTACGACGATACTAATCTTTTGCACTTGGTTTCAGGTTCTGAACGCTTATCGTTTTCCCAGGAGTTAACCCCAACCCTAACCCTAGGGTTAAGCTTAGGGTTAGGGTTAGGGTAAGCTTGGGGTCACTTCCAAAATAAAAATTTTTTTGTCTACACCAGTTTTAAAGATTTTTCCCTAAACGTCTACGACGATACTAATCTTTTCCATTTGGTTTCAGATTTTCAACGCTTATCTTTTTCCCAGGAGTTAACCCCAACCCTAGCCCTAGGGTTAAGCTTAGGGTTAGGTTGGGGTGACTTGCAAAATAAATATTTTTTAGTCTACACGAGTTTTAAAGATTTTTCCCTGAACGTCTACGACGATACTAATCTTTTCCATTTGGTTTCAGATTTTCAACGCTTATCGTTTTTGCAGGAGTTAACCCCAACCCTAACCCTAAGTTAAGCTTAGGGTTAGGGTAAGCTGGGGGTCACTTCCAGGATAAAAATTTTATTGTCTACAAAGCTTTAAAACAACTTTCCCTGAATGTCTACGACGATACTAATCTTTTGCATTTGCTTTCAGGTTCTGAACGCTTATTGTTTTCCCAGGAGTTAACCCCAACCCTAACCCTAGGGTTAAGCTTAGGGTTAGGGTTAGGGTAAGCTTGGGGTCACTTCCAAAATAAAATTTTTTTTGTCTACACCAGTTTTTAAGATTTTTCCCTAAACGTCTACGGCGATACTAATCTTTTCCATTTGGTTTCAGATTCTCAACGCTTATCGTTTTCCCAGGAGTTAACCCCAACCCTAACCCTAGGGTTAAGCTTAGGGATAGGGTTAGGGTAAGCTTGGGGTCACTTCCAAAATAAAAATTTTTTTGTCTACACCAGTTTTAAAGATTTTTCCCTAAACGTCTACGACGATACTAATCTTTTCCATTTGGTTTCAGATTTTCAACGCTTATCGTTTTCCCAGGAGTTAACCCCAACCCTAACCCTAGGGTTAAGCTTAGGGTTAGGGTTAGGGTTAGCTTGGGGTGACTTCCAAAATAAATATTTTTTAGTCTACACCAGTTTTAAAGATTTTTCCCTGAACGTCTACGACGATACTAATCTTTTCCATTTGGTTTCAGATTTTCAACGCTTATCGTTTTTGCAGGAGTTAACCCCAACCCTAACCCTAAGTTAAGCTTAGGGTTAGGGTTAGGGTAAGCTTGGGGTCACTTCCAGGATAAAAATTTTATCGTCTACAAAAGTTTAAAACAACTTTCCCTGAATGTCTACGACGATACTAATCTTTTGCACTTGGTTTCAGGTTCTGAACGCTTATCGTTTTCCCAGGAGTTAACCCCAACCCTAACCCTAGGGTTAAGCTTAGGGATAGGGTTAGGGTAAGCTTGGGGTCACTTCCAAAATAAAAATTTTTTTGTCTACACCAGTTTTAAAGATTTTTCCCTAAACTTCTACGACGATACTAATCTTTTCCATTTGGTTTCAGATTTTCAACGCTTATCGTTTTCCCAGGAGTTAACCCCAACCCTAACCCGAGGGTTAAGCTTAGGGTTAGCTTGGGGTGACTTCCAAAATAAATATTTTTTAGTCTACACCAGTTTTAAAGATTTTTCCCTGAACGTCTACGACGATACTAATCTTTTCCATTTGGTTTCAGATTTTCAACGCTTATCGTTTTTGCAGGAGTTAACCCCATCCCTAACCGTTAGTTAAGCTTAGGGTTAGGGTAAGCTTGGGGTCACTTCCAGGATAAAAATTTTATCGTCTACAAAAGTTTAAAACAACTTTCCCTGAATGTCTACGACGATACTAATCTTTTGCACTTGGTTTCAGGTTCTGAACGCTTATCGTTTTCCCAGGAGTTAACCCCAACCCTAACCCTAGGGTTAAGCTTAGGGTTAGGGTTAGGGTTAGGGTTAAGGGTTAGGGGCTGGGGTAGGGTTAGGGTTAGGGTTAGTTGGTAGGGTTAGGGTAGGGCGAATCAAGAAAAGTAGGCAAATCAACCAAAGTGGTCAAATGATCGAAAGTAGGCAGATCACCCAAAATAGGTGAATCAAAGAAAGTAGAGAAATCAACCAAAGTAGGCAAATCAACACAAGTAGGCAGATCAACAAAAGTAAGCATATCACCCAAAGTAGGCAAGTTTTCCACGCGCTTAATAATCCCGGGGGGTACTACTGGGAATTCTCGATAGGGTGTCCGTCCGGTTCTCAAAATCGGTTCTCTTATATACACCCTTAGGATCTGTCAACGGAAACGACACTGAAAAACTGACTTCGAACCCTTTCAAACTTTTTTGCCTTTATTCCAACTCGATCCAGTCTTTAATGAAAGTGGGCAAATTAATCGATGTTTGTATTCGTGCAGTGACGACAAAGGAGTGAGTTGTAGTTTTGCAAACTAAACCTGACTGCGGTTATCCAGTATTTTTTTCAAAGAAGTCAGCCTATGATTTGGGGTCAAAATTTTAAATTTCTTCTAAGTCAGTTTATAGTCAAATTAGATCTGGAAATGACGTTTGGCAACGTTGCAGCGGCCATCTTTTGGTTTTTTCAGGAGGTTACAGTGGAACCTCGATATAACAAAGTCCTCCGTATAACGAACGATTTTTTGTTTATTAGCCTACTTTGTTTGATTTGCCGGCTTTGGTTGATTTGTCTGCTTTGGGTGATCTGCCTACTTTTGTTGATTTGCCTACTTTGGGTGATTTGCGTTCTTTGGGTGATCTGCCTGCTTTTGTTGATTTGCCTACTTTGTTTGATCTGCCTACTTTGGGTAATCTGGCTACGTTCGTTGATTTGCCGACTTTGGGTGATCTGCCTACTTTTGTTGATTTGCTTACTTTGGGTGATCTGCCTACTTTTGTTGATTTGCTTACTTTGGGTGATCAGTCTACTTTTGATCAACGAACGTAGGCAAATCAACAAAAGTAGGCAAATCAACCAAGGATGGGCGTATCAGCCAATAGTAGGCAGATGAACCAAAATAGGCTGTTATTTCGTGTCGTTTAATTTGTCATATGTTGGTTAATTTTTGTGGAGTTTAATACCAAGATTGACAGCGAATTAGAACATTGTTGTTTTGACGGACGTGAAATTCGGCAGTTTCAAGTCGTAGTCATGCGAAGACGGCAAAGAAAAGTACAAAAAAGCGTCAATCATGTGTAACGTTTTGTCTTACTGGTCCATTTTGTTTTGCCGTTCTCGGTGCCATCATCTTCGTTGTTACCTTAGCTACCTAATGACTGTGCGCAAGGAAAAGAAACAAACACAAAAGATCCAGCGACTTCATGACACAGATTACATTAATCCAAAGTTTATTTTTTCAACCTGATAAATGTAACGTTTCCAACCAGTATATAAACATTAAGCTTATAAACGTTTATTTTCTTTGCGATTAACTTCTGTCCATAAAGACATCCCTTGACTGTAATCAAGAGTGCTGTGATATGATCCATTATTAAATGTCTCTAGTTTAATTGATTTGGTTTGTAAACTTGCAGAAACAAAATACAGGAATAAAAATATAAATTCAAGAAAGAATGCCCTCGTAAATCACAACTTGAAATGCAACACAGATAATTTCTAAGCCATCGGAAGTACTGATCATACGCGACCATTGTCTGGCGCGATTTAGCGCAACGAAAAGCAGCCACGCATTTTAAGGATTGCGTTCATTGAGTGACTCTTGATAGCAGAGTTTATAACCAACCCAAGTTACTATTTTTTAAATATCTCATCAAGCCTTTTAAGACGGTGCTCATGAGCACTGTGATCTCTAATGGTCTGGCTGCGTGCCTGCAATGACAGAAGGTCAGCATACTCTTTCTGGGTAAACTTAGCACCTTGCTCATCAATAGACGTCAGTGTTTCCTGTTGGGGAAATATAACACAACATTTGCTTGAGAGGAACTATTTCTTCTACAATCAATAATAGTAACAAAACATTTCATCAGACCTTTAGTACTCCATACCAAGTCCTATTTCAAACGCGGAGTCACCGAGGCCCCTTCCACAAGTATCCGGATATTTTTGAAAACGGACATTTTTTTCTCCGTTTAAGCCTTCCGTGCACATGTAAACGCAACCTGGTTCCCAGGGTTAAACCTGGAAACGAGGTTGACGTAAACGATGTCTTTAGACACAATAAACACATGTGTTTTTAAACGATCCCTTGGGTGGAGACTTTTATGAAAACGCCGGATTGCCGTCTTCGAACACGAAGGTTTGCGAAAGTAATTACGTGTGGATGCGCACTTTTTTGAAAACGGAGAGAAAAAATCTCGTATACGTCAAGCCGTGACCTTAAAGGCACCCTCATTTCAGTGAAGGGGATGCAAGATGGCTCCATAGATCGGGAAAGATGATAAACTAGGGGCGCTTTCGATTCAGCCCAAAATTCCGGAAATTTCGGTTAGAAATCAAGGTGGTCCACTTTGACCCGTCCACTCATTTCGGTCGGTCGGACCGAAATGTCCCTTTTCATTTGACAAAATTGTTGTCGCCGGTACCCTTCTTTTGCATCCAGCTTACAATAACAATAACTAAACGCGCGGTGGCCCGGGTCGGGTCTGTGCAACCGGAATGTACCGTTCCATTGGGCACACTGAATTTTCCCAAATTTCAAACCGGAAAGCGAGCCTGAAGTCGTGGTGGATATAATATATGCCCTGGGTTGTGTCCCCATAAGGCAAAGACTAAAATTTTAATTAGCAATTAAGTTGGAAAGAACAAACTTACGGCTCAAGTTGAATTCACTTTAAAAGTTTGAGAAAGGACCAGGGCCTATCAGTTATGAATGACATTTAAACAAAAGGAGGAAGAACCTGGCTCGATTCCTGGTCACGAAACTCTTTCTTCTCGTTAAAAGTTCAAAAATAATCTAAATGTCATCTTTCAAAGACTCGACTTTCCACCGCTCTCTCGGTCCTCCCGACTGTTTACCAAAGATAAATTTGCGAGTCCTTTTAGGTTTATGTGTGATTGGCTGATTGAACTAGCAGAAACTGAGGGAGATTTGGTACTTACATCAGGATTTGAGTAAAGCAACTCGTAGTACTGGCGCGCTCGGTCAAGATCCGCCTCTCTCGACATGGTGATGTTTGTCAGGTTTTGTTGGATAGCAAAGATATTTCGGCACCTGTAAAATACCCGGAAAAAAGGAATTATGTGTCATTTGCTGCGTCATTTAAAATTATTTGCTTTAGCACGAACAAAACCCCCTACACTTTGGTTGGATTCTTTGTCCAAAGAGTACTCAAACTATCTGAACAAGACGGGGCGGGAGGTTAGGGGGTATCACCTCTTCAGTGCAAACGCCTATTAGAGATGATAAACCACTGTCACAAGAGCTCTGTGCAACAGAATAATGCTGTATTTCAGTGCAAATGAGAAGACAGTTCATCGCTTTGTTACCCCTGACAGTATGTCGCTGTTAACCATTTAAGCAATTGCCCATTTTATGGTTACAGGTGAAAACGAGGCTGGAGTTGACCTTGTTTTGATACAACCCTTCCCTTCCAACCCTGCTTTATTATGTCAATCATGTCGTTCTTATGATAACTAGTATTTTTTAAGCATAATTTCCATTAAAAAAAGGAACGAGGTGTGTATCAAAACAAGGTCAACCTCAGCTTCAAGTTCATTCAAAGGCTAGGATACTAAGCCCACAACTGTAAAATGAGAAAAATAAATGATAAGTGTAAATTGGGTCGAGAGAGAGAATGCGAAGCAAGGTTTCTTGTCGATAAAACTAATAGATATAATGACAAGACCAACAGGCACTCAAGTCCATCCATCCATTGCTTGGCCGCTGCGCTCTCATGGCTAGACTTTAAACATAACTTACGGAAAAGAAAAAGAGCGACCATTATTAAAAAGGGGGGAAAGGATTTCTCTCCTTACATTTTCTTAATGCCATTTTGATTGATCCTTTTGATCTCCGAAATATTTGAAACCAGAATCGACGAAACAAGGAAACCAACTCCTTCAAACAAATATCTGAAAACAAAAAAAATACAACAGTTATATCCTCCGGTGAACTAAATACAGAAAATGTTGCTCGCGTGTTGGCCAGCCGACCCTCAGCTGGGCTTTCTATGTAATGAGTTGATGAGGTAAGATTAAGCTGTCTTACATCATGGGATATTCTGCATAAGCTGGCATTAGGATCGTTAGCTCCCATCTCAGCAAAACCGCAATAGGCCATGTTTCAGGCAACTTATCTCGAATTTTTGTTGCTACACAAATTACAGGAAGAGCGTTACACTCCGTGGTTCTTGAAATCCTCGCTGCAGCGTTAGGTGTATCGCTGCGTAATGTACAGCCAAGTTCTACTTCTCAGTATGTTATACCATGGGCCACTTTTTCAAACATCATAAAGGAAAACAAAACTGATTGCGAGACAAGTTGCAAGAGACAGTGTTCAGTGTTTTCCCCAGGTGGGGGTACTCAACCAAATTTTGTACAGGAAGGCTGCGCCCCGTAGTCCAACACCTTATCCAACTCTTTTTATATCGTTTTTGACAAAAATGGTGCCTCTTTCACACACTGGTTGAGAGCACTGCATCCCTTTTAACTACTGTAAATTCACCGTCTTTTAAAAATAAATATAATCACACTGAACCAGGAAGTTTTCTTGTCTTTTTCACAGCCATAAAATGCACCTGTCAGCCCTTTTAGGTCCTCTCACAAAACCCAATGACAGATTTCCGTACCCTTTCTTGTACTTCATCTAGTGAAGTCACTACCCTTTGATATACCTGAAGCCTAAAAAAGGTACCCCCTTGGGGTGGACTCCCTGGGGTGTTTTCACACTCAACACAACCGCTGGCTTTGTTTGTCAATTTACCTGAACTTGTAATGCCCCATACAAGCCGTCGCTATCTCCTCAAAGGCCGACAAACTTTTGTTCAGATTGTTGACGTTGGAATCTGGGTCCATAGCATTAGAGCTGCACATGTAGGAAGACTGAAGCATACAAAGAGTGAGTTAAAACAATGACAGGAAAACCATAAACTAATCAGAAAACACAAAAGACTTCAAAATAAACTGAATTTTACCAGTTAATAAGATCGACGAGAGACGAAAACCTACTTTGTGGTGCTTATCTACACCGTTACATTGATTTAAGGTGGCGCTAAATTCTGAGTCTGCATATAAAATCCTGAGGCAAGGCCATTCAAATGAAAGCTTCTGAGCAGTACTTTCCTATGGTGCTATGGTGTTACTTGTTATGCTTAATTAGGGTTCTTCTTGCTTTTGAATCAGTGGATTAAATCGTGGAATGCGATCATTACTGATTCGTTTTATCTTTCAAAAGACTTTATTCATGAGATTGTTTGATGCTGAGTAAAGCGAAAGTCGCTTACTTCCTGTACAGCCTTCATGAGGTAGTAAAAACAGTGGCATCGGATCTCCAGGTGAAGCACGAGCAAACATGATTCAGAGATGTTCTGAAAGTCTTCGGCGAGCGTCGTCAGAGATCTGATGGATTGAACCAAGTAGAAACACTGTAAACAGTAAGAAATTTATACACGGACGTATGAAAGAGGCTACCCCATTACCCACACTGCAAGTTTTCCACCCTAAAAGGTCCAGCGGAAATATTGTCAACTTTGTCTGCAATAGTTTTGCCCGGGAATGGATATTTAGTCCTGACAGGTCGCTTCAGGGTCTTTGAGGATATAAATTTCTCCGCACTGAAATGTTTCTAAATAAATGATCGTTTTAAGCTAAGACGTATGGCAACTACAAATATTGATTGAGTAAAAGAAAACCAGACGAAATTCGAGACAAACTTAAAAGGCAACCTTTGCTTAAGGAATTACTGAAAAGTGACGGGGTATGTTGTATTAATCGATAGAGGTACAAAAGGTCAGAAAATGCGTTGCCCATGCCAAGCGCAAGAGTCGGGCACAAAACGCGGGAAAACGTTAAGCCCATGCCAAACACGGGAGTGGCACAAAGGGCGGGAAAATGCGCTTACACCTATAAACGCCGAACTTTCTGGACAACCAAAAAAGTCCCCAAACGACAACCGGTCATCAAAAATATTTTGACGTCTGATAATAAAAGTTCTCTAATATAAACGTTTGAAAATACTCACTTTAGGATTTCTTCAGAGACTGGCGGAATCTCTTGCTGCAACGTACAAAAAACACACAAAAGTGACAATGAACATGTACACTTGACATTTATGACTAGATAGGTGCACATAGATTCAGGCAAATATGAAACGCGTGCAAGACGGATGACGAAACGCACTTGACTTATTCTTTCTCCCTTTCGTCGCCTGTCACAAAGGCGGTTTAGGATAAAAATTCACATCTGGAAGGCTTTATCAGAACTCGGCTGTAAAAGGAAAATGCAGCGCTGCTAAAACCCAGCATTGCTTGTAAACGTTCTTTAAAATACTAGTAAGTATCCAGGTTAAGTTTCCTATTTTGCCGCCAACAGTCATATATTTTAAGACAAGTATATGGTATGTAATATTCCGTTTGGGAACCTTCTTCCATACAACAATTAGCAACACCTTCTCTCCACTAGAATATATAACAGCTTAATACGATTTGTGTGTTTTGCTATTTCTCAGTTTTGTCAAAAAGTACGAGAATTACCTGAAACGTAAACTTAAATTTTCCTCAAAGTTTTTACGGTACGCATAGACTTAATGAAGATGAGGATAAGCATGTCAGAGAGGCTACTTCAGCTTTACAAATGCCTTAGAGCAGTAAGTGTTGGCATCATGGCATTGACTTTAACGCATTTCGTATTACAAGAGATACGTCTGCTAACAGACTGAACAAGCCTTTGTTCACTTCGTATCATTACTTTAACTTAATCAATTTCATTAAGAAAGCCCGAAATTCTGCTCATTTGTAAGAGAGATTAGCTATCGCGGAGGGCTTTCACTAAAAACGGTAGCATTCGAGTTTCTTTACGGTGGCTGGTGAGGAATTTATTAGACTTCTTTAACTCTGCTCTGATATCTCCGAGTTGCAGTTGGTTATTGTTAGAGAAAATAAAATTTAGCACCCGAAAAAACCAGGAAAACAAAGCCAAATGAGAAGTTATTCGCCTTAGTTCCTGTTTAACATACCATTTGCTATCGCAAATTTAATTACACGTTTAATTCCTGGGAAGTAAATAGTTTACACTTTCTGATTATTTTATATAGCTTAGTAACACTAACTTACCCAGTTTCTACCATAAACGTACGCAATTCCAAAGCCACTTTTGACTTCTCTCTGTTTCAAGTTTAATATCGTGTCATTTAATGCATAAATTAACCATTTTAATTCATTACTATTAAATTGCTTTACCATTTGCTGAGATACGTTATATAGTTCAAAGCATTTATTATAATATCGTTTTCACACATGAGGGTAAGTTACGTCGCAGAACGGTCTTCACTTAAGTTTTTCAAAAGTATCTGGTTTAATTTTGCACTGCTGTGCTTTTTGATTTATTGACTAAGCAACCTCGCTTCCCCGTTTTCCACCAATCAGATCCAAAAGAAAACCGATTGCACAAGGTTTCCCTGTACTTTCCTCGAGCTATGATTGGTTCACTGGAGTGACTAGGGTAAGTGAAACCGGCCAAGATTATTGTTTTGCTGTTGGTGTGCCAACGGACAGGAGAAAACCGCTCTGCGCGAAGGTTAATAGATTATTATAGAGTGAAACCTTCATAAGTTAGGTTGCATTTGTTAAAAGCATCAATTTCAGTTATTTGTAGCTAAATGAGTTTTCAGTTATAAGATACGACCGCTTAGACATCCTCCTTCAACAAAAAAGTATTAACAATATTAGCATTAATATTTGAGATGGGTGAGGTAGTTTAAAATTGTGCCAGTTTTATATGAGGTGCTTAGAGTGAATAGACTGCATACTATGTGACACCCATTCATGTTTAGACAGACTAATTCATCAAATAAATACTGCAGCTTAAACAACGGTTGAGTCTTTATTCAGCTGTTTTCTTTGGAAGAAAAATCCAATTTCCTGAGGTACAGGGAAAATACCCTCCGTCCCATCCACAACGGTAGCCTCATGTATTGTTTTTTAGTTGCCTGAGCACACAGTATTTTGGACTATAGTCAATGGAGAAGACATGGCAAACATCAAACATAAAAATAACACCGGCATGGTTGCTATAGCCAGAGGTTTTTGAAATTCCCTGACTTTTTCCTGACAAACGCAAAATTTCCCTGGACAAGTGAATTAACAACTTCCAAATTTGGTCCTGCTAATGGACTCAACGCACCCCTCACAACCATGCTCTCCACCCATTATGCTTTTAGCAAGTCACATGTAATGTACATGAATTGATAGTTCCAGGATATAATGTGCAAACAGGAGTGATTTGTTTGAAAACACAACATCAGCTTGTTGTTCAATAAAACATGATTCATGTCCGTAAAAAAGTACCAACTGAACGTAACTTTAAAATTTCACTTTTCCCTGACTTCTTTCAAAGACTTAAATTTTCCCTGACTCGCAGTGAAATTCCCTGACTTTTCCGTGACCTTGAAGAAATTTTATTTTCCCTGACCATTTCCTGACCTGTGGCTACCATGACTGCAACAGCTTACGTTAGGAGCTCACTGACGGTTCACAATCCTTCTTTTTTGTTCACAAATTGACAGGGAATAAATTATTGAGACGTTTTTATTGGCCAGTAAGATCAAAATGATAGGAATGCTATTGAACGTTGTGCACCGTCAAGTCGACAAAAACATATATCAAAGGTGTCTGAAGAGCTTAATAACCAATTCAACTCTATTAACTATGCATAGACACAAAGCAGAACTTAAAGTAAAGTGTGTAGAAGCCCTTACAACTACAGTCTGCTACACAGCCGTTTTAAGTTTCGTCACGCAACGCTCCTCCCCACAAAGGGAGAAGCGTGACGACACTAAAAACGGCTGTGTAGCGGACTATTACAACTACGAATCACCCCATTCTCCTAAAACCGTCTCCAGAACACAGATGCAGAGCTCACCGCTTTGATTCTTTCTTGGGCATCAGACGATACCAAGCTTATAGATGTGGACTGTGCTGTTAGGCTGGTGGTAAAACCTCGAATATGACCTGCCAGCCATTCCTGTCAAAACAACGAAGTGTGAAACTTACATCAACGCCTTTCCCCCTGGTTGTTACACGAGGCTGCTCATGCAAGGCGAGTCTAGCGTAGTGAGAGATCTAATGACGTAAGATGAGTCTCTCAGCTCGGAGTGCGAATAGCAATTATTATTTTAAAAAAAGCGTTTACCTCCCAGGTATCCCAAAAGGCAGTTCAAGCATCGCAAGTAATAATCATCATCATCATTACAATCATACATAAAAATAATACTATAATCATAATAATCACAATCACAATCATAAATATTATCATTATCATCATCATCATTATCGTCATCATAATCATGTTATTCCTTTATTCACCTTCGGTAGTATTTATGGTGCAAAGGCCAGTGGGGCCGAGAAAACAACTGAAACAATCAATTGTAGTAAACATAACAGGGCTACGAAAATCAACTGGAGGTAAACCAGTTGGCTATTTATTCAACAAGCGTGATCGAGGATGTCAGCTCGGGACTACCGAGAACAAATCGGGCCAGCAGGGCGGCACTTGAACTCGGGGACTCCCGAATGCAAGTCCGGCGCTCTAACCACTCGGTCACGCTGCCTCCTAAATTTTTCTGGTTACTTAAAAACATATGGGGCGAAGCGAGAGACTGAGTCACCTCAGGATGGCAGTGTGTGTCACGCAAGGTGAGTAACACTAATACTCGACCTTTCTTAATACTATCACCTCCTTACCATACTCTCCTGAAGATTTGCCAGTGTTCGTAGGTCGCGTGTTTCAAACAACACCTCGCCATCGTTAAGAGTGTGTTTCGCCAGATTGTCTGTCAATATATCAGTCTCCTGTATTAAAAACGGAACAAAATAAGACGTGTAGTGTAATAACAATAGTAGTTCCTTCCTGTCTCAACTATAGCCGAAAACATGACCAAACATGCTAAATTAATTGCTAAATTTTTTAATCGAATGACTGGTAGCTCATCCAAAACCAACAAAAGCAAAAGGAACTTTCTCCAGCGTTACCTTTTGGTTTCGTTTTCTAGCTGCTTCAACATCCTGTTCATCGTCCTCCTAAAAATGACGCATCGTTAGTAGCCATAACCCTCTTAGATTATTTAGGAGTAGTCATTTAGCTATAAATAGAATTTAATTGAAGGCGTAGCGACATCAAATAGTAAAACTAACAACTAGATTCACATGCATATGAACCTAGTTGTTTGGCCTTTCCAGGGCTGGAACAAAGGGCACGAGCTTCTATAAGCTTGTCTCCCGGTATTTTCATAGGAAACAAAAGGAAAATTAAACCAAAATAACTTCTTAGCTGTTCAATTTCCCGCCTCCAAATTCCATATACCCGGCAACTTGGAATCTTGGTGAACAGCCCTGGCTTTTGTGAGGGGCTTGGTTCAGACTCCTGTAGAAGAACTTTTAGCGATGGAAAGGATCACAACTGAAGAATGTACCAATTGTTTGAAGTACTACGAGAATAAAATTCATTTGCATTACCCAAGTTGTCCTACCTTAGTTGACTAAGACCGGTTAATTAGAATCGCGAAATTCAAGAAATCTTACTTTTCTTTGCCGATGTGTGTGATGGTGATGAAGACCTGGCCAGTTGGGCAACGACCTGCAAATAAACGGACATCACAAACATTAATTTATAAACTACCCCTGAACGAAATTCCTTTTTAAAGACTGAACAGTGCAGTCTAATAGACAGCGTGCAAAGATAGTCGCGTCCGATAGCCCGGGACTAGTGAATTTTGCTATCCGGGTAGTGGATCCTGTTCTTAACTTGCCCGATAGCCCACGAGCAAGCTCTCGCGGGGCGCTCTGGCGACGGGGTAAACAAATCTCCTTCCCCTCTTCCCTCCCCCACCCCCGTACCCCTGGGCGCCCCAGGAGAGCTTGCTCGCAGGCTACTTGCCCGACGGGCAAGTGAACTTTAAGGGAATTCAAATTACAGAAGAACTGTAATCAATCCTGCTCATCAAAAACATTTTTATGGCTAATAAAAATGAATCTTGGGCTAGTACATGCTAGCTGCAGCTTGCTCAAATGACAAGCTGTAAAAATGATTTTCTTTACACCCTGATCTAAGATAATTTTGCTGTTGATACGTAATGTTAAATTTTACTGCGGTTGGCTGACCGGCCTGATCTGAGTAACTTATCTTACCTTAAGCAGCGACTGATGTCCTCATCTTTTGTCCAGTTAGCGCTAAAAACACGAGTCACGCCCTCAGGACTGCACCGTAAAAGAGCTGCAATCAACCATCATCCGATACGAAAATAGCATTTAGAGAAGAAAAAGTAGCATTTTGGAAGAGGTAAAGAGTATCCAGGAGGGGAATGAGAAATATCCATGGAGAATGGGTAGTACTCATGGGGAGTGAATAGTATACAGGGGAAGTTAGTAGCATTCACTAAGGGGGGGGGGGGGGGGGGGGAGGAGGATAGTTATCAAGGAGAGTAAGACTGACAGTCCCCTTCTCCTCCTCCCCAAGAACGATCAATTTCTCAAGATAGACCACATCAGCTGGGTAATGTCCCTTACTCTTCCCTAACAACAGTGTAGGTTCTATTACGTCCCTTTTCAAAAGCCATTTTTCTTAACCTTTGATTCTAATTTCTCCTGGATACAACAATCGACCTCCCGAGAGAAACTGAAGACACAGCTTATGAAAAATTTTTGGGGGTAAATAAGCTGTATTATGGGCAGTGTGAAATTGGCCTATTGATAAGAAAGGATGAGGCTGAAAAAAGACCAGCACCTCAACGTCACAAGATCTAAACAGTGTTTTAGAAACCCTGGCAGGTAGTGAGTCTGGCCGGGAATTGAGCCCGCGACCCCCGGTCAGCAGTCCGGCGCTCTTTCAGCCGGTAAGTTATCTGATAGTGAGAATATGTCATTTCCGAGTTCCCCTGGACCTCTGTATGAAAACGAGGTTAAGTGCTCAGCCTTTCATATGGAAATGATTTTTCATTCTAATGCAAATAAAACTCATTTTCACAAGCAAGGTTGTGCACTTGGCCTCATTTTGAAAGTGAGGGTTTTTTGAACTCGGAAGTGGCCTACTGTTTTTAACGAGAAATACATTACATTCACGGATATTGAGGTAGCTTGTCACATCACTGGACAAGTAAACTATGGGATAGTAAGTGGCAATAACCTTTGTATGCATCATAACAACTCTCTTTGAAGATAGTGAGCATCTTGCAAACCATTTCAAGGAACTGGGGTGCATAATTGGGTAAACTGTGCATGAGATTCCTGAGATCTTGTATTAACTGTTCCACTGTTGCTGTGCTCTGAAGAAATAAAATGATACTCGACTAAAAAAAAACAGTACAGAAGACAACAATAATAGTGCCATTCATACGACGAAATATAAGGCCTCCCTTAAAACAAGACAAGAATTGTACCAAATGTACGAGTTTCTACGAACGAGACTTGGCTAAGTTGCGCTTATTTAACACGCAAGGACATTCGTGCTTAGGCTGTGTTTACACAATACCGGATAGGTCTTGGTGAAGACATGAAAGAGGGTCTGGTTCTCTAAATCCCAGTCCTTACTCCTAAATATTTACTTCCGTCTCAGTGGTTTCCAGTCCACTTTCCTACTTATTCACTTCCGGTACGGTCTGAATACCTGTTCACATTACACCAAAGTGTGGCAAAGAACCTGTCCGATATGTGACGCTCGATCGGCGCGGCGCAACTTCGCACCGTAAAAGAAATCGCGCCGAAATTCACACATAAGAACAATGACATCGTTCTTATCTGTGAACTGAGGCCTTATCCTCTATGATTTTCGTGCCGGCGCAGAAGGTATCCGCTACAGTTTAAACCTAGCCTTAATTTTGGACTTCTTTCGTAAGTGACGTTTTGGTTTTTTCTCGTAGCAATGGAGCTAATATTATAACGTCGTATTTCTGCCTAATCACCAAATACCCTACGACATTATGTTCCGCAAAAAAATAGTTACAATAACGTAAATAACATCTAATTATTTTCACTTTTGCAAAAGGATAAACACCGCGAACGATACCTGCAGTAGGGGTCTACTCGCTCCCAGGACCTTCAGACTGTTGGTATCAGTGGTTCTTCTAAACGTGTCTCGATCTAAAGAAAGTGAAGAAAAAGTAGCGCTATTAAAACTAAACTTTTTTCCTCCAGGCTGAAAGAAGGGCTGAAGTTTGCCGAGGGAAACCAAACCATCCGGACCCAAAAAAATTGAAAAAATCTTGTCTTTGACAATTATCCCCTATGTACCTTGGGTAACGTCCCTCAGTTTTTCGCGCATACCAAACAAGATTCCTTCCATCAAGGGAACTATAGCAACAAAGCCATGTCTTTGAAAACAAGCTATAAATTGCACTGTACCTTGAGTAACTTCACTCAGTTTTTCTCGAATATCAAACAAGATTTCTTCCACAAAAATATCTTTCACATAATCGGTAATAAAGCCATACAAGGTGCATCTCATTCTACAAAGGAAAATACAAGTTTACGAGCTGTTAAAAAAAAGATTGACTAAATCATGTTCGACAGGGAAGAGGAATGCCATATTTCACTTAGATGTATATATACACAAATAAACAAATAAATAAAACAAACACACACTTACTCTCCTTGCATTTTAATGGCTGCTTCAATTTCACCAACAAAGATCATCAGAGGGATGAACACAACTATATAAATATAAAGGCATATTAGTGATACCTCAACTAGCATGTTTTCCACGTCAAATGCCCGTGTGTTTACAAATGTTGCCAGCCCCGCCAGTGAAATATGGTCGCATCAACTCATGGACTTTTCTTGACCAAATAATTCTGTCAAGCCAATGAAAGAATTACGCTGGGAAATAGAAGTCTTGAGATATTTTTCCTTACAAAATCCCTCCCTGTTCATTAACCAACAGGTCAGTTTTGAAACAAGTTTCTGGTCTGAACCGAGGCTGTAAAATTATGGTTTAACCCTTTACGTCCGAAGAGTGACCAACATCAATTATCTCCCAACAATTTCAGTACAAAATTTTAAAAAAGAAAAGTTTATGAGAATAAATAAAATGATCAGCTAAGGGAAAAAGCTTTGATCTTTGGACAAATTCTCTCAACTGATTCTGTAACGAAATGTATGGAGATCAGTTTGGAGAAATTGTATGAGGATCTTGGGGCTTAAAGGGTTAAGAGTCTCTCCCCATTCCGCCCCAGTGCATGAGCAAGCACAATGAAACGAGGTAAATTCTCGGGAATTGCATTTTGTCACCGCAAGCCTCAAGTTGGTGTCCTTGTTTACGACAACGCAGGAACGGTATTCTGGGTCGGGACCACACCTTACAGGGCCCAGCAGTTCAAACGTTGGGTGGAGATATCCACTGGATAAATCACTATCCAGTAAATAAGCGTTAGGGAAACAAATTGCGTTATCCACTGAATAGCGTTATTTACCTTTTAAACATCTGGGGCTAGGTCAAGAATATACGGTGGTGTCTAGGAGTGTGATACTCAAAATTTAATGCTTTATACCTGTAATATTTCTGGGGTTTGGTTTACACAATAGCTGTGGTTTAGTGTTGTGTAGTGGCTCCCCATATGTGTCATCATCGTCCTCATTCTAAAACAATAAATATGACAGGTTATCCTTGGATTAAAGCCACAATGTAGACTAGACTCTTGATTTTCACATACCGCTGTTCCCGCCATGCATTCCTGCCGTCTTTCTCTGATGTACGTGTTCATGCTTATAGCAGAAGAAGAACCTTCAAACCGATACAACGGAGTCTAAAAATAAAAGGTGGCAAGAAATCACTAGAAGCTGGTTACAAGGACAAACAAATCCACCATCACGCCTGTATCATCAATGTACATATGCCACCCATTGACATTCCAGTACTAGCAGTATTGCAAATTGTTTGTCCCGTGAATTTGATTTAATGACCAGCCTTAGCTTCCACGACGCTCCTATAGCTCACTGGTAGAGCACATGGACTAGTAACCAAATGGTAATAGGTTCGACAGTTATCATAAAATTCATGTAGCCAGTAGGTACTTTCCGACAAGGCTATGGTGATTCACCAAAAAAAAAAAACAGTGGAAAAAACCTGGAAGAATCTTGGACATAAATATTATTAAGATATCTGAAATGCCACTACTCATTTACAGATTGCCTTGAAATAAGGTCAGGAATTGAACCTGTGAAGTGCTGATTTAATCCTTGAGATAATCAGACGGAGGTCTCAGATATTCAAACTCTAGTACCTTTTTGATAAAAAAAGTGAAAACCAGGCATCTTACCCGTTCATCTGATTTTAATAGTCCTCGCCTCCTTAGTGTAAAGAATTCTGCCACATCGCTAAACAAAAACAGCAACAACGAAAAAAGAAAAATATTTATTACTCCACTTATAAGATGTCTTGCTGATAAAAATACAATGAACATTGCCAAGAGCGATTAAATATCCTTGATCGCCAGATTTCCAGCAAACAACGGATATTCCATTAGTGGGGATGACTGGATGGACATCTCTTTTCAGCGTGAGGAGTTTGTTGGAAAGATTGAAATCTTTCTAATATCTGTGACAATCAAGATCTACAGATGTTTGGGGTCTGTAAAGTTCTTTGATTTATTACAAAAATGTGAACTTCTGTGCATTGTCATATATAATAATAGAGAAATGCAATGAAGAAAAGGCCTGGTTACCTTGAGGACTCAGAAAACGTCACTGGCCCTTGTTGAGTTGCAGTGTTTTGAACATCCAGGTAGTCACCTAGTAACACTTGAATCTGTAATAAACAGTAATACTGTTACACAAGCTGTTTTGGTGGGGCAATACTGATTATCCTTAACATTAGGTACAGTGCAACACAGATTTGACTACAGTAAACACTCGCTACTAGGAATCTAGTGGTTTAAGGTAAGGTAAGGTAAGGTAACGCCTTTATTTAAAGAGGGTAAACACGGGACAGTTATGAAAAAACTGATAAACCTGTGGCCCTCTAAGAACCATCCCATTAGCTCTTCTTGTTGTGTAATCGGTAAAACCACTAAAACTAACCCTACAGCAACGAACAGATCGCATAAAAATGCATTTCCGATGAAATAAGCAAATTTACACTGTACCATACACACTGAAGTGCTGTTTAATCAGTAATTATCAGTTGTTAAAGTGGTGAATTCAATATTCAATCAATCACGATAACTTGAACCCCCGCTAACTCGAACCGTTTTTCATATTTTGCCTTCAGAGTTCGAGTTACCGGGGTTCTACTGTACATCATTCTTATCTGCCAGCTTGCTTTGATTAACGTTGTGCACATTTATCATTAACACTTGTTTGCCAAGATATGCCTATGGTAACTCTTGCGAAGTTTCCAGGCAACAAACCGCCATACCATTTGGAAATTGGTCGTGTCTGTGGGCCTTATTAAGTTGGTTCTAATCCTTTACTGTGAGAGGTTCAGTGATGGTTTGAGCTATGATTGCTAAGGTTTCAACTTACGGCAAACTGGATCTCAGACCAAACAACATCTATTGTATAAATGTCAGTGTCCCCTAAATCCACCTGAGTGCCTGGTGCCTTCTGGAACATCAAGAGAAAAACCAGAGTAAGAGAGAGTAGGAGGCATTCCAATGAGAACGTTTTACATTTGTAATGTCATGAACGTTTGAGTGCTCAAAGGGGAATCAGACCTACGACAAATAGTGCTTATGCCCTCGTACCCCTGAGCTACCAACCCAACTGAGCATAGAGGTGGAGGGGGGTGGGGGGGGGGGGGGGTATTCCACGTAAATGTGGATGGGGTGTACAGCTTGCTTCCTGAAACCAAGCCCAACCACTATTTCAGACCCAGACAGTTCTGGCCTCGGTTGTTCAAACGTTGGATAGCACTATCCACCGGATAAAACACTAACCAGCTGGCCCCGGTTGTTCAAACGTTAGATAGCGCTATCCATCGGATAAATCACTAACCAACCGATAAGTATTAGGAAAACCAATTGCACTATCCACTGGATAGCGCTATCAAACGTTTGAACAACCGGGGCCAGATGTATACCCAATTTCAGACAGACAAACCACACATTACAACAAGGGAACAACAAGGGTCCAAAAATAACTAAGGAGAATTCACTGCAAAATGGTCAGACTTCCTAGTCTTCTAGGATAAAGATGAAAAAATTGTACGCCTCATCTCACGGCACTTTGCCGATCTAATGTAAAAGAAACCTCATCGCAAGTCAAACCAGAGTAGGGGGGCCCGGTGGTATGTTTAGCTTTTCTGGGATTGGTGCGGATTGACTATGGTTGATGCCAATGGGATGCCGACATGTTTCATCTCCTGCCACCATTTTGATTTATCATAGGAAACGAACTAAATTAAATTAAATCAAATTAAATTAAAGGTGACCTCCTCTGTCAAAACGTGCATACTATTAGTAAAGGAAGAACCTTCTGTAAAGTACCCTGTACATCTGTAAGTACTTACAATGATTCTGTTGATGGCTGAAAGCACAGTCTCATGAGCATGAGCCACGCCCCTAAACAAGTCAAACACCACTTCTAGCAGCTCAAACAAATAATGAGGCTGATTCTAAAAAAAGAATAAAAATGTATAACAAATAACAAGAAAAGGCAGAGCTATACAGTTCCAGAAATTTTACCATGTTTTCTAGAAGGGTGATGAGCATTATTTTAATATTAATTATCTTACCTTGTTTTTGTAGGAGGGAGGGGATGGGGGCTTAAAGGAATCTTTGTGTCTTAAATTGTTTTTTAGGCAGATTTTTCGGGGGAAGCATGGGTGAGTGGTTAGAGTGCAAGAGGCTCAAAGTTCTGGTCCCACCCTCACTAGCTGCCAGCAGTATAATATGTTCTCAGTTAGGTCCTGAGTTAAACTCCTTGGCCACACTTCTCAATAGTTAACTGGTTTACCCCTGGCCAGCTGGAATTTTTACTTGTTAAATTGTTTGTTTCTGTCTATGTTACAGGGCATAAACAACTGGAATGACAGTACTTGCAGTTATCCCTATAAAGTCTTTGCTTGATTAATTTGCTATTTCCATTGCAGTTACCTGCTGAAGAATGATTTCTCCAGGCTGCCCAATCCTAAAAAATGAGGAAAAGAGAAGGATTAGGAAACTAATTTTCAATGTCGTAAGAAAATTCTCTTGGGCCTCATGATAAGTCCATCACAATAATATTATTACGCTTATTTTCTTTATTGGGCCACATTATTAGTTATAATTATTATAAGTAATAATGTGGCCCAATAAAGATCGAACTCCCTGTTCCAAAGAGAACTTAACATAATTCTAGTATCAAACTAAGTTATTTATAAGTATTAAACTCTATTTACCTTTTGGAGACAAGGGTAGTTGCTCTGTGTATTATCAACGACATCTCTATCTTCATTCGTTTCTTTATTGCCTACCAAAAAAGAAAAACAATAACACAAGTCAAATATAGTGTATTATAATGGTGCATTTGCGAGAGCACCATCCTATCACCAATATGGCCTGAGTTTAAGTCCTGGCCTTGGCAACCTATGTGAATTGAGTTCCCAAGTCGTAGCTGCTTGTCTCCTCTGCTCTGAGGGGTTTTACTCTTGTTACTTTGGTTTTAATAATAAATAGAATATGTGTGGAGAGAAGAACCCGCCCCCATAATAAATAAAATATGTGTGGAGAGAAGATGCCCCCCCCCCCCCCCCACACACACACACACAAAAAAAAAATTCTGAGTTCAAGATGGGAATTGAACCCACGACCAAATCTAATAATTGTTTTATTATACATTGTTTTGAAGAAAATATCAACAAACTCACCATCGCAAGGAACCTGAATTGATATTGCTATTCATGGAAATCATGCATTGTGCACGCAACCTACATCTGCTAACAGATAACTAACTAATCTGTGGGTTGAGCTGATTTCCAAAATTAGCTGTAAACTAGGCTCTTAGCCAATAAGAAACTGAAAAACTGAAAACTTTATTTATACTTGAGGGTCTGGAGCTTATTAGGCTCCTAGATTAAGTAGCTAATGAGTCGAGGTTAAAAACAAACAAAGAAGAAATGAACTGAATTTAAACTATTTACATCATAATGCGATATTGTTTACAGATAATGATTCTAAAAGGTACAATATAAATGATAGTCTAACAGTTACATAAAGAGCAGTTACATGCGTCAAAGGTGATCTTTCTGATGCGTGTTAAGAGGACAGATAGACCTAAGAAACAATTTAACCTACAACAGACATTTGAATCATTAACAATAAAGACAAAAAAATAGTTGAAGTACCTCAATTGCCTCTGGAATTTTTCCAAGAAGTGACAGTGATTCTATGATCACAATCATGAAGTGATCACTGTCTGCCTCAGGGTCAGCATTCAGGTCCTCAGTGACCTTGAATAAAACAAAAATAAACAGGTCAAATAAAAACACCACACTGTAATTTCACCTGGACACATTTTGTCGTTTTTTCAGGCTTTATATCTGAGGCTGGACACCTGAGTATGGGATATTCATTCAGTTTTGTCAACATTGAGTTCAATTCTCACCTGGAGCTCGAAATGTTTTCCAAGCATTCTTGTGTTAGAATTCTCCTTCTTTCAAATTATATTGAACAGTCTTGAACTTGTAAGCTGGTGGATGGCCGATTTTGAGCAAGTCCCCGATACAGTCCCCTAAAACTGGTGTAGTTATATTTAATTTCGACCCTGCTCTCCAAAGAGCCTCCAGCAGCTCAGTGTTTAGAGCTTCCAAACAAGGACGGTCGTGAGTTCAATTCTCACTTGGAACTAGGAATTTTTCTGAGCTTTCTGGGGTTAGAATTCTCCTTCTTCCAAATTACAAATTAACCTGCCTTGACCTTACTAAAAAATTATTAAAATGAATGCTGCCTGATCTAGATATTTTAATTAAAATAATACCATACCTCAGTTGAAGAATTTACTGAGGTGACTGACGACATTGGTTCCATCAACAGAGTTCCTAAAAAAAGAATGTAACTTTTACATATCCAGTTTTGACCATGTGCAAGGTCTACATGGCAGGATATTAAAAAAAAGTATTTTGTCCTCAATATCCAGTTGTGTTGACCTTGGGCATGGTCAAAATTGCAAAGAGAACAAGTTGGCCACGAAAAGACACATTTACATGGATAAAAGATAATTTGGTCCTGAAGAAGCAATGAGGACAATCTTAGACAGACAAACACATCATGTACCCACCCACCAGCCCACCCTCAGAACACAGATTCCTACTTCATCTTCAGTTGACAGCTTGCAAAGCCAGTCATTTTATGAGGTAAAACTTAGTTAAGGACAGTTTTCAGGGGCACCCAACGAGGATATAGTTCAAAACCACTTAACATAGCATTGTTGAATGTAGTTTAATATTCAAACGGTAGATATAGGCATATTTTTATCCCCTAAAAACTTTCCATCTGTTCGGATTTCCTAGCTGAAAGACTAGTGATCCGAAAATTATAGGGAGAAAAACTCACGTTCTCAAAAATTTCAGCCAGGAAAAGGCTCTCGAAAATTCTAGGTGGCCTTTTTTACGGTAAAAATCCGTTAAAAATGGGTAATTATACCATTTTGTAGATGTTCGAAAATCCTAGGAGAGGCAGGCAAGCAAGAAAGTTTAAAACAAATGCTCCGCAAATTCTAGATCTCAAATAGTCTTCCGAACAGATATTTTCCCGAAAATTGCCGTTGGGTGCCCCTGAGTTTCTATAGCTTTCTTGAATATCCAGGGAAATATACCTTACTTTCCTCAAACCTTTTAGCATGAACAAAATGTATATCAAAAGGTGTCACTCTTTTCAGTCAACTCTACTGATATAATAATCATGACATTCAACATACTTCTGGGATGGCAACTTAAAGCGTCACTGACCCCCCGAGGAAGTACTCCAAAAAGTTTTATGTTGGGAGGCTCCGCCCCACAGCCCAACCCCTTAATCTTTAATATACTGTTTTTGTACCCCTTTCAAATACCTTCTATTGACAAATGGTACTCCTTTCACATACCCACATGTACCCTGTACCTTAGACCTTTGCATCCCTTTACCTGCTATAAACACACTGTCTCCCTGTATAGGCCATTATATGGTTTACCCCCTCCCTCAAAAGCACTGACCAGAGAACAAAAACAGTTATGGGGTATATAGGAATTTTTCAACATAAATTAAAGTGTAAGTTGCAGCATTAGCATTCTAAACAAATTAGCAGTTGTACCATCTAATAACAAGTTTTACTTTTGTCTGAAGTAAGTTTTTAATTAAGGGGACGTAAGAATAGCAAATGTGTTGTCTTACTTGAAGCAGTTCGTGAGTGTGATTTCTTGAAGACTCCAGAAACACTGGAAGATGACACTGACAAAATAAAAATACATCTGTCATGAACAGTAAAGACTAAGAAGTTCTCAAAAGGCATGCTTAAAATGTATTACAAAAGGAAACAAAATGACCTATGTGTAAAGTAATTATTTGGAGCAGAACTAATAATAGAAGTAGGACAAGGCAGATTCAAAAAGCAGCCATTGGATAAAGAGAATTGGGACCCACTGTTTGTTAAAAAATAGAGGATTGTTCTGGCCTGGTGTTCATAGAGAAAGAATTTAATTATATTAATTGCTGTTCTGAACCCACAGGCCACGTAATTTGCCCTGAATTTTGAAGTTTGTTATACTATAACATTAAAATACATGTATATTAAATTGATAATATTGCTGTTTTTATAGATTCAGCATAATTTTATTTGGGACCCAGCATTTAACAAAGTAAAGCATGAAAAGTGTCATGGTCAAATATGCAAACCTTTCAACAAACTATCATCAGCCATATAAGCTGCAAGTTTGGTTCTTTTTTGCCTGCTCTTCTCTGACTTCAGGTAGAGATGAGTATTCAAATTCTTTATCAGTAATTCATGCTCCACCTAAAAAGCACAAGTCATTCAATTGCTGTCTTTGTCTCATGCTCATAACTTGAGCTAAATAAGATTTACTCAGAATAATTATTACTTTAAGCACATTTTATTCAGAAAGCTCAACATTAATTTTACCATTCTATTACTTTGGGGGAGGGAGAAGGGGGACCAATGGCAATCATGCATCAAGACATGGCTGTGACATACATGAACTCCAACAAAAGCAAGCAGATAAGGACTGCATTCTCCTGTTCATTCATTTGTTGCATTTTCACCATGTTAGAAATTAATTTTACTATTTTTTTTATTACTATACACACAGTTTTTGTTTTGGGGAAAGACAAATGACTGTCAAAAAATGGCTGAGAATGGCTTAAAGAGCTGGCTATGTCATGGCATTTGCTATCTTTTTAAAAAGCTAAATCTTGTCTTCTCATCAATTGAATTCCAAAAATAAGAGGTCAGTTTGTTATTTAAGACTATTTTTAGGCATTGCCACTCTAAGTAAATTCCTGTTGTTTATTTACTTAGAACTTTATTTTTTCAACTTTGCCAAGAGGTCTGGATTGCTCACAGAGCAAGCCCCACTACGAGTTCCAGAAAACAAAAAAGAAGAAAATTAGTAATAAAACTAACAAGAATGACAATTGACTTTAGAAACGACTTAGGGAGGACATCGATAAAAAAATCAACAACACATATACAATCAAGCAAGCTGTTCAATGGCCGACTAGTGTGGCACTTAATACACACACTCTTAAAGGTGTTGTCTGTTGCAATAGATGGCAAGCTAAGGATGGAAATGGATTGAAACTTGAAAAAGTTGGGCCAACTTTTCAAGTTAATGCTATGCATGCAACATCACCAAACAAATAATTATGATTAGTACTCCATGATGAAATTTGCTTCATGTTCCTAAGGGAGCATTTCTTTGTACAGTTTTAGGCACCAAGTACTAATGACTTAAGCACAAAATTGACCCAAAACAGCGATCGATATCCCTTTAAGCCACAAACTACCATTAGTTTAGAACCAAACTGACATACTACCTTCTTTCTTGCCTGCAAATCAAGTCTCAGATGCCGCAAAGCTTCAACTCCAGATAAGCTGCCTTCAAGTAGTGACACTGCAAGAAAATAAAACTCACACTTTTAATAACAAGTACATGTGATATACCACAATATAGTTATTGTTTTATTTGATCATGTATTTAAAATTATAATTATCATTATTTGGTATTTAATGTGGGCTCACGTCAAATCATTTTAAAATCTCAAAGGGATCATATTTTAAAGGCTAAGTAATTGATTTGTTGATTAATTTTTTTTTCAATCAGTTTCACTTTCTACGAAAAGAAAAAAAATTAAAAATTGTTTCTTCTAAAGGAACTTCACAAATGGAAATACTACAGTTACATCCTGTGAACTTGGAGAAATAACAAAATACTAATTAATATATAATTTCATTCCATGACTAAACCAAATTATTAAATAAATCTTAGTAATTTAATTTGAAATTTAATAACTGAGTTCTAATTGCTAGCCTTAAGTCATTGTTCACCTGTGGAGACAAGAAGCGTTGTAGCATGGAGGTAATATTTCTTTTTCTTGTACTTCTCAATCTGTTCTGGCACATTCTTCACCTGGTCTCTAAGAACATATAAAAAGTAAGCAAAACTAAAGATTAATAGCCCATAGTGGAATACTAAACAAGATTTGTGAACATATTAAAGGGGGATAATTTTCTACAACAGGAATGAGCCACAACATTGCAAAACTACAACAAGTTTGACAGAAAAGAATACAGATCCTCTCATTCTCCAAATTGCGTCAAAGTGGAGAAGGAAGTTTAAACTTTTTCTGTGATGGATCTCATGGTTAGGGATTTTGCCTGGTTATAAGAAATGTGAGTTCCTCAGCTACTTCAGTACATAGAAACAAATAATTTCTTGACACAACGAAATGTCAAATTCCCAGCTACATTACCCTTGGGTACTTTGTACCATGTACATGGGAAAACAAGAAATTCCAGAAGGAAAATCAAATGGTTTACGCCATTCAATTTGGGAAACTTCAGAAAATATGGGCTGTGATTTGAGGTGATGCAATTTTTCTTCTCTCTTTAGTCTGTTCGGCTGGTTTGAATACACTTTATAGCAGGTTGTTCTCCCACCATGCAGAATTTCGTAGTTCTATTACAGTTGTGAACAAGATTTCCAGTTGGGTGGCCTGTGTAAATCATGGTAAGCACCCCTAATTTCCCATTTCCCTTCCTACTTCAGTTAATTTGTGAAAGCCATAACCTAGATGCCACTGTCATACGCTGTTAACTTTTTCATACATGTAGCCTGATAAAGCTGAACATGAAACCATGAACCATAGTGGAATATGGTATTCCTTACATTCTATCCAGGAGATTAAGCACTTCATTATACTCCAGTCCATCCATCCAGTATTTTTTCAGTTCTTCTCTCTTGCAGTGTAGTAAGGATTTGCATGCTTGAAGATGTTCTCTTAAGTTTTTCACTTTGTCAAGAGATGCTATCAACAACAACAACAACAATTACTGTGCTTTTCAAAAACATGCAAACTCTTAAGTTCAAAAGCCACCTTCACAAATGCGTTTTTCCCTGTTGTCAATCATAATTTCAATCACAAGGAACAAACTTGAAACACAGAAACATACAAAACGGATTGAAATCCACCAATCACAAATCGCAAATAATGAAATTTTGAACCCGCTGAAGTAAACTTCTGTTTCCTAAGAGGTCTGCTTAGATGATTGACGGCAGCATAAAACGCATACGTCAGTTGGCTTTTGAACTTTAGAATTTGCATGTTTTTGAAAAGCGCAGTAACAAAAGTCTAAACATCACATTTATTGTATATCCTCATCTAATTGAAGCCCAAATATCCACATACATATTCTCCACACCAGTCACCATAATATTCCTTCCAAAGTCAATTACAGGGCGGATACTCCAACTAGGACACTTGGAAGAAGATAATTGTCCAATCAGAATGCTTTCTGAAAACAAAAGATACTCAAGTTTTTTTGCAAATGGACCAATAAAATTCAAGGTTGAACTATGCAACTGTTGAAAACTTCCTGAAAACGGATCTCTCGGGAACTAGCTCTAGGTTGGATAGAACAAAGTCAGTTGGGGGTGGTGTGTGCGTCTACACCAGATCGTCACTTAAAGTAAAACGTCTTAAGGAAATGAGTGTCACTTCTGAAACGGGATTCCAGCAGTTGTGGGTACAAATTCAGCTACAGAAGCTAAGATCCATCGTGCTCTGTGTAGCGTATTGACCCGATTATTGTCCGGTGTCCCGTTTTGTTGATGACTTTATGGACAAGTATTCTCAAGTGCTTACATTCGGGAAAAACATCATCGTCGCTGCTGACCTGAACTGTGATATGTTGAAACCGCGTTCCCCGGAAGCTGTAGCTTTACAAGACCTGTGCGACAGCGTGAGTCTGACGCAGTTGATCAAGGAGCCGATTCGCGTGACTGAAACTTCGTCCACCCTTATCGACGTGATTATGACCTCCAGTACCGACCTTGTGGAGAGGAGTGATGTACTGAAATCTCACATCAGTGACCATTATCTGGTGTATGCCTTTTTAAAGCTGAAAATCTGAAAACCCACTCCTAGCTATGTGAAAGTCAGATCTTACAAGACCTATGACAGCCAGTGTTTTGTCTCTGATCTCGAGCGTGTGCCATGGAATGAAGTTGTCCTTGTTGATGACGCCAGTGATATAGTTGATCGATTTAACAAGCGATTTCTTGAGGTCCTAGATGGCCATGTGCCTGTTAACTCAGTGAAAGTCAAACACCGCCACTGTCCATTTGTCAATGAGGAAATCAAAGAGCTGATGCGAGATAGAAATAGATTATTGAAGCGTGCTCGTTGCACCAGGCTTCCTGTGGACTGGGAACTGTACCGTGACTCCAGGCAAGTGGTTAAGATCAGGCTATGGAAGGCGGAACAAGAATACATAAATAAAGAGATGGAAGGATGTCAGAATACTAGTTCTCAGTGGAAATTGATAAGGAATTGTCTGCCGAGAAAGGAAGCTACGCAGCAAGTGTACACGAGGGAAGTTAAGGCGGTCGCAGAGGAGTTTAACGAGTTTTTTGTATCTGTTTGCGCTAAAGCATCAGAGGCATCTAAAGCCTTGATTGCTACTCATGAACTGTCTCCGCTAAACGATTTCACTAGTGGACAATATATTCCGGATGAGGAGAAGTTTAATTTTCGCGCTGTTTCAAGTCACGAGATTCGTAGAGCCGTAATGTCATTTTCATCTAACAAAGCCCCGGGGTTTGATAAAGTCACCATGTCTGTGATTGAAGATGCGCTCCCTTGCATTCTGCCTGTGCTGACGGACATTGTGAATCGATCCTTATTGTCGTCAGTTTTTCCTGCAGTGTGGAAAATATCTGAAGTCATTCCACTTCTAAAAGATGGAGATCATGAGATACCAAACAACAATCAACCAGTCTCGTTGCTTCCTGCTGCATCAAAGATTTGTGAGCGTGTTGCTCTGAATCAAATAATGACATATATGACCACCAAAAAGCGCCTCAGCGAACACCAAAGTGGTAACAAGAAGCTTCATTCGTGTGAAACCCTTAACGTCATGATCATGGACAAAGCATCTATCTACCTTAACAACATTCCTTCTATACTGGACGTGTGTTCTCTAGAATCATATGTCGATGATTCAAAGCTATGCCTTTCGTTCCCAGTTGCTGAGGCTAGTAATATGATTCAACAGATGAATAAGGACTTAGAAAAAATCGCAAGCTGGTGCTGCTACAACAGCCTTCTCATAAACCCAGAGAAAACCAAGCTGCTGGTGTTGGGCACACGTCAGATGCTTCAGAGGCTGCCCGCTGATTTTCACGTCACTCTCCTTGGAAAGAAGGTCACTCCATCTCCTTCTGCTCGGGACCTTGGCCTGCAGGTGGACAGCACTCTAAGCTATGATGAACATGTCACCCAAACAGTGTCCTCGTGCATAGGTAGCTTATGTCAGATTAATAGGGTAAAGCATCTGCTTAATGCTAGGACATTAGAACGGGTTATAAATGCCTTAGTGTTTAGCAAGTTATACTACTGTTCTCCAATGTGGTCTAATACTTCAAAGAAAAATATCTCGAAGCTGCAGAAAGTTCAGAATTTTGCTTGTAGAATTATCACTGGAAAGCAGAAATTTGATCATATAACACCGGCATTAAGAGAGCTAAGGTGGCTCCCCATGACCAGTTTTCTTAAATATACACTTGGAGTTTTAGCATTTAAATGTGTTAAGGGGTTAGCCCCTAGCTACCTTTGTTATAGATTTAAGACACGTGATTGCGTTCATGACCGTAATACTAGATATAAGAATAACTTGGAATATCCCAGCTTATAAGTCAGCTTCTGGGCAACGCACATTTTTATAACGTGCAACGAGTTTCTGGAATTCTCTTCCATGTGAAATAAGAGGACGTGATAATTTGCCAATCTTCAAGAGACATTTAAAGGAATTTCTCAGTAGTTTTTAATTAGTAATGTGATATATTTTAACATCTATTAGAATTTTAGATTTTTAATTTTAATGTATTTAGTATTGATTGTAATTAGTTTTTAAAACCCATTTAGTGGAAAACTAATAAACACATTCATTCATTCACTCTCAAACTGAGGAACGTTATTGGTCCATTTGAAAAAAAAAATTGTGAATGGACAATCTTCTTCCAAGTGTCCTGGTTTGAGTGTCCACCCTGTAAGAGGATTATATAAAGATTAAAGCATTTTCCCTCTGATGGTCATTTAATTCATTCTTATGACCTTTTCTCCTGACGATGTATAGACTTTGCTAGAAGAAAAAATGTTGGTCAGTGTACCAACAATTTCATGGATTCCACTATTGCTGATACAGGAAACATGCTGACTGCGTTCATTTAAACAATACTTCTTGAAAATAAATAAAACAAAACCTGCAATTCTCGTAGAGATTCCAGTAAATGTTTGAATGCTTGACTTCAAGTTATCTTGATGAGCTGAAAGAAATATTATTAAAGTCATTCTGTCATCTGTAATTGCAAAACTGAAAAAACGCATTATCATACAATGTACATTAGACTGCACTCTCCCCATCCCTCCTCTTTCAGGTTTTTTTACTACTCAGCAAATTATATACAAATATCACTTTTCCTTGACTGCAGCCTGTTTGTTTGAAAGATACACCCTTATTTCAGCTTCAAACTGATGAACTTTTCACCATTTCCTATCAATCCTTTGTCCCCGCTCCCATTCCTCATCTGTTCTTCTCAGCTTCCATCCATTTGCCATCATTCCAATCTTTTTCCTCATTAACAGTCCAGGTGCCCATTTTTTGTCCATGTCCTCATCTTTTTAACCCAGATCCTTTTCCCACATTTTCCATCTTTTTTCTGTTAACTGTATCTAAAAATTGTGACCCGCTTTACTCCCTTACAATCCCCTTTCAGCTCCCCTGTGGGTTAAATCCTGGTAAGAACACTGAGCACGTTTTTTCAATTTTCAAAGCTTGGTAAAATACTCCAATATTTTTTTTGAAGAATTTCAGCTTGACATAATTGCATTTTGATTATGTTTTAAATACAGGAATAGTCCAGCAGGCTACAAGACACTGGACATCACACAATTTTTCACTGTTTGTAAACCGTATATCTTCGCTTAATTTGAAAAGTATTTTGAATACATATACATGTCAGTAAATAATTTTTGTTTTAAGAAAAAATGTATGTCTGACCAGTTTACTGATTTAGTTAGATGAACCAGAAATCTTGTGGGACATTGCGTTCTGTTGAGTTTTAATTTCTTTAATTTCTAAGCAATCTTCAGCCACAAAATCATTAAGTTTTGACTATTATTACCTTCCACTTCTCTGTTAAGTTTGTCATCACTTTCTCTTAGTTTAAGTTGTAAACTTTCTTTTTCAATTTCTCTTCTTTCCACATTGTCACTGAAAACAAATTAACAATATTCTAAACTAATTGTTAGGTGACTGCATGTTACTAGGACTCAGGGAGTTAAAGCAGTATGCAACATCCCTAGGAGTCCTTGAACCCTCTATTTAGCAGTTTTAAGCCTTAATTAAGGGTCTTGTGCTGGTCACGGGTTAGGTACTCCAAAAAGTTTGAAATGGGGAGGCTCTGCCCTGAGGACTGATCCCTTACCCTTTTATATACCATTTTTGACAGTAAAGGTAACACTTTCGTATAGTGTACCTTCTAATGACAAATGGTACCCCTTTCACATACCTAGTTAAGAAGTTTGCACCCCTTTCAACTGCTGCAAATCAGAAAAGCCTTGTCTTTAAAATATGAATAAATCACAAAAACAGAACGTTTTCTTGACTTTTTCACAACCATAAAATGCATCTGGTAGCCCTTTTGGGTAGATTTCCCTACCCCTTTCATATACTTTTACAAGCGAAATTCCCCTTACCTTTAAAAGTTAATTACCCTAGTGTACTGTCACACGAGAGAGTTGAATCCACTATAGCTTTTTTGGGTTTAAATTATCGAATCTGTATAATCTTTCGTTTTGTCTTTAATCTTTTTAATTGTGTGCTGGTGTACCGGGCACAACCTAAACAAAAGTAAGGTTTAAATCGAGAGGAAAATCAGCTGGTTTCGTGAAGGGCGTGAAAATTGACGAAATATACTCAATCACTTACCTACTTAATAATGTACGTATGACTGTCAAAAGCACTCCAGACTAAAGAAAAGATTTCAATAGTGTTATTTAAACAAAATGATTAAAACTTCCCGGCAAGAAATGAAAATTACCGAAGAAGATTCCTTGTGTTTCCTTCCTAACATCTCGAACCCCGCCATCTTGTTTGTTTTTATTACCGCTGTCAGAGAAGTATGGTATCAGGGACTCAGGGACTCACATGTGGGTATGGTTACCAGTCTCTCTCTAAACACGTGTCAGAACAGCTTCATAACAGTGTATCTGTTTTATGGACTGTCGTTTCGGCCGCTTCGTTCTAAGCGCATCCTCGGAGACCCAGGGGCAGCTACAATCCTCGTCAAAAGTCTTGAAACACTTCCCCAATGTTGATTTGGGTATTACAGTGGCCTCAGTGCTTCAAAATACGCGTGGCTCAATATTGGGGAGGGAGAGGGCACATTACAGTGAGAACAAAAGTGTCAGGAGTAAAAATCTCAAGAATTTTCCGGAAAATTCAAGAGAAACGGTGTCTGTTTCAACGATTTGTGACCAGTATTGTAGTCGGGACGATTCTATCGTCCCGACTAGCTGCCCCTGGGCCTCCGAGGATGTTCTAAGTGAACTTATCAGAACAGCAGTCGTGATTTGTCTCAACCCTTTAACCCCCAAGAGTGACCAATATCTATTTTCTCTTAACAATTTCAACACATTTTTGAGAGAAACGGTTCAGAGAATTTATAAAATAATCACCAAAGAGGAAATGTTTTTATCCTTCATCAAAATTCTTGTCTCCAAACGGAAGTCTAAAGAATAATATGGCGACTATTGTTGTTGTTGTTTTCCCACTTTGGCCAATTTTTCGTCGCTCTCGTCGCTTTTCGTCGCTCTTTTCGACTCTTTTCTAAATCTACCCGTTATTATTTCATTATTAACACAACTGCTTGTAAAACTTGCTTTGCAGATATAAAAGAATGGGCGCCATGAAAATTTGATTGAGGTGGAAGAAAGTGCGAGCGTGGTTTACAAGGACATTCTCGACTGGATTCAGCAAAAGCTACCTTGAACTGTTTTAGGCCACGTGCACACGAATCCAGACTAATCTTTGAAACTGCATAACGTTTTACCCCGATTTGACTGAGGCCTTAAACCACTCTGGAGAGCGGTTTCAAAAAGATATTAGGCTGATTTAGTAATAGAACGTCAACGTCAGTTGACGAAGACGCGCGCAAATCAAACAACTGGCTTGACCAATGGCAGCGCAGCAAATTGAGCACCGAAAGTCGCGTTCAATCCTTTCCACGCGCTTTTCCATCTTCAACTGACGTTCCCGTTCTGTTGCTAAATTAGCCTAATGTTTCGGTGAGAGGATTCACTGGTTTCGTGTGTGAACAGAATACCAGACGAAAAGCCGATACATGTGAAAAATATATATAAATGCGCTTTTAAAAATATCCGTATTTGTGTGGACAGGGCTTTTCACGATAGTGTCAATCTACAAATATAACCAGAATCATTTCGGTTTTTTTCATTTCTTTCATATTTAATTCGGTAAATTCAGATGCCTTAATTTGCATGAGAAAGCCAAATTCTGAAGGATTCTAAAAAAGGCCGTTTTCACGATGGCGTCATTTTACTATACCCGGATTCCTTCAGGGTTTTGCTTTCTTGTGCAAATTAGGGCTTTTGTTATTTAAACCTCAGTGGGATTACCAAATTTAAACATCAAAGAGAAAAATGAAATGAGTTCCTTTAGTAGTAAAAACAAGTGATCGCATAAGTAGCAGCAGTTTAGAAGAAACCCCTATGGACCGCAGCTCTTTTGTTTTCGAGCTAGGTTCCAAACTTTGTTTGTTCATATTGTTTCTCCAACCAATACCGTGAGGTCTTCCAAGAACTACAAGGTCGCCCCTTATATGAAGAAAAGTCGCCCCGGGTAGAAGAGTCACTCGCCTACCCCAGCTACCCCAGGCGAGCCAACATTTCCTACATTTCCTTACCGAAACTTGGCGTTTAATTACACCAAAAAACAAATGGTGGGCTCGGCTAGAGCCCTTTTTCGATAGTAAGGTCACCTCTCTAGCTAAGCCAACTTTTCTCCAAGTAAACACTTGACTTGCCCAGCCGAGTCATTAACTCGGTCAAGGCGAGAGAATCAGAGCCTGCGCGAGCGGTGTTTTCAGCTCGGGTAAAGGGGTCAACTGTTTCTCATATAAACATCTGCTTAAGTTGACTCGGGCTGGGAGGGTGACCCCGGGAAAATTTCTCTCTATATAAACGGGGCCTCATTCGCATAGTAATAATAATAATAATAATAATAATAATAATAATAATAATAATAATAATAATAATAATAATAATAATAATATTTATAGAGGGAGCCCAACTCGCCAAGGCGGTTTTCAGTGGGGCCCTCATGCATTAATCTAGCTAATTGATTAATAATTACGAAAAAAGTAGAATATGTTTACAAGTAAAACAAGATCTTCCTGATATAGGTTCCATAAACAAAACCATAACTCTTCACGTGCATCACGCGTTTTTGTAAATTTATTCGCAGTCACTACGTTATATAGAGGACATAAGGACCCGAAGACAAATTTCTTTTTGTCTATTTACACTTTGATGACAGTGCTCCCTAAACCTTCATTTCCACGGAAAAATCACCTTCATTTGATCAACTTAGCCAGTTAAGATAACCCCCACAAATGTTAAAAGTACGCCAGATAGTTCATTTATAAATAGCGTTTCGCTATCGTCGCGTCCCTAATGTCAGGCGTATTAAATCTCGAGCAACTGACGTTCAGTCAGTCTCTGTATTTTGAACGCCATACGTTAGTAGTTATGTCTCACGTTAGGTTGTCTGCTTTGGACTAGAAAAGGTACCAAGGCGATCGAGAAACGGACCCTGGGTGGTTTTGCCTTCCAGTCCTCGAGCCAAGGCCCCCGCGGGCTAAAAGGGACAGGAGACTTCGGAAACGATAATGCCCGTCACCTGGATCGAGGGCCTGGAAACGAGATTGATTTACAGATTGATGTTCTTAGATAATTATAGCCTGCGATCATGCTCTCCCTAAACAAACGCCTGTTTAAAACAAAGACGATGAAACATGACAAACAATATTTTAAACTATTTCCTTGTTTCTGTTTTCGTCGTTTGTGGCTATGGTTTGTATATTTGGATTCTGTTTCAGTTTTGCGGTTTAATTTTGTATTTTTTTGTGTGTGTTGCCGGTTTGTAATGCTTATTTCCGTTTTGGGATTTCTGTTTCTGTTTTTTAGTAGTGTTTTTCTGTTTTGAGTTTCCCATTTTGTCTTCTGTATTTCGTTTTGGGTTTGTTCTTTCCCATTTTTGTTGTTGTTGTTGTCTTGTGGTTTTTTTGTTTCTATCAGCCACCCTATATATTTGATAGTCCTCCGCATTTGAATCCAACCCCTGGAGAACACTTCAAAACTCCGTTGAAAATTTCTTCACAGAGATCAAATCGTCCAGGTAAGAAATAATCTCCTTTAACTTGGAATTTGTCCAATCAGATATTTGTGCAGGGTTTATTTTGATTTCCTGCTGTAGTTTTTTCCCTCTCTTTTTTTACTTAGAAATAATTAATAATAAGTTTAGACCGGTTTGCAATCGCGAAGCAAAGTATGTTTGTTCCATGTTAAACAAAACGTCCAACTAGAAAATTGTTTTGACCGATTTGTCTTTCTCTCCCTTCGTTGTCTCCCTTTTCCGCTACTCTCGTCCACTTCCTTTCCAACCCTCCCCCGCCTCTAAACCCCCCACCCCTACCCCTCCTCCCATAAGCAATGCCGGATATTCAGGATAATTTGTGTTAAATGTGGATCTCTCATGTTGTAGACGTTACAGATTTATAATAATTTTCATTTTTATTACAATAGCTAACGAAGAAAGACCTGCTTTGTGCATAAATTTGTGAAACTAAAGTCTTGCATCGATTAATAAGAAACTGAGGTCACGAACTTAGTCAAGACATCTTTCCTCCTTTCAAATTTTTCAATGTTCATTGGGACAATGTGAATTGTACTGCAAGAAAGGTTTTCAGGAAAATTACTATTTATAAGTTAAATCGCTTTTATTTCTGCTCTATGTATTTAAAATTTGTTGTGGTTTTCTAGTTTGTGGTCTCTCGGAAATTTGCATGCAATGTTATTGTCACCGGGCAGCGGACTCATTTTTTGGACTTTGACCTATTATTATAAAAACACAAAACAATAAAAAAGTAAGAAGGATCAATTAAAACACGCGACTAATAAACGCTCACAATAAAACCAGACACGAGATACCTTTTTAAAAACTTTATTGAAAACCAATGACAAAAAGAGTCAAATACACAGCGATTTCAAAGGAATGAAAAATTAATCCTCTTCTACGTTCTCCTCTTTAGAGGGGGAATAAAAATTGGTTTCCAACGTCTTCGCTTTTTTGTGTGTAAATTGCTCCACAATCGTGACACCGAAGAAAGCCCTCTCTGATGTAATTTCTCTCCTCGCGGATCTGGTGATCGCATATCGCGCGGACAAATCTTGGAGTAATCGTGCCAAAAGCAGTTAGGACATTTCGTGATCAATGCTCCGTACACTTTAGTATTTTCACACTGTTCTATTCTCTGTTTCCTGACTGTTGTCGTTTTCAGTGTCGTTGTAGTTCTCTTGGGAGTCAACTTCAACACCATTCTCAGAAGCCACCTCCTCCTCCTCCTCCTCCTCCTCCTCCTCCTCATCCTCCTCCTTCCCCTCCAAGAGACTATAAAGGGGACAGAGAGGGCATCCCCCATATACACCCTATTCCATAGGTAATTCGTCTCGAGTTATTTTTAACACCACAGATCTCACGGGGGATTAGACAACAGCCAATCACATAGCGCGAATGTGTTCCGCGTGGATGACCCGCGCTGAGAGCCACGCGTCCTTCACGAAATGACGCAGAACAAAATGGGGGAAGACGCGGAGAGCGATTTTGCTATTCCTTTGGTCGACGAAAACGACTACAGCGAGATTTCTGCGAAAGCTGTGTCAGCGAAACCGAAATTGAAAAAGAATCGCCCTTCCTCTCTTGTATAGAGCTAACAGTAGAGCAGGGAAATCCTTAACACACTGAATATTCTCTCAGGATCATTTATAATTTACAGTTAGAAGACAGCAATTTCTGGTTTGATGTTTATTTTTTTCAGTCTTTATAGCGATTATTCCTACCCACTTACTTTGTCAATTGTAGGCGAACCCTCCTAAAGCTGAATTTCAAGGGACCATATTCAAGCTCACAAAGAGAAATAAAATTTCGTCGTTGCTTATTTACGTCCTCCATAAAACGCGAAATTAGGCATTTTGACGTCGTAGTCGTGCAAAAACGGGAAAGACATGAACAAAAAAGGGTGTTGCACGTGCGAAGTTGTTGTTTTGCTAATTTTAAAACCTATTGTTTTTTTGACGTTCTAGTTGTCGTCCGCGTCGTTGGATCTTAAACTTCCTAAATTGTACAAACGACCGGTTTCAATAGACCGGCGAAATTTCTCATTTTATTAAAGCACTGAGGTTACGACAACTTCGAGTTAAACTGATTTCACGGGTTGTCAAAGAGTCCAGCGATTCCCTTTTCCCAGGTGAGCGCCGACTCATTTCGCTTCAATATTCAGGAATGCTCTCGATCTTTTTACGCTTTCATTGCCTCTCGCCCGACATGTTTTGCACGCCGTTTGGTCATGCGAAACCTCCACGGAACATCCACGCCTCGCACGAGGTAACTTTATCCCGATTCTAAAAATAACTCGAGACGAATTACCTATGGAATAGGGTGTATATGGGGGATGCCCTCTCTGTCCCCTTTATAGTCTCTTGTTCCCCTCCTAATTTTAAATATCCAATGAACTCTCCTCATTATTACTCTCGATATCGGAAGTATTTTCTGCATTTCGGTAGCCTTTTTCCTTTTCTATGAAATCGCATAGTAACGTTTTGTTCTTGATTAAACCTTTATCGACTCCTAACTCTGCAAGTCCATCTAGAAACGTATTCAGCGCACGAGGCTTGGTAACGTCAATGTTGTGTGGGGGCAGCACATACTCAACAGGCTCGGCGATGTTTGTGACAGGAATTATACGTTTATTTCGAAGTAATTGTCCCCGGGGAGTCCAGAAATATTGTCTTATAACACCAATATTCAGAAATTGTCAAAAAAATTCCGGAGAAGCGTCAGTTGGATTAAATCTAGAGAGGAAGGAGTGGAAAGTTCTGTCATGTCTTATCTGTCTAATGGGAACATACAGTGTATTCTAAGAATTCAAATGTATTAATGAAAATTATTTTTTGTTTTACTCCACCTCAACGCTCCTCAAAGAGACCTTACTGCCAAGAAACAGTTCCACTTTGAATACTAAAACTTGGAAATGGCAGAAAGAATACTACAAGATATAGTTGAACAAAACAAGCGTCTTGCAATAGCGCAAATCAATAAAAACACGGAAGAGAAAGCAGAAGCCTTCTACAATCTAGGCAGAGCTTATTGCTTCCTCGAGGACTTCCACCGAGCAATAGAGTACCTCAAGCAATACCTAAGCATTGCTGAGGAAGTCGGTAACAGAGCAGGATCAGCAGGATATGCCTATGGCAACCTCGGCTTTGCTTACCAATCCCTCGGTGACTCCCACAGAGCAATAGAGTACCACAATCAACACCTTAGGATTGCCAAGGAAGTTGGTGACAGGGCGGGTGAAGGAATTGCCTATGGCAATCTCGGCCTGGCTTATCACAGCCTTGAAGAATTCCAACGAGCAATAGAGTACCACAATCAAAACCTCAGGATTGCCAAGGAAGTTGGTGACAGGGCAGGGCAAGGCCAAGCCTATGGCAATCTCGGCCTTGCTTATCACAGCCTTGAAGAATTCCAACGAGCAATAGAGTACCACAATCAACACCTTAGGATTGCCAAGGAAGTTGGTGACAGGGCGGGGCAAGGCAAAGCCTATGGCAATCTCGGCGCTACTTATCACAGCCTTAATGAATTCCAACGAGCAATAGAGTACAACAATAAATGCCTCATCATTGCCAAGGAAGTTGGTCACAGGGCAGGTGAAGGACTTGCCTATGGCAATCTCGGCCTGGCTTATCACAGCCTTGAAGAATTCCAACGAGCAATAGAGTACCACAATCAACACCTCAGGATTGCCAAGGAAGTTGGTGACAGGGCAGGTGAAGCACGTGCCTATGGAAATCTCGGCCTTGCTTATCACAGCCTTGAAGAATTCCAACGAGCAATAGAGTACCACAATCAACACCTCAGGATTGCCAAGGAAGTTGGTGACAGGGCGGGGCAAGGCAAAGCCTATGGCAATCTCGGCGCTACTTATCACAGCCTTAATGAATTCCAAAGAGCAATAGAGTACCACAATCAACACCTCAGGATTGCCAAGGAAGTTGGTGACAGGGCGGGGCAAGGCCAAGCCTATGGCAATCTCGGCGCTACTTATCACAGCCTTAATGAATTCCAAAGAGCAATAGAGTACCACAATCAACACCTCAGGATTGCCAAGGAAGTTGGTGACAGAGCAGGGCAAGGCCAAGCCTATGGCAATCTCGGCGCTACTTATCACAGCCTTAATGAATTCCAAAAAGCAATAGAGTACAACAATAAATGCCTCATCATTGCCACGGAAGTTGGTCACAGGGAAGGGCAAGGGAAAGGCTATGGCAATCTCGGCAATATTTATTTAGTTCTCGGCGAATACCAGCGAGCAATAGAGTGCACCAATAAATGCCTCCTCATTGCCAAGGAAGATGGTAACAGGGCATTGGAAGGCAAAGCCTATTCCGTTCTCGGCGCTACTTATCACAGGCTTGATGAATTCCCAAGAGCAATGGAGTGCCACAAGAAACACCTGAACATTGCCAAGGAAGTCGGTGACAGAAAAGAAAAAGGACATGCCTATTTAAACATTGGCGACGTTCATAAATCCCTCGGCGACGTGCCACGAGCAATGGAGTACTACAAGCAATCCTTGAGCAATGCCGAGGAAATCGGTGACAGAGATGGACAAGGACATGCCTATTGCCGCCTCGGAAGTTGTTATACACATCTCCACGACTTGAAGGAAGCAACAGAGTGTTACAAGCAACACCTGACTATTGCCGAGGAAATCGGTGACAGGAAGGGAGAAGCATGTGCCCATAGCAGTCTGGGCCAATCTTTTTTGTATTCAGATTCTTTGAATGAGGCTTTAGAACATTTTAGATGCAGTGTAAAAGTCTATGACTCTATTAGAGCCAGTTCTATCTCGGAAGATGAATTGAAAATAAGTTTCCGTACGAAACATCAATTTGCCTATACTCATTTATGGCAGGTTTTAGTAATGCTTGAAAGGAATGATGAGGCTTTATACGCTGCTGAGAGGGGACGGGCACAGGCTTTGCTCGATGGCTTAAAAGTAACTTATGGCCTTACATCACTTTCTCCCTGGTCAATTGAATCTGAAGGAGAAGTCAGAAATATTTCAAGGAAGTCAACTGTTTTAACAGTTTTTCTTGCCCTTCATTTGAAAACAGTCAATATCTGGGTGTTGGGAAAAGAAGGCAACCCTATCTTAAGGAGATTGAAGTTAGAAACATTTGGAAGTGAGCACGAAGATTGCTTTACTCTCCTTTTAGACACTGTTTTGAAAAACATTACTTATGGCGTCGGTATTAGGTGCGAAAATCGGTCAATGGGTAAGCTGAGTGATGACTCAACTCCCTCAAGTACTCGAGACGACAATCAAACATCGGAGCCATCACAGAAGAGCACCGAGTTTTTACAGCCATTATATGATGCAGTTCTTGGTCCCATTGAAGACTTGCTTGATGGTGATGAACTAATTGTAGTTCCTGATGGCGCTTTGTCTAAAGCTCCTTGGGCAGCCCTGAGTGAAACTTTAAGGATCCGGACTGTTCCCTCACTGACAAGTTTGAAAGTCATCACAGATTCTCCAATTGAATACCACAGTAAAAGTGGAGCCCTGCTTGTTGGAGATCCATGCTTGAAGAAAATTACCGATAAACGGGGGAACCCCATTTATCATCCTCTGAAGTACGCACGAATGGAAGTGGAGATAATTGGACAAATTCTAAAGACTCAAACTTTAACAGGTGAAGATGCAACCAAAGAAGCGGTACTTCAGAGAATCTCGTCAGTTGCTTTGGTTCACATCGCAGCCCACGGAAGGAAGGAGACTGGAGAAATTGTTTTGGCTCCAGACCCCCAATGGGGATCCAAGCCTCCTACGGCAGAGGACTATATTTTGAAAATGTCTGACATACAAGCTGTTAAGCTGAGAGCGAGGCTTGTTGTGCTTAGTTGTCCTTACAGTGGTCAAGGAAAGGTATCGTCTGAGGGTGTGGTCGGTATGGCACGTGCTTTCTTGTTTGCTGGTGCTCGTTCCGTGCTGGCGACACTTTGGGCAATTGATGACGAAGCAACAATGATGTTTATGAAGTCTTTCTACCAACAACTTGGAAGTGGAGAAAGTGCAAGTGTTGCTCTTCAGAGGGCCATGAAATGTCTTCGAGACTCCCACGATTTTTCTGCCCCAAAGTACTGGGCTCCATTTGTTCTGATTGGTGATGATGTTAAGATTGAATTGGAGAAAAAAACATTGAGGAAATCGTAAGTAGAGAGTTTCAATTACTTTTTTCTTGAAGAAGGCTGAAAAATAAAAGTCAGAACTATTATTTTCAAGTCGAAACATTGGCAGACTTGATAATTACTGGTAAAAAGAGAAATATATAGTTTACACAATAAGGATAGGTGTGGTAGGTATGTACCGTTAATGGATTCACAGAATCACATGTTATTCCTAGCAAGCAAATCGTTTAGAAATCATTCGAACACTAGATAACCCTTAATTTTCTCAATTCTTAATTAATTTAGGGACAATATATATGAAAGATACATTTTGCAACAAGCTGCCTTCGTTTTCTTAGAGTACTAGCTCTATATGTTGACCAATAATTAACAGCTTCATGGAAAACAAATATGTCTAATATGACAAATGTTTCTCACTTTGCTATTTTTCACACCATCATTCAAAGCATTCTTAAATTTACCGCTATGATCTTAATTCAATTTAAAAAAATGTGAATTAATGCCTCAGTTGTTACTTTCTTTACAGGGATGAGCTGAGAGTTTGATGTCAACACAACTGCTGAAGTAACGTGTATATATCTGGATTTCCCAAAAGAAAGCAGTCCGTTATTTAATAGCTGTCCTCAATGGGACGTTTGGTAAAAAAGCGCGTTTTCATTTTAATCATTTTTTCTCAGAACATATTAGAGAGATTTAGAGTCACGCTAACGGCAAACGTCTGCAGATTCAAGTTGAGAATTTCTCAAAATTGAAAATATGCAGATAAAATGAAAGCAGCTCAAAGCAATTCTTATGGATAAACTAATTTGAAACAGTTGAAACTAATAATTTTTTGTAGATTTGATTAAAAGCAAAAGAGAAGTAAAGGGAACACTTGGTAACGTGGTACAAATCCACGGATTGCCGTAAACGTAACTCTTAATCTCTCTAATTAATAACATCAAAAAAACGTTTTTAAATTAGCCACGGCTACAGTTATCAATTTTAACTTAAGAAACGGCAAACAATTTTCGTGGAGAAAGAACTTAACGCTGTTTACGATTATTTCTTTACTCCCGCGAAACTGACTGAGTAGTAGTATAGATGATTGCCCCTTTTCTCGACGTATAACCTGCCTTAACAGGTAAGTTGTAATTTTATTTTTAATGGAACGTCACCAACAATGGTCGCCATCTTGGATTTCACCAAGAATTAGAAATCAGGTTAAAATCGCGATAAATGGTAATTTTCTGTGCTTCAGATATAAAATAACACTTGAATAAGTCCTTTGCATCATTTCATTGACAAGTTTTACTTTTATTGTTGAAAAAAGTTGAAAGAACATGCATTTTCACTCAAAAATGGCTTGACAACCTGCTACTTATGACGTAATATGTCGTAACCATAGTAACTGGCCATCTTTAAACTTGTCTCAAAATGCGCGCTAGGGATAAACAAACAGCTACTGAAAACGTCAGGTGCTGATGTTTTATCGTCTAAAAAGAATAATAATAAAAAACGTCGGGGGCTGGGGGGTTTTATATCCGAGGGTTAAGAATCCTAAGTCTCCTAACGGGAAGGAGGCGAGACACTTAACTATATACAAGCGTGGCCTTGGTTTCAGTAGTGTGATTCAGATTTTATTTTGAACCGTGATTCTGAACCGTATGTCACATTTCAGTGGTTTAAGGTCTGAGTTAAAAGGGTGTATTACGCCTTATATGACCAATCCCCGGTTTCCCAGAACTAGTATTATTTTTAAAAAAAAAAAAATGAATATGTCCATGCCTTGTTGATCCTTAATGTATAAATTGGTGGACAGTAAAAAATGCAGACTGCAGACTGACTGCAGACTATTGTTTTCAGGGTTAGAAAACAATTGGACTATCAATGGCTTCATAGCTTAGTTGGTTAGAGCGTCGCACCGGTATCGCGAGGTCACGGGTTCAAATTCCGTTGAATTCTTGATTTTTTTGTTTTCAGGCTACTTATGCAGTTGCATAAATTGCGTTCACAATTGCGAGGATCATTCTTCATTTGATTTCATTCCCGCAGTTCTCATATATCATTTATTTCATATACATTTGTCAATGGGACTATTGTTGTCTCGTTCCATTTGCATGGTGAAAACAATGTTTTGCACTGAGAGCAGTCTGTAGTCTTCATTTTATACTTATGTTATATATTGGGACACACATTGTGTCACCTAATTAAAACTGTTGTTAAATTCAAGTAAAGTGGGATTTCAGAGACGAGTTTTTTTGAACTTACATGGATAAATTATTAGCGTTTCATACAAAGAGTAAAACATTTTGCCTTCAACGTTTGGGAATGAATATGCTCGTAGTTTTAACAGTAAGTTTTGGACGATACAATGAATAGCCTGCGCAGAGACAGGAGCGAGTGACCGCTGGCGGATTGGAGCGTCTGAGAATCATTAGAGTGACTTTTGTCTTATTTTAATACTCCTTTTTCAGGAAAAGCGTTGCCAGATAGTCCTTCCATGCCTGCAAACAAAGGAAAAAGGGCCCGAAATCTAATTTTCATCCGAAAACAAGATTTATTTTCGTTCTCTATTTTCTCACCACCACTTCCTTGTAGAGCTGAGTCCGCCTCTGTCTCTGCTCTCGCAGACTATTTGTTTTGCCATTAAACTAGGTTTAACTCTTAATCTTGTTTCTTAATTACTGCGAGTCATTTTAATCATAAAAAACGTTTTCGTGTACTATTGCGTTGAGTGGTCCAACAGCTTTAATTGATGTCGACTTTAAAAGTATCCAAACAGTGGAAGAGATTAGATTAAGATTTTGGACGCTCCAATGACTTAATGATGTTTTGTTGTATTTGTGCTAGGTTGTAAAAGTTGGGCTTTTTATCAAATAGATCAGTTCCAGAACACGTATACAGCAACGTTCTGAGGTTTGGCGCTAGGAAATCACAGCAATCGTTCAAGCTATCATCATTCTATTGAGGATATGACCTATTTTCGCCGCCTCTAGATTGCTTTTCTCTAGGCCATTGACCTTTAGCCATCCCTCAGTTATTTAAAGAAGCTGCTTTAATTTAGGGATGTCACCATTAGAAAAAAAAGGATAGGAGGTTGGGGGAAGGGAAACGCTTTAGTAAGAAAAAAATCTCCACACGCACCATGATCAGGAGCCCATGATCAAATAAACTGTTCCAGGAGGAAAATAGATTTCCACCTCAGGGGTAAAAAGAAAACTTTCATAGACCTCCCAAAAATTCAACCCAGCCCCTTTCCTTTCCTAATGGTTCATCCCTTATACCGCCCCATGTAACGGAATCCGGAATCTGGGAAAAATTGGCATGTGCAATCCGGAATCCTAGGCTTTGGAGTCCGGAGTACAGGTCAAAGAATCTGGACTCCCACTAGCAATTGGAATTGAGAATCCAAGTTTCACTGACAAAGACTGGAATCGAGTACCTGTAATCCGGAATCCGTGACGTGGAATCCAGAATCCCAGACTATCGTGGATTCTCTTACATAGGGTGAGTTATAGGTCGGCTTGTTGAGCTGCTTCTACTTGATCCTAACACGTTGCACGATACAATGTTTAGTTTCTGATGTAACCTTCAGGGAAGTAACGTTGTATTAAAGCTGAAGAAAACGAGATGTTTATTGTGATTGTTAATCTCTTCGATGCCTTAAACCATTTTAAAACAACTTCTCCTTGAATTGGAATAGTCAATATTTGATTAACAAACCACTCCCCCCTGAAAAGCGCTAAACATTTTCGATTCTAGGACGTTTTTCACATATTTTAAGGCAAGTTTCTGATTCTGTTATCAAATTATCCCGCTAGGTAAATCGGTTTTCAAGCAAGAAAACCGAACTTTCGAGCAGACGTTTGATGAAAACCTTTTGACCTTGTTTCGCCATACAACGTCATAAGAAGCATAAAGGCACAAAAACTCATTCCATTATATTTTCAAAGAGTACCATGGTAGTGACCCACAACCGTGCAGCGGGTCCCATTCAGGGAGGTACCTTTGAAACAGCAAAGAAAACTTTTGTCCGTATTTATCAAAACTAGAATTTCATAGTTAATCCAAGCAATCTTGCCACTTTCAATTGAAGCAGCACCGATCTAGAAAGTGGATCGTCTCATATCGGATAGGTTTCTGTGCAACTCTTCGTCGCAGTGTGAACGGGTAACGGGTATTCGAACCGTGGCGTTAATAAAAGAGTAGGAGGGAGGACTAGAACCCAGAAAGACGGAAGTAAATATTAAGCGGAAGTGAGGATTGGGAATAATTTTGGCAATCCCTTTCGGCCAACTACTCCAGACTCGTACCCATTCGCTATTTATTTATCCCCGCGAGCCTCAATCTTCTCTCCAATCTCCAATCTTCTCTCATCCCAAAAACACATAAATAGTGAATGGGTGCGATTGTAGACATTTATAGATTTTCCTCTCCAGGCATGGGCAAAGTCAAGTTAAAGTACACACCTGGTCAATCGTGAAGCATGCACTACTGTAAATTTTAATGATATTTCCAAATATGGTCAAGAAAATGTTATCCAGTGCCTATATTGAACACCTACTGAATGAGATTTTGTGATATCTGGAATAATCAAAGGTCTAGCTGTTACCAGCCGAGCCAAAGGCTGACGCTAGCTGATAACGCTTACCGAGACCTTGTTTATTCCAGATATCACAAAAAGCTAAACTAATCTCACATTGTTTTGAAGAAAATAACAACACACCGTCGCACAGAAGATAGTTTGTCATTGCTCTTGCAAATCATGCATTGCGCGCGCAAACTGCAGACAAGTCAGTTATCTGCTAGCAGATCTGAATTAACTAATCTGTAGGTTGTGCTGATTTTTAAATTACATTAACCGTGGGCTCTTAGCCAATGAGAAGGCATGTAGTGAGTACAATTTATAATAATTTTATTCATATGTATATAAATTTATTTCTTGCTAACGGACTTGCAAGGAAAACAAAAAATTCATCCACAGAGTTATTAGTCATTATAATAAAAAAAGGATGGTTGAGAATATAAATGGGGACTGGAAAGACAAACTTGAAAATTTTAGCAAAAGAATTCAAGAGGAAGAAAACATGACGTAGCTAGTCCTTGATTAAACGCCTCGCCAGTAGATGGGTTTGGAGAAGGTGCCTGGTCAAAAGGAGAGAGCCGCAAGGCAGCACGGGAGGTAACCATGACAACCCAGTCAGCGGGAACTAACACGCATCGTCACACTGATAATAGGGAGTTTACCCAACAGGACGACAGAGAAGAGAAGACAGCAAACCTTTTGTGACGAGTGTGACAATAATTTTGTTGAAATACCTTTCCGCCAAACTTCACCTTTCTTTAAACAGATCTTTTTGTAAAAGACCAGAAAATATTAATGGTGAGTGAAGATCATAAACAAAACTGGCAAGTAATAGCCTTGTCACGTTTGTCACACACAAGAGTTTTGCCGCCCTTTTATTCCTGCCGTCCTGTGCGTAAACTCAATAATATCATGGGTGACAGATTACTCCTTAAATTTAGGGCGAAATTTCAGCGTTAATTGAAAATTTCACTTGTGAAATTACATAATTTGCCATGGCAACGTTCCGTACGTCTCATTGATGCCAAGATGGCGAAGAAAATTCAAAATCGGCCGTCTAATCGTCTTTCCCTCTACTTAACATAAAAATCGAGGTCGTGAAGGACCGTTGATCACAGATATAGCGGGCTGTGAGAACGCCAGGCTGTCATCAAACATCTCATTTTTCATTTCGAAAATGAGAATGTTCGAAAAAAGCCGAACGTTCTCATCACAGGTAACCCAAGATCGAAATATGAGCATCGGCGAACATCGGAATTTTGCGTAACATTCAAAATATAAGGATTTGTTTGAGGAAAAAACCTATCGTTTCTGTAACCTAGGAAAATGAAAGGATTTTAATAAAGAGCAGATTACCTTACATAAAATGTGTGTTACGTCTCTCCTGTGTGGTCCATGAAGTTTGTTTCTGGATTTCTTGTTCGATTAAAAAAAATCCGACAATAAGGATTTCAATTTTCCAATCGCAAAATATTTACTTTTTGTGCTACGGTTCCCAAGAGGCACAATCGACTGAGCAGGGATCCTGGACGGAACCCACCCCTGCAAGGACATCTGTAACCGCTGAACGATTCCTTGAGCGTGTGCATGCTAAAAACGCATGGTACAACAACAAAAAGTAACCTACCCTCCACGCAGAAAATAGAATTACAGCTTATAGTTCGAGCTTCTGTGAGTCACGTAATTCCAGTAAAGAAAAATAAAGAAAACGACTTTTCGATGGAGTTTTCCACAAGTTATAAAAGTCGAGAGATCGATAGATCAGAAGGATTCCATCGTATGAGGAGTATCTTTGGAGCGGCTTTCGACGCGACATCGCCGCCATTCTTCTCGACCTTAGTCCTTTTGCGGTATAAGCAATGTTTTGGTTTTCCGTAAGCCAATCAGATGACAGGAAATCATATATCCAGTTCTGGTTGTGACGCGGACTGACAGCAAAATACGCGTGTTTAAACAAACTAACAAAAAAAGAAAGGGAATGCGATAGCAAAAAGGTAATAATAGAGCCGAATTCGCGTAACAGTAAAAACAAGAATAAAGAATACAAAATTCCTCGAACTCTCCAGAATACAATGCTCTCGAAGATACAATGATAATAATAATAATAATAATAATAATAATAATAATAACTGAAATCGTGGCAGATTTTAAAGACGAATTAGTGAAAAGATGTTTAATATTGGTGGTGATTCCTAATAGTAATAGTAATAATAATTAGTAGAGAAACATTTTCGTGGATTATATTTCAAGAGATACTGAAACGTTATGATCTTTTCTTTTTTTCTAACAGATGTTTTATGAGTGTTGAATAAAGATTAATAATACATAGAAAAAATCATAGAAAAAATAGAGAAGTGCCAATTTCTTCGAGAAGAAATAGGAAAGTCAGTAACACGGTCTTAAGTTTTTTTTGTGGGAGTACCGTTCAGTCGACAAGTTAAGATTCTTGGGGGTCCGGTCAAGAACTGAAGCGGTAGATAATTTAATTTTGGTCCAAATATTAGGCGAGACGTTTCTCAAGTCGATCGTCCCTTGCAGGAGCAACAAATAGAGGAAAAATCCATTTTTCGGAAGGTCCCTCGAAGAGGCTCTAGATCTCGGATTGTTATACTCCCTTAAGAATCATTATTGTGCATTCCCGTGAGTGTAAAAAAGAAACTTCCTACACTTCCCACATCACCATTTTTTTCAGAAGAAGAATTCTAAGTTTCTCGAGTGTCAGCAAAAAAATACTTTCGGTGATGATGTTCCTTCTAAAAACAGATAATCTATTAAGAGGCTCTTGTGAATTGTAATTAAATCCATTTCGGCTTCGTGTGCGGCTCACCTAATAACAAAGCCCCAAAAAACTAAACGCATTAGCCAGGATTAGCAATTAAGGGACTATATCGGATGTTTCCTTAAACAAACACTTTGTTTTGAAACTAGGAGACTGTCGGCTTTGTTATCTATGCCGCAACCGGAAAAAGTCTCTTGACACTGGATTATCACATTTGATACTTAGTGGAAACGGACGCTTGAACTCCAGAATTAAGAAGAAAACTTTTATATGTTTGGATCACTGCGGATATTGTTTGAACATACTTTTGAAATCTTTAAGAAAATAGTTGCTAGAACTTAACACTTTTTTTATAACCTTTTTTAAAAAGCGCTTTTATTAGAACTAACTGGACAACTAAACAAAAGTATAGCCAATGAGAATATTCGATTTCCTCTGTTGCAATTTGGTGAATACGGTTTTTGGTGTTTTTGTGCTCAACCAAGAGAGACTTCAGATGCAATTTGACCGGCATAAGACACTTGTTTTCGTTTCTCTTCTTCAGCAATAGTACGTTATTTCTGAAAAAAGAATAAAGATGATAAAAGAATAAAATGTAAAAATACAACCTTGTAGTATTTCCCCGGGTGACACAATAAAAACAGAGAAAAATACCTATTCAGAGTTTGTTTGGTAGTTGTACTTGTCTCCCGATCCCTGTAGTTGTTTATTTCCTGAAAGCGTACCACCTCTTACTCTAAAAACTACTTATTACAACAACAACAATTTTATTCTCATTTCTCAATTTTCTTATTTTAAATACTGTATTTTAGAGAAAAAGCGTTTGATATAGATGTTTGATTTGAAAAAAATATGTAGGAAAAAGTAAAAGACATGCCTAGCCGGCCGGCCCGTAAATAAACCGTAAGGTTTTCGAGTCAGACTCTAGGCAGTCTACCTTTTAAAGTTCGCGTGCAAGAATAAACTTCATGTCAGGTTTTGGCACTTTTGATGAAAACAGCAACAAGACAGCACTTATTTCTGTGCTTATGGTCGTCACCATAACAAACTGATTTGAAAGCGATTTTTTGGCAATAAAATTCGAGGCTCTCACAGTAGACACCTGAGTCAAAAGTTCATACAGCATTTTCAACACTAGCTAGATCTAGAGACATCCTTGACCTTGACCTTGAGATCACACTTGAGCCGAAGACACTGTGAGTCTAGAAATGAGCCGAAAATATGAAATTGTTTCATTATAACGTAATTCGGCTCCTCTGCTAGAACTCAATCGCCCCCTTCCGTCTATGGAGTTCCACCTTAAGTAAGTCGAACAGTTACGCACTTAACTTTGTATGCGGAGTACCGCTCCACAGAGAGGTATTTGAGCAACTTTCAACTGAAAACAAGCATAAATCAATTTTTAAGACTGTTCTGGATACCTTCAGGGGACAGGTTTGACGATTGCTACAAAACATGGCAGGTTTTGGTTGGGAAAATGGGTAAGGAATTAGTCACACCCTTTCAAAAATTCGAGATTCTTTCCCACCGAGAATACCGCACGACAAATTAGCTGTTCATGGTAAACATCGAGAAAACAATCGCTGATTTTCAGAAAAGTTTCTATATCTTGACCAAGTCTCACATGTTTCTCTCAGTTTTTCTCTTTCAGTTTTTCATTGTGCAGTGTTTATATTATCCTAGCTGACAATCAAATTTGTTGGTTTATTAATAACTCCTCGGATAATTAAATTAGTTTGTGGCTTTTAACGAAGAGACTATGTTTAGCAGCAATTTTCATATTGATCTTTTTTTACTCAACTGTTCTTAATGAGTTCAACGTAGTTTAATCCGAGGAGCCATGCTCAGTTTTTTGGCGCAGATTGATTAGCCGGACTTACCGCCCCATGTCTCCTGATAAGACGTGACTGTCTTGCGTCGCTGTCGCGGAAGTTTGTCTCTATTTGTAAGCAAACATTGTCAAATATTAAGTAAAAAAATACATTTATATATATTAAATTAAAATTTTCCTTCAATGGAAAACCCTAAATTGACCGAATTCACGACTTTCAAATTGTCGATGAATGTTCTTACCATCTTTTCCCGTTACGACTCAATCTCTTTCCCTCTATTTCAACGAGTTATAATGAGTCCGGGCGATTCTCATAGTTCGCATCAAGTTTACACTAATACCGTGAAGTTCAATGCTCAGTACCACTGAAGTTCAGAAAGCCACTCAATGCCAATCCTCAGCTTCTGAATATTACTACCAATTAGTTACTACCGCATTATCCTGCAGCACAAGCATAGTTTCGGCCGAGCAAAGTTAGTATTTATTTTCAAAGCAGTGAACGTTCAGGGAACGGCCGGGTAGGCAGGCGGCGCGCTAATGTACAACTGGCCTAAGAGTTGTCACGTGACCCCAGAAAACACCTGCGTTATCAACTAACTCATTTGACGAAACTCTAATTTTTGTGCTCAGTATTCTGATATTCCACGTTTGATACGGCTAAATGGCCGGTCTCTCCCACCTTCACTCTAAAGAGGTTAACTGGAAATGTGTTATGTCAATGTGAATGAGACTATTGCCAGAGTGCTCTGATCATGATAACATAATTATTGAAATCGCATTAACCTAAGACGACAAGGATAATTGCGTTATAAGAAACCAGAAAAAAAGATAAGCCATTATACAAATATTGGTTTGTACTAAAGCTAATCCATCAATGCTCTGATGCGCAGGGTAATCACTGAAAAGTAGAGAAGAAATAACATAAGTTCCCGATCATAATGGGCTTGCCTTTTAGCTGTGGAACAGCGACCGCATCTCGCTACTGCTAAAAATCGGTTTAAAAAGTCGGTTTAAAAAATCGGCTGAAAAATCGGTTTACCGCTAAACCGATTTTTCAGCCGATTTTTTAAACCGACTTTTAGCAGTAGCGAGATGCGGTCGCTGTTCCACAGCTAAAAGGCAAGCTAAAAGGCAAGCCCACGAAGTATTAATCTGATATTTGAAAGACGCCATTGAACTTCTCTGCCATTGTTTCCTTAGCACTCTTCAAAACACAGTTAGTTGGCCGGCTTTGAACACGCACCGTGTTCCCAAGGTCCGGAGAACGCTCGCCATTTGCTATATATCCTCAATGAATGCTCTTTCTTTGTAGCTTTTGACTCTGCATTAGCTAGAAGAACTTTGCCTAAAATCAACTGAATCAAATTCACAGCTTAACAAATTTGTTTCCACAGCGACTGGCGAAGCTTTAATCAGGTCAGGAGCCTGTTGGTAATAGGCTCCTGTCAGTTGTAATAATAGCAAACATTTTTTAGAACATTTTAACATTAAGCCGGTTATATTGGCCTTAACTATTTCCTTCTTATAAAAGTCTTAGTCAGCAAGCTGAAGACGAAGAATTTACTGGAGCTGTTTAACACAATAAAAGATGAAACAGCAGGAGTCCGTTGGATGTGACTGGTTCCTCACAATCTATCTCGTTTTTGGGATGCCTCAGAAACCTGGCTGTGTCAACCTAAAACAATATCATGCTGATTTTCGGTCGGCTTCCGACCAGACGTCATCTTTAAAATACATCTGGTTAATTCAGCCTAGTAGTTCGCATTATACAATTTGCCCAATCCCATGTATCAGAAACCATTCATCAGCTCTGTGCTTCAGAGCTCAAGAAGTTTGGACAGTTGATTAGAGGTGGTTCCGCACTAAGCGTCACTTAAGGTCCAAAACTTAGGTAATCGCACAACAAACAGACAGTTGAATCAATAACTCAGCTAAACTGTTCGTTCGTGTGACCCATCTCTCCCTAAAAGTTTACAAATTTTAACCTTAGCTCACACTGAAAAGGACAGTGCATAACTGTACAGTGGCTCTTGCTCAAGCCATTTTGTTCCCGATCGGGTGCGATGGCGGTTTGACTTTATCGGATCAGACATTCCTTCATGTATTATCCTCCGGAAAAGAACCCCACAGGGAGAAGGGAATGCTGACGGGAAAATTTGAAAACGAAGAACTCCAACGTAGAAAATCTCCGGAGAAAATCTCGCTGTAAAAGGCGTAACAACTACGTAGTTCATCATTTCCTTCTTAATTACGGGTTGGGAACAGGGGCTGGGGTCACGTGTTGCGTCAGTGACTTTCGAAATGGCAAGCAATGAAGTGTCATCGAAGAGAAGGATAAAAATTTCGAATTTATCACGGAAATACTTTTCCGATTTCTTGGATTTGGAGATTTTAAGATGACTATTGTTATAGAAACGAAACTTTGGTGCTTTTTTAGAATGAAACGTCCAGTGGTGTAATGAATTTTAAAGATTTCTTTCTATCGTCGAGCAAATTTTACGGGTAATCAACCGACCGGTCACACTTTTGATTGAGGGCCACTGGCAAAATGAGTTTTAGGAACACGAAAATGGCCTTTTATGAACTGAGGCTGGGCTATTGTAAAAGCAACATCAAATTAACTTAATTGTCTTTTAGCCAGATACAAGGGTTTGAACTATAGCAGTTTTCTGCGACAGCCAAACAATTTATATGAGAACGAACCCAAGCAAACAATTTAGTGAGCGATCTGACTCAGTGTCAGAATTCCGTCTTTCCTTCAACTGTTAAATAACCTTGCCTGCCAAACAACACAGCTCTCAGTATACTCAAACCTTTGGCATTTCTTCCCCGTCCCCCTCCCCTGTGTGTGTATCTACATTGTAATTATTCTCATACACAAAACTGTACCGCGCAACATTCCTTAGTTTTTCTTTTTATGTTATAATAGATTTATTTCGAAAAAACACCAATTGGACGTAGATGTTTTGATTTGAAACCGACACAAAATATATTTATTTCTGTGAAAGGCTTTTCTAAAAAAGAGTTTGCCTACAATGAAATTAACTGTAATAACAAAACAGCAAAAAACGAAACGACTTGAGTATTCCCGATACTACGAACGGTCAAGCCGTTCTTCTTCGAGGGTTGATCGTTCGAAATACTGGGAATACTCAAAGTCGCTTTGTTCTTTGCTATTTTGTCATAAGAGTTAATTGGTCTTTGTTAAAACAGCAAGCCTGGATACCGTCATTATAATAAAAGTTTCTACAGCCTACAGTGACCTTATTTAAACTGACACGAGCCAATTTAAGAATGATAATATAAACATTTTTATTAAAAGTTGACCTTACAAGCATTTGCAATTTATAATCAGATTATTTTCATAATGAATCATAAGCATTAGTTTAATAAGCCTATAATAACAGGGACGGATCACGAGTTAGAACTAATAGCTACTTCAGTAAGGCCAAGAGGCTAAAAATGTGATGTGAACGCGGAACAGGCCGCTGAAAGCTACGTATCTCCTTTGAGAAATTTTAAAAAGAATCACGTGGTTATAAAAGGTCATAGATTGTAGATTGAAGAAAACGTAATGGAAAGAACAAAGTATTAGAGAGTACTGAAAACGATACACTTTGCTAGCCACATTGCCGATAGTTCCGGACATATAGTCTTCTATGGATTATGCGGACGGGTCGTCTGCTGAGTCGGTAGGCAAATTGATTCATTAATTAGACGGATTACCTGAAGCAATGTCGACTAGCAGTGCAGAGCAATAGAAAGGAAACGATTATGGTTTGCCAAACTCAGTGTGAACAAGTGGCAAGTGACAGAAGAATACGAAGAAGTCAGTGATCACGCGAAAATCTATTGGATTCTGCTTCTTTATTATCCAAAACCAAGCAAAAAATAACTACAGTACTGAAATAAACTTTGGGGGCGCAATTAGCCTTAATTAGCTTATGTAGGTAGTACCCTCGGCTGGCTTGATGCAGCGACTAAACTCAAATGCAGTGGGAGTTTTGTCAGAGCAGCGTCTTTATTTTAAATTACAAAAAAACGAAAGATGGGTCAAATACAGAGAGTGACATTTCTTCCAGTTCTCATTAGCGAATCAACGGATTTTGAAATTCAGGGTCTTTGTATACAGTATACAAGGGTTTTTTAAACTGGGTATACAGTATCTTTCACCTGAAAACAAATGATGTCGGACCTCATTTCGGGAATACGGTACACTCTGATTTTCCCCTCAGGTTAAAGAAAATTTTGCGGGGGGAGGGAGCTTTAGGCACATTGGATAAATTTTTCAGGTATAAATAATGGTTATAATACTACGCTTTTGGCCAACCCTGATATTATTTAGGATAGATAGGAAATAAAAATCTTTTATTTTGAAGCTTTTGAAGGACATTTCTTGGCTGTTTCAAGTAGACATTGGGTGTTTGACCCATTTTAATTTGGCCTGTTACGACTGTTCAAGGGAGTATGAAAAGACACATAACGAGCCGATAAGAAATGACAGAAAACCTCGACTTCGGTAAACCAGCTAATTGACATCATTGGAAAATTGAGAAATTACTTTGAACAAGGTATTACATCACTTTTTAATTACTGTGCGTTTCTCAATAAATTTTGCTGTTAGTCAACAGCTTTGACGATCCAATATCTGCTACAATGAAACACCTAAAACACAACACCATCAGAAAATACCGTGAATTTCGTGTTTGAAGTACATTTATTAAGACCTGCGTAGAAGATAACATTTCTGACTGAAAACCGACCACTTGCTCTTCTCCTAAAAGAAGTGTAACTTAATCAGACGCATCACAAGATTATAAAAGAAAGCTGGAAACAGTCTAGTAATCTAAACCAAGTAGAGTTAAGATAAGATAATGGAAACTAAGAAAGTTATCCTGATCTCCCAGAAGAATGTCACTACGTCTGCAGGTACGTGCGCAGATTTGTTTCCCTGTTTCCGACAGCTGGCTTTTTTGGCCTTCCCGCCGTGAGGCGCGCGCCACTCGGCCAATTGATGACTGACATTTTTCTTCCTTCGTAAACATTTTCTAAATGCCTGCTAGTCTACACCAGGCTTCAAAAATAGCGATGTGAAACGATGATTTATAAATTTTCAGGGGTCTTGAGCGGTGCGAGGAGAAATAAAATCGCAAGTATCTGCTTTTCCGCATTGAGCTGAGCCTCTTATCGTACAGAAACGCGACAACCCGAGAGACGAGTTGTATGACCCAGCTGATCTTATCACAAGAAAAACACCCCAGTAAGTTTACTTTGTAATGAATGGAATGCCGCCGGAATTTTCAAGGACAGAAGCATTTAGCTGGGGTAGTAGGGTAGAGAGGTTGATTGGATAAAGGTGCAAGTAGAAGCATTCGGCGATCATTTCAGATCTACCTTCGACGCGTTACGCAACTCGACAAAATCTGCTGACAGCTTGGTTGACAAAGGCGAACGCGGCTTGATATTTTCAAAATGAAGGGGATATTTCTCTTCTTCACGGCATTGCTGTTGATTTCAGGTGAGTACAGTAATTTTTGAAGTGTTTTTTGTTCATGAGAAGAAGAGGCGTCGTTAATTGACAAAATCTCGATCCCCTTTCCAATATAAACGTCCTTACAGCTTTGTACCGAAATATACCAGTATGAACTTTTCGTCAATTTCAAGTCAGTTTTGTTTGTGTCTTGCCCTGCTAGGGCAGAGCCCAGGACAGATTTGTCATTAGAATTTTGCTGCAAAGCGTGCTTGAACACAGCTCGTACCAGAGCTAGCCACGAACGAAATACCGCCCTCTTTGCCCTGGAACGCTAGACGCACAAAGGCAATTATTCCCTAACCTACGCCCAAGTGGCTGACATTATCTACATTACAAGAGGGAATTTTCGACGCGTGCTTTCTTAAAATATCATTTAAGCTGATTTTTCTTTTAACTTCGGGCTACTTCCAGAACCTCTAGCCAACATAAACAACGCAGATAAAGAGTGCCGCTGACAGAGTTTTCAACTTCTCCTATAACACATTTACGGGGTTATGAACTGTTTAAACGGTTTTCTATCTGTTCGGAAATTGTGATCGCCGATAAAAAGCTATAAAATGTCACGATTAGAATTGGCGGGTTCAAGACTGATCTTTTTCTCTGTCTATAAGCGGCGTTTTGTCAACTCTGTTAATCCAACGACTCAAAACAACCTGTACCCAGTTTTTCGATGAAGAGGGTTTACTCGAGACTCCGTCCTTTCGGATGTCTTTTACCGTATTTCAGACGGTAAGTCTTTTGAAATGTCAGTCCACAAATATGCGCGCAAAATTTGCCCTTCGTGGATATTATATCTTAACTTGATAGTAATTATTTCTTAGCGGGAACTTAACGACAGCTTTTAGAGAACCAATTCGTCATTCCTCCGGATTGTCGTCGTATGCAATGACAATTCTTCTCAGGTTCAACATTTTTATGAGGTGTAAATGTTCATGTTCTCACTTTGACAGAACTCATGTAAATCGTTTTCTAAAGGGTTGTTTAGGAGATAATCCCCTTACAATTTCTATTGTTAGATTCATGCCTTAGACCGTACATTTTTTCATCAGTTGGTCAAAATTGTAAGAGTTCTTAACAATGACATGACTTTGAGGTGTTCAGCATGGTATGCCCCTAATTAAAAAAGGAACTGTGAGAGCTCGTGAACAACGTTAGACAGACGAGGGTTTAGTTTACATGCCGTGAGGGTCGCCGGCCGGAATCTGGACTTATTAAATTTTACGATAGTTCAACACCGGAATGACTTTCATTTTTCTTTTTTGTTTGATGTTAGGGTAGAATCGGTTAAAAGATTGGAGTTTTAATTTTTAATGCATTGTTACAAATTAAAAAACATTTATTATAATTACAAGTTAATTTAAACTATCTTTCCTATCGTTACAGTGTTAGCGGCTGAAGGAAAGAGAGAAAAGTCGAAGCTTCGTCGAAGAGTTTGCAACAGACCTTGCAACAAAAAACTTCGGCCAGTGTGTGGGAGTGATGGCAAAACATACAACAACGTATGTCTCTTCAGCAACGCCAAGTGCCAAGCTAATAAAACGGGCAGCGTTTTGAAAATAAAGTCACGAGGACAATGCGAGAATTCCACAGTGAATATCAGCAAGGTTAAAAAACAATCACAAAAGTGCTTGGTGGCATTAAAGGACTGTAATAAGGTCGTGAATTCTACTAGACACTCCGTCTGTGGGAGCAACAACATAACATACTTAACGTTTTGCAACTTTCGTGTTGCGCGCTGTCAGGCGAGACAAAACGGCAGAAATCTAACAATGCTGCACAAGGGAGAATGTGGAAAACCTAAGGTCAAAAAATCAAGAATGTGCCCGCTTGAAAGCCAGTGCGACAGCCAGAACGATCCCATTTGTGGAAGCGATAAGAAGACCTACAAAAACACTTGCCTGTTCATAGTCGCCAAATGTCAAGCGAAGTTGAACAACAAAAAGCTCACCATGAAAAAGAGAGGTAAGCTAAAACCGAAGAGGTGAATTTGTGATAGTTTTCATTGGAAGCGCAAAGCGAGGCCTTTATTCATCTTTACGTTATTAAATTTAATTGATTAATTAGCTCAGTAGTAAGGGGATATCATACAAATACGATAAAATTGGACTTGGCTGTTTTAATGCATTTTTCACATACACTCTTGTTTTATAGAAGAATGTTGTGTTTTCGGGCCTGGCTGAATATTCTTATTTTTCTGCCGATTTTAGCCTGAAAATATTCTTGTATCATTCTTAAATTATAATTGAAAAAGAAAGAGTTTATCATATCCCTTTTTTCTATTTTGTGTTTTTTTTTTTTTGCTGTCTATTATAGATATGTATTTCATGTACCGTTCATCGAACTGTCATTAGCATTGAACGTTTGGCTATAACCAATGCAGGTTTCTTCGTTTTAATGGGTTGCCGTGAGAGGAAGCAATAATTGATACGGTTATAATCATCATCCTTTTCGAAATCTCAGCCTCGGGTTTATTCTTAACATATTCTTAAAATTTTGTAAATTTCAGCCTCGATATTCTTATAAAATATTTTAATGTATAAAAAAAAGAGTTTACAATAACAAAAATATTACTGGCAAAACCAAAATTATTGATCCAAACAAAGACCGCGTTTGAATTTTTTGAAAGTGAGCACCTTTTATTAACATTAAACTGCGACCCTTATGCGATAGGCAAAGATCATATTTTTGAAAGGTTAAATCCCTTAAAAAAAAAAACTGTCACTCAGGTCTTACTCGATTCATAACTTGATAGCGGCAAAAAACAAATGCAGAAGCTTAAAAGCAATGAAAAATATTGCATGGAATTCTCCTTCCAAAATGAACTTGTTCCCTTTAGTGAAAGCAAGATTCTCCGGCAAGTGGTTTGTGCTGTGCTTTGAAATACAGAGTGAACTATGCAGAAACTCGACACTGATTTGTAGTGCTATCCAATACAATCATTGAACGTACCGCTATTTTGTTTTTACAGTGCGGGAGGTTTGTTTGTGTTGGCCTGTCGTGAAAACACGAGCGAAAAAAAAAATTACAATATCCAAGAAGAACACATTAAAGGAAAGCCTTCAAGAAGATTGCTGCGGAAATAGATTCTGTGTTAAAGAATGTCATTCTTGCACTTTAAGGGAAAGGAAAATAAGCGTTTCGTTTAGGAGTTTCCGCCTTATAGGCGGCACCAAAACTCTTAAAAGCATTAAGTTTGTTTATTGATTATAGAATCTAGAAGAGCGAGAATGGATTTTGTTTAATCTTAGAGGAAACGGAAATCGAACTAATGTTTTCTGTTTTCGACTCCCATTTCCGTAAACATATTTTAGGAATCTATTTTGACCTATTTTTAAAAATAGTTAATACAGATGTTTTGTAAAGAGTAAAACATTTCCAAGCTACACCAAATGAATGGCATAAATTTCGTGGAATGATTTTTCCTAGATATTTTCATGCAAAACTGGTCGAAAAAATTATGCTGAGGTGATCCATTTTACTCAGCGAATGGTCATTCAAAACAGGAAATCAAGGCCGAATTTCTTCCTAGGAATAAGAACCTTTTTACCCCTGGTTTTACCTCTCTCTGAAAATGACTGTAGATTTAGGTTTAAACAAAAGCAGTTTACCTCCTTTAAGCCCGATGAGGGAGTACGGCTTAATTGTATCGAGCCTGACGCACCCTTGTAAACCGCGATTTAAACCTTTGAATTTGAGAAGTTAGCTCTTGTATCTGCTCGAAATAAAATTTCCGCTATAATTATAAATCAAGAACGTTTGACTTTAAGAGTTAATTGATCAAGCAAGATGCACGTATTCAGTCCAAAGCGTTTTGCACGGGGCGTCAACGTAGCAACTGTGACGAGATATGAACCCCTGGTGAAAGTTGCGTTTTAGTTTTCACTTAGCCTGCGTAGCATGGCGGTTTGTCGAGCCGGGCGTACGAGCGGCGAAGCCGCGAAATTCGCGCGCGCCGCAGGCTAGTTTTCACTTAATCAAAACAGAAACCGGTCGAGGCTTGGACTCTGAACATAGAACACGAAAACTCTTCTGCAAGCTGTTGTCAACAATTACAGTGACTCTTTTGCAGTAGAGGATTGAAAAGAAAAATCATTCGAGAGCTTGGCAGTTAAGGCAAATGGAATCCAATCCGGAAGAATGTTCATCGGAGAATGATGATACTGTTCAACATCAACAAATTGCCGAGTTTGCGAAATAACAGTAAAAACGTGGTAACTATCAAAAGATACCTTCAGCAGCGGAAGTTTTTTTCACCTTCCGGTTTTGCAGTCTTTAATTTAATTTTGTTGCTATACTGAGCTGAGTTGACCTCGATGTATGTTACTCACACGTGGAGGCAATCAAAGTCAATACTGCGCGCGAAGTTTAATTAAAAAAGGTCAGGAAACCTTGCCTCTCCTTAGATTATATATTATTAAATCACATGGGCTGGGTACGGTCTTTTATGAAGTCCTCAACTTTATATAAGATCTCGCAGTTTCTCCTTCAACTTATGTAATCGATGTCATTCAAATGTTTAATTCTACGTATAGTAGTAACATTTTGTCAAATGAATGAAGAGTGTAATAAAGTTTAAAAAGTAACAAACTGATCTTACAGAATATATAATTTCGGCACGTCGCACTTGAGGCTTGACTAGATGGATATAACCCTACAATTTGGAAAACTAAGCCCTGCTTCCCCTAGAACTCAAGAATGATTCCGCGGGAGCGCTAAAAAACCTAGATTAGGGGAGAGGAGAGTCTTAATTTTCCGTCGTTTTTATCACTGTCTAAGATTGTAGATCATTCTATTGGATTGAAAGCTGAACAGATTTCATTGAGCCCATTCCGTCATATTTCTTTAGAAGGAATCTGCTTTCATTGTAGATTTTACGAGTTTACAGTTCATCGATACAGTTAATTAACAAAGAGGATAGACATGCTTCATAGAGGGAAAAGGTAGTCGATCTGCTTGCTTATGCTTACAGATTTTCAGTGTTAGTCTAGCCAGTGTGGCGCTCAAATTCAGTCTTAAAAAACTCGTTTTATGCTTCTACGCAAACGAATATTTTTTGCGCCTACCCAAAGGCAATATTCTTGTTGATCAGTAGCGAACACCTATTACCTCAATTCACATTCACCAGTGCTTTGATGGAAAAAGAAAGAATTGTCTGATCTGAACTATTACCGGTATCAGTTAGTTTCCACATCCCACAAATGTTCTTTCAGATAATATAAACTGAAATAATGATTATTTAAACCGTCTGCGGGCTGACTAGTCAATGCCTAAGCCGATTTGGAACTTGTCAACAGCTTGCATGCAATGTGCGTGGGTGATTTGAAGCTTTCAAAGCGTCAAGGACTAGCCATCCGGAAGATCTATTAAAGGCTTAACTTTTGAAAATTCCGATAATTAGGCTGACATAAGTGTTCTTTCGTAATACCACACACTGTATAAATTTTTCCACTCCGTGACTACTGAAACAAACAATTGAAACAGTTCGCTGTTTCAAAAAAGGAGGCATATATTTTGAAAACAACGACAGGAAATACCTTAAAACTTTGATCATCGCTTTTTTGTCAGTATTCGAGTTCCAGTGAAGTATCTTTAAGAATGAATGTAAAGGGGATTATATCAGTAATCGTGAATAGAGATTCCGCCTTAAATATGCTCAGCACTGCAAATTCCGCCGGTATAGCACATATTAAGTAGGTTCCTGTGTATGTACTTGGTGACATGTTTGTAAACTTCAAGTTGTTTCTAGAATTTTAAGCTTTATCCTCATAATTCTAAACATTCATGCTATCATCTGCCGATGTAAAACGTAAGTAGACACCAGTGTATGTAGTCTGCTACACAGCCGTTTTTAGTGTCGTCACGCGACTCTAAAAACGGCTGTGTAGCAGACTACAGTGTATGTAATTAGTGACATGTTGATTTCCCTTTTCCTTGTCGGCAGTATACAAAATGGCGGCTGTCTCGAAAACAAAGACTTAGCCTGCTACCAAGCTCTTCTATAGAGAGCTTACTCGCGGGCAAACAAAGACTTAAGAGCTAAGACTCTAAGACCTCTCGAGAACGGACCTCGAAAATTAAGACCTGGATATACCTGTCATGTGTTGTTGTAAGGAGATGCTGTTATCACTCAGTTTTGAATGTGAAGGTCTTAGATTTCGAGGTCCTAGTTTTCGAGGAAGTTTGATTGAGTTGGGGGGGTGGATTAGTCACTTGTAGGCAACGTCACTAAATGTTAAGACATATTAGTTATTACAATTCCCTAGTTCGATTTAAAAGCGTTCATTTTATTTACTCTAGAGGGTAGTGGGTCTTTTTCAGCACTTTTGGTTTAGAGAGGTCTTAGTCTTCGACTGACCCTCAAAATGGCTCAAACTCGATTGGCGTTCATAAAAAACAAATACTTGCTGGAATGTCCGTCATCTGAAATCACATGCTTTAGAAACATTTGTTTGCATTTCAAGTTCGAAATATTAAATCATAAAAGAAACTCTCCTTCTATTTTTTCTAGGCGCTTGCGGTACCCGCACCTCCATCAAACCATGTCCAAAGAAATGCTCATCGAAAGAACGGCCTGTTTGCGGCTCGGACAAGAAAACCTACAAAAATGGCTGCTTTCTTGCTCTTGCCAAGTGTGGTTTGCCCAAGAAAGTCAGAGGCTCATTACGGTTAGAGTACAACGGGCCTTGTGGGGCACCTGCCACACCTAAACCATGCCCCAGATGGGAGGACTGCAAAATCATAGATAAACCTGTGTGCGGGACGGATGGCAAAACCTACCCAAATGTTTGCCGCTTAAGGGTTGCCATGTGTCACGCGCGGAGAAACAAGCACAGGCCCATCAAACTTAGACACAGAAGTGCGTGCAAGACCAGGAAGGGAAAGAAGGAAAAAGGAAAGAAAGGCAAAAAGAATAAGAAGGAAAGATCTAATCGTAAAGGAAGAAAAGACAGGAAGGAATAAAAACTCCCTAAGAACAGCGAGGATACTTGTTTCGCGAACCCGTGTTCCAGGCGTTCAGATAGTACGGACGGGGCAAAGGAGGCAGGGAGAAGTGAGCAGGAAAAATCTTTCCTTCCTCGGCTTTTTTCCCTCCTCTTCTCATTTCGCGCTAACTTCCACTATCTAAACGCTTGGAACAGGCTGTTGTTTCGCTGACTGAAGGTTAGAGAACTGGGTTAGAGTATTTCGTTAGCCAATAGACTTTTGTAGTCTCCCTTGCAGCCGTTTTTATAGCCTGCGAAAACATCCGTTTCTCCCCAGCTACGAAGAGCGAGGAGAAACGGATGTTTTCGCAGGCTACCGTTTTTAGTGTCAGCACGTTCCTCCCTTTGTGGGGAGGAGCGTTCCGTGACGGCACTAAAAACGGCTGTGTGGCAGACTAGTAAGACTATAGATCACTCTAGGTGTTCCAAAAATTATCTTACTTTGTTTCTAGCTTTCGGGTTTAAATCTCCCATTATTTTGAAATGATGAAATAGTGGATAAAATCTTCAGTTTTATAATTTAAATGGAAGTCTTTGAGAAGTAACTGTGTTTTGTGGTACAGTCTATATTGTTTCGGGTGATTCATCTAAGTGGCCAAACTAGGACTGTACTAAATAATTGTCACTTTAGTTAGCGAGCGAAGTTGGCGATAACGTTGCCGCTCAACGTTTTTTTAATGTTCTGAACACACTTTAATGGTAAATCATTGACAACTTTAACGTGCAATTTCAAAGGAGAAGAAATGAAATCGTTTGGCGCAGTGGTAAGAACACGTGACCAGGCTCTAGTTGTTCAAACGGTGGATAATCCGCTGGATAAATCACCATCCTGTGGATAACGCAATTGGTCTTCGTAATATTTGTTCCCTGGAAAGCTATTTTTTTCGGTGGATAGCGCTATCCAACCGTTGAACAGCCGAGGCCAGGAGTTCCACCAATGTGACATGCAAAAACGTGTGTCTCGGTTGAATTTCCAGCGTCGATGCCGCGTGTGGGTTGATTTTGTTACTTGGCTGTCTTTCCTGGCGCGCGTTTCTCAATACTTTGATAAATTTCAAATAGAAAAAGTTTGAAACCTTAACAAACTCAAGAAGTGTGTTGGCCTTCTTTGCACAAAAGTCCCAAGGATCGTTAAAAAATCGGATGAGAAAAAACATTTCCGTCCCAAAAACTGTTTATGAGTTTTGAGATATGGACGCTTGGTTCCCTGTCCTCAAAATCTAACCTAAATTCAACTTCGATTTGAAAAGTGTCTCCTATTAGATCGACACAGTACAGTTAAAGGGACACAGGTTTATCACTGACTTCTTGCATGAAACCTCTTTAAATAAAGCTTGCGCAAATCCACCACTCCGCCTAGAAACATCTCACTTGAAATATTTGTACATTATATGATTATATCAAACCACCAAAATTGTCCCAAATTTTGCAGAAACCATATTAAAGGGTTTCAAACACCTCCTTGTACGGCAACGTTAGCGCGATCTTCATCGTAAATAGTGCTTAAGAATGTTTATAATGCCGTGTTTGACGGTTCGAGCTGTTGGGTTGTTAACGGAAGCGCTTAGCTATGAAGTCAGTAAAACTGCAATAAAGAAATCGAAGTACCATGCGACAGCAAATCCGAGAGGTTATATTTGAGTGGTTACAAGATTTCGTTCAGACTCTGAAGTTAAAGTTAGGTCAGTAGCCATTCAAAGTAGGCTTTTTACGTAGTACTTTCCCATGGTACTGTTTATAATGAATAAAAATTTTGTTTATAAGACTTTAATGCGTAATATTCGAATGAAATTTGTCGATCAGGACGTATCTCTGACACTGTATTTCCTTCTATATTACTGAAAGGAGACTTGTTGGTCGATTCAGTTTTCTGCGAGAACATTACTTATGACCAGGAAACAAGTAAATGTTTGTTTTTGTTCAAGTTGTTTATCAGACGACTGTTCCTGCCGCTTTCCTGGCTCTATCTTGTCCCCTACTAGGGTGCGGGCGACAGTACAGGGAAACTAAATGTAAAATGTAAATGTGAACGTTGTCCAAGATGTATCGTTGGAGAATGGAACTAAATTTTTGCGTATAATTTAGCAAATATTAAAAGGTTTTTGTTTCCTTTGATGAGTTACGAGTATTCAGCCGTAGCTCTTATATTTTAAAGCGCCATGCACATATCCATCACTCACAGATATGTCCGAGACGCATCACCAGACTATCTTGAGTGGTGTTGAGGCCACCCCAATCAAATTTCGACCCTGGAAGTCGTATTGCGAGCACAGTGCTTATATGGAAAATTTACATTTTCCGACAAAAGTGGAAGCTCCTAACGTTGTCCACAAGCCTCGGCTGGTAACTTCACCATAGTCCTGGAACCCCCCAAAAAGCACTTGATTCGAGTATCCAGGTGCGGATTCACACCGGTTTCCACCGTTTTACGGAAATCGGTCAGATTTTTCATAATAAACATACTTTTAATAATAATAAAACTTCCCAAGTTGAAATTTGGAAAATGGTCTGGACAAATGTTTTCTTTTTTGCAGTTTAAGAGCATTAGATGCCCCCTCAATGAATCAGAATACCCCTAGAAGCCTGCTCCCTCGGCCCCTCGTTTAGGAAATCGGTCAGTATTTATCCTAGATCCGCGGCTGGTATCGATGTATTTAGCTCGAAAGTACCAATAGCTCCAACTGGAAACAAGACCCCCATTTTACGCAGTCATCCGAGCCACGCCAGGGTCTAGTCGCATGCAGGGCAAAGTAGGTACCATCATTTCTCAGTGATTTTAAGACCACGAGTGTTGGCCCGGCCCCTCGAATCGAACCCACGACCTCCCGCTCTGCAGTCATGCGCCCTACCGACTGAGCTAATTCTGCTGCGGTTAAAGATATGGCAACTAATTCAAATGTTTAAGGCAAATACAAAATAATATCGACCTAAGGAAGGTTTTTTGAGCCCGCGAGACTGAGCAACCCCTACAAACCCTTGTTTTCACCAAAAACCGCTGGACACAAAACCTCCCCTGGGTCGATGTTACATTGTCACAGATTCAACTATTAAAGAACCCTAAAAAAGAGCAGTGTTATTGTAGGCTAAAATCAATTTGCCACGCCTACCAGCTTTGAAAACAATTGAACTGAATTCTGTCATTTCATTCTTATACTGTCAAAATTTTATTTTGTTGAGTACTAACAAAACAAGTACCGAGATTTTGTCAACAGATGCAAATGTTAGAACTAAAATAAAGGGTTGCCGCATTCTTTGTCAAAATAGACTAAACTCATTATTGCTCGTATTCCAGAGACAGTTCCGCTTTTTGGCGTCGTATACTAAGGATGCCTATAATGAAAACTTTCACCTTGTTCGTTCGGTTCCACTCGCTTGGTGTCCATGCAATGACGCTTTTTTATCGGCGGACTACGAAGTCAAATATTGTAACTTTTGAGACCGTGGACAAAGTCCTAGGAAGTTACCATCCAAATGAAATCTTTTTGCTAGTACTTTTGCGTGGCGGTATTTGCTTTTTAGCATTTTACAGTTATTATAAGAATTTTCATTAAATTTGGATTTAGATGGGTCAGATAAACCCGATGAGAGGGCAAAGAAAAGCCTCTTGTACCATCTAAACCTCAATTAAATGAGATTTAGACCTTGAAAAGCTCAGTAATACAAGTGACGCGAAATTGCGACTTCTTGTGACGTTATTTAAACGGTTTTGGACTAGGCGGCTCAACGGAAAAAACATACAAAATAAGAAATCGAAAGGGATGAAAGAAAGTGACAGAAACTATTTAAGACCCCTCGTTTCCACTAACACTTTGTGATGTTTTTTTAGGCCGAGATAATCGGACTCCGATAGGAATTTATTTTACAAGTCAAATATCATTTAAAGTAAGGTGTTTTCTTTAAATTGTGTATTTCAAACTACTTCGAATCACTGAACGAATTTTCACCGAATATTTGTTTAGCGTATAAGCGGCTTCACAATTTTGCGTAACCCTCTCATGTCTGCCTTTTTGTCACGATTATCATTTATTTGTTGTCTTAGCATAATGCGATTAATTTTATTAGAGTAAGGCAGCTTTTTTAAAAGCTTTAAAATCTTTAAAGATATTATCGCGGAAATAGCTCAGGAGCCTCGCGTCCGCAAACCCTGGTGCAGTGTCTCCTTTTATGGTTTCTTTGGAGTGTTTTGGTAGGAGTAATATAATTTATCACAGGTTATCTAAAATTCAAAACTGTGCGACGGGATATAAAAATAGGGCAAGAAAAACAAAATAATAAAAAAAGATCCGGTTTGGAGCGGTGTCAACATTGCCGGGAAACTTGAGGTCACATCAGATAACAAGGTGACCTCTGGGTATAGACGCCGATAAGGAAATAAAAAATAGAAAAAGAACTGTCTTTGAAGTTGGGAAATTGGGCGACATATATTGCGTATTGGGCGGTAACAGACAACCTTGAGTGTGTCTCAACTGCTTATCTCATAAAAAACCCCGAAAGAATGGATTTTTTTTATTTGCGCAAAAGTAAAGATAACTGGAGCAAAAAGGAAATTTAAAAATCAATAAATAAAAAATAAGTAGAATTCCTTTGCGAGTTTTCTTTAACCATTTTTCGCCAAGATGAACGTCTACAATTTTTGTCCTTCCACCAGATTTGCAGTTGTAGCCGTGAAGATGACCTTAGGCGCAAAACAAAAACTGTCCGTTTGCCTCCATGGAATTTTCCGAACTTTGTACAAAAATTTTAAAGCTCCTCATCCACCTTTGTCGTGCTAGTTATGAAGTATTTTCTGATAGTAACATTTTTCGTCGCAAAAGGCCCCACAACACAGTAAACAGCGATCAACCTTCCCTTTTCAGTGAAAGACATTTTAAAGGTATCACAAACACACTGGGCATCGTAACACGTATATTTAAAATCACTTTTGGTTGTTTTAACAAAAATAATGTGCATATTTGGTCTTTCATCTGAGCAACGCGAGTAGAGTCGATAACATCTGAATTCTTACTATTAACAGTCACTGAAGATAAAACGCCAACCTGGCAGTAATACTAATCTCTTGACCTACCACACCTCAACAACAATCAACATGAGAAAGGTTGTGGGAACTAACAACTGAAGAAGACGTTTTAATCTGAACCCTTCTCCATTGAGTAAGAGATACGTGTGAGGGAGAATGGAAGTACAGTAAAAACCCGCGACTAAGAACTTGGTTTTGAAGAACAAGTTAGGCTAAAATTTGCCAGTTAGGTCCCTTTGTACATGAACCTGTTTAGCCTAAAATTTGAAACAGGTTCTTATTTTTTATCTTTAAAAAATTTCTGCACACTTGGGCAAGTAAGGTTAGTCAACATTCAGGGTCCTCTTTGGACAAGAGGGCTGCAATGTAATGGTATGCAGGTTTTACATTAGGAACGAGCTGAATACCATTAAATACTTTTAGAGCTACAATGTATTTTTTCGTCTCAAAATGAGAACGTATTTAAGAACCTAAATATGCAAGAACCTGTTTGGGCTAACTTGGGAAAACGCCGGTGCATAGTCGTGGGTTTTTACTGTATTTGACTAAAAGAATCATCGCGCCGGAAAGGCTTAAAATTCTAATAAGGCTGAAAAATTTTCCGTAATTTGCATGAAAGGGATTCTACTCTGACTCTATTGGCATCGTAATGCTGAACACAACAGCAAGACCCGCAGGTCTGTCTACTTGTTTCCTTGAGACAGTGGCTGTTTTGAAGATTTTTGCTTTAAACTAAGCTTGCTTGTTTTTTTGTTTGTTTCCATGAGTTTTCCCTTTTTCGCCGGGGGCTCTTTGCTTTCTTCCTCTTGAGACTTGTTCTGTGAATTAGAAGTAGATAGTTCTCCAAATCAAAATTCGAGAACAATTCTAACTTTTATTCTCTGAAATATTCGTCAAATTGAAAACTGAAAACTGAAGGTTCCTTGGTGGAGTTTCAAAGTGGTGAAGAGTTCTCATTTAAAACGGCCGCACAGAACATTGTCCAGACGGAGACCAATGGCTCCATGAGATGTTTGGTTAATTCAGTCTGGTACTAATAATACAAGAAGATATTGCAAGCATGTTTTCTTTATGAATAGTTTGATTGACAAATGTAAAGAGAAAAACCTTTTATTTACACAACAAATAACCAACGTGATCACAAAACAGTGTTTTGCAGGGGATCAAGGTAGGCAGTTCCCTCTACTAAAACTGATTTACACTCGATGTCTTCTCGACTGGCTGAATATGAGAAAGATTTTAAACCATACGGCAGTTGGCTAGTTTATTTGAGTCACTAAGTTCTTATAGTAGTACAAGGATTTCAATAATTTTTATAATTTGTACCAAGCCTCGCCAAGAAGATGGTAGTTTAATTTAATCACAGAAAAATTGACGAAACTCCCTGCTGAAATAAAATGTCTGTCTGTCTGTAGTAAGCTCAGAAGCATCAAGTCAGAGTTAACGAAGACGTAAGTTCATATAGATGCCCAACGCCAGTGTTCGCTTTCTAATGACACAATCTGTGGTAAAAGCGTTATGACCCAGCGCCCAAATCACTCGGCCAGACATAACTCACAAACACGTCCACTTGAGAAGCGGTAAGGGGACCGGTGATCGTTACTGGAGACGCGCAGGTCAGCTGATCTATTGGCTAATTTTTCCCCAGTCCCAGAAGTCTTTGGGAAAGGTAACTCGACCCAGCGTTCCTCTCGTCTGGTAATTATAGTGGCGAGAATTCGTTGGTTTAAACTTACCTCATCTTGTTCATCGGCGTTAAGTTCATCATCTTCCTCTTCATCACTGGACTCTTCTCTCAGGGCAGCTTCTAATGTGGCACCATTAATGCGAAAATCTCTTGCTGTGCTACGTTTGAAGTGTTCCATTAAGTTGATCTGTGAAGTACATTATATCATCATATGGCTGATATTTTCGACTCAATGGCAAAAGAAATAATAACACGCCAAATGTTCTTGTGGGAGGATTAGGAGCTGAGGAAGGCGGGAGATGGTGACTTCAAAAATTCAAAGTGGCTCGGTTGTCATCCTATGACAATGGGTACGAAATGCGTCCCGCAATTGTTTCTGGAGACGCGCCGGGTCAGCTTTTGGCCGATTTTTCCCCGTCCCTAGTAACAGTCTCTAGAAGCTTCTGCGAAGTTTCCTTCTCGTTTCTAAAGTGGCAAGTTGTTGAGCATAAGCGACGACCAAAGGTCATCTCAAAAATTCAAAATGGCGGTCAAAAGATAGGGAAGTAAGTGAAAGTAGGGAGCTTCAGCAACAACGACGGCGACGGCTACGAAAACGTCACTCAAAAAGAGAAGTCCCGCTGCCTCAAACTTTATCGCGATTATTCCATCTCGTTTAATTTTTGGAGATGCATTCTGAAGGACTGTATCAAAGTTCAGGAAAAGAAAAAGAAAGTGTTTGTCTTGTGTCCCCTTCCTCGACAAAACGTAAAATTAGGCATTTTCACGTTGCAGGACGGCTAAGAAATATACAAAAAAGCGTGATGCACGTGCAAAGTTGTTGTTTGCCAATTTAACCGTATTGCTTTTTTGCCGTTCTCGTTGCCGTCGACGTCGTGGTTGGTTAAGCTCCCTAGTGTTACCCATCCTTCCGAGTTAATATGAAAATTTTCTTTTAAGTTAAGGAAAACGAATGATCTCCTGATACACAGGAATTAACGTGAATTTACCTTGGACTTTTTTGACAACTGTATCAGGTAACGTTCATATTGTTCAATTGCATAAATCAGATTTGGTATCGACTTCACTTCCTTCATCACCTTCGCCTGAAGAAAGAAAAACAGTCACATTTAATTACGAACCTTTTAATGCACCTTGTTTAAGTAAAAAATGTAACACGATTAAAACATAACGTTTCGGCGACAACATGTCTCCATTATCAAATGCAAATGAACAGAAACAATTAACGATATACAGTTGAGCCTCTCCACAACAGCCACCTTGGGAACAGAAGAAAGTGGCCGTTGTAGAGAGGTGGCCGCTGTAGAGAGGTGGCCGTTGTAGAGAGGTGGCCGCTGTAGAGAGGTGGCCGTTGTAGAGAGGTGGCCGTTGTAGAGAGGTGGCCGTTGTAGAAAGGTGGCCGCTGTAGAGAGGTGGCCGCTGTAGAGAGGTGGCCGTTGTAGAGAGGTGGCCGTTGTAGAGAGGTGGCCGTTGTAGAGAGGTGGCCGTTGTAGAGAGGTGGCCGCTGTAGAGAGGTGGCCGTTGTAGAGAGGTGGCCGCTGTAGAGAGGTGGCCGCTGTAGAGAGGTGGCCGCTGTAGAGAGGTGGCCGTTGTAGAGAGGTGGCCGCTGTAGAGAGGTGGCCGCTGTAGAGAGGTGGCCGTTGTAGAGAGGTGGCCGCTGTAGAGAGGTGGCCGCTGTAGAGAGGTGGCCGTTGTAGAAAGGTGGCCGCTGTAGAGAGGTGGCCGCTGTAGAGAGGTGGCCGTTGTAGAGAGGTGGCCGCTGTAGAGAGGTGGCCGCTGTAGAGAGGTGGCCGTTGTAGAGAGGTGGCCGCTGTAGAGAGGTGGCCGCTGTAGAGAGGTGGCCGCTGTAGAGAGGTGGCCGCTGTAGAGAGGTGGCCGCTGTAGAGAGGTGGCCGCTGTAGAGAGGTGGCCGTTGTAGAGAGGTGGCCGCTGTAGAGAGGTGGCCGTTGTGAAGAGGTGGCCGTTGTAGAGAGGTGGCCGCTGTAGAGAGGTGGCCGCTGTAGAGAGGTGGCCGTTGTAGAGAGGTGGCGCCTAAAATTTAGGAGCTAGCGACTTGATTTTTAAAAAAGTCTCCTTAAACTAAAAGAGTTGGTTGAAAAATGCCAACCAAGCAAAGACTTTAACTTGGAGGGTTGAAAGAGAAATGAAATAACTAATGTTGTCATCGCCAAAACGTCATGTTTAATCGCGTTACTGCTTTCAGCCGGCAGTGAGAACCCGCCTTTGAAAAGTCTTGGCTACACCCCCTTGCATTTAGTCGATGTTCTTCATTATGAAGACGTAGCTATTGTGTAATTAATAGTTGGCGACAAAAAGTAAAAACAAGTCTACCTTTCCAGACAGATTTTGTCCCTTGGCTGTCTTTTTCCTGTCTTTAGCCTTGTTCTTAGCAGTGGTACTTTGTTCCAGAAGGCTCTGAGTTTGAGCTGCCTGAATGTACGTGAGAAGGGCGTAGACTTGCTGGGACAAGTGAGTGCCGGTCATTTTTACCTGCGGAGCAAATAAATCTGAGACAAGTGCTATGTAATACTCATTTATGATAAAATTGTTTGTTTAGAGTTAAGAGATCCTCAAAAATAAAGTTGGGACCAAGAAATCTTTTCTCCTTTGGCCTGAATTTTCATGCAATCTCGTCTACTTTTGCACACTCATGGAATTTTAACCTGATCTGATTTTCATTAGAGTTGTTCAGCGTTTGAGATACATGAAGTTTAAACCGACTAAACAGTTGCATGGTCAATCGTTGCCATTGTTCTCTTCAGCATGAAGACCCAACTATCACTTAATGTAGCGTCCTTGGAGTCGTTTACGTTTTCCTTTTTTGTTTACAGTACAGTGAACGACTCAACCTCAGTCTTACGTTTCGGAATCATGGGGGTTCGGTGCGGAAGTGTAGAGATAAGGAAAGGGATTGCCTGGTCCCTAGGCCTCATTATTCCGCCCGGCCAAAGCGTTTCGGGTCACGTGGTTCAAGCGAAGAAGATGTGTCTCGTCCGTTCGTCTCGGATACCACACCAAGTGAATTGACCGAGAAGGCCAGGGAAAACGCCGCACGGGGACTAGGCAAGGAAAGAGATTGCCTTGTCGAAAGGATCTGGTTTGAATCTGGGATGTGAATTTCTTTCTTTTCAGGAAACACTTTCAAATAAAATGCCAAAACGAGGGCGAGTGCTTCATCACGGGTTCCAAACACCAAGAGACAGATGAAAGCATGAGGATGTAGAGGTGTTTGGAACCCGCGATGAAGCACAAAGCCCGAGTTTTTGACATGTCTTCTCAAATGAAACAATAGAAAATTATGCAGTGGCACTTTTTATGGTATTGCATTCTTTCCATGAGTTGCGTTAATCAATTAAACATCTCATTAAAATGCTAGTGTCTGATCTCAGATGAAAACCTGGTGATGTTTTATCTGGTGTTTCATAAGGTATCACGATTCATCCACCTGACCCAAATGGTCGTCATTTATTGGCTTTTGACTGAATGAATAATTAATGAGTTTGACAATAACAGTTCAAAAATTTTCAAAGTGTCTAAAAAATGGCCTCGCATGTCTACGAATCGGAAACTTTCACAAAACCTCTCGTTCTACTTTTGCCCTAGCGTTATTTTGGTCCAATAAAGTTTCAGCGTTTGTATGTATAAGCAGTTTCGAACGTGCATCGTGCGTTTATGGTGTCTTAACACCAGGTATGTCGGGTCACCTCCCGACTCAAGAAATCTAACATTGCCCGTTTTATTACTCCTTTTAAAATCGAGAAGTTTTCAAGCTAATGTCAAAAGGCATTGCATTGGTTCTGGGTTCCCCAACTCCACTCAACTTAACTTTATTAGAAACATATTTGCAAATACAACACACAAGAGACTAGTTCGCAGGTTAATAAATTACTGGAAAACTTGGGGAGCTGCTCCAGGCAAGTCCGACCTCCTCGAACGCTATGTGCGTTCCCACGTAAAGTCACTTTTAAAACTGAACAAAGGTAAATCAAAAACCAATTAAAAGCATTTTCTCGTTCTTTACACCCACTACATGTCTTTGATACAAGTTCCCATTCGTTCAACAGATTGCAATGTACAGTCACTTACCAGTTTCTCAAACTTTGCTGGAAGATAGCCAAGTCTTTGACTGTATAGGGACAAATACTGCAACACAAACAAATAACATTGCGCCAAGGAATCACCACAAACAACGTAGCAAAATAAGCAAAGATTTTTACTTGTCGACCTCTTACTAGGTGTTTCAACTAAAAATGTATTAAAAACTCAAGAAGTTATCATTAGTGCTAAAAAATGAAAACGACAACCAAAAGAATTATTACAAAAGGAAACAAAGAAATTTTACCAGTCCAGTCACAATTTACACATCTGTTTCTTAAGATATAAGATAAGATATAAGATATATATTAGAATGAAAAAGCCCAACTGTTATTGACTAAGCCAACGTTATTTGGAACTTCAGAATTAAGGTATAATTAAGAAATGTGATTAATTTTCACTTACATATTTTGCAAGAGCACCAAGGGTATTATACACTTTTGTCAGGACCTACAAAAAAAACCACTAAACTAAATCCTTTCCGCAGTAACGAAGAGGACAAAATAATGGAAAAACGTCTTTTGACAAACTACAGTAGTAAAACAGGCCACTTCCGACGCCAGCCAAACAGAGGGCCGGATTTAGTACCACGTGACTAAAAAACACCAAGTGCCAGAAGTGATCTCTTTTACTACTATTAAAATAACAACTTTTGCGTAAATGGCAAATGAAATTACACCCGGAATAGACAGCTTTTGTTTTAACAGAATTTATATTCTTTTGAGCTCTTCAATTCCCATTTCTTTTTATGACTTTTTCCATGACCTTTTCAAGTTTTCCATGACCTTAAGATTAGCTGTCACTTTCAGAAAGTTGTTTGCTGCTTTAGAGTATTTTTTGACTTTTAACAGTTCAACGGATACAAACTCTGGTGTCCACAAAAATGCGTGCTGTTCGCACTGTCTAATCCCTACTCTTTATCTTACATTGTCTCCTCCAGTCATGTGAAGTAGCTAATCTACCACAAAAAAACTGTAATTTTCCATGACTTTGAAGGACCGACAATTAAATTTCATGACTTTCCAGGCCTACAAAATGAAACTCTTAAATTCCAAGACTTTCCAAGTTTTGTATGATATTTACGAACCCTGCTGGAATAGACAGCTCTTGTTTTAAGTAGAGTATTTTCCACGGGAAAGCACGGCCATAGTTACCAGGAAAAAAAGGCCACTAGAAATTCGTATGTCACACGTGCAGAACTCGCACTTACCTTGAGCGCGCCTTCTGTACACGGACCGTCTGGAAGAGCGGACTGAGACAGCTCATGAAGAGCAGCAACAACCGTGCAGAGACGGTGGCAAATAGCTTGCCCTAGGACACCACGTGGACAGCTTTCAGGGGAACTTGGAACCTTGTCCTCTAAAAAATATTAACCCATGTTAACGTTCCGGGTTCGACCCCGGGTTGTGATTTTCTTTCTTTTTAATAGGAACACTCTCATTAACAGGTGAAAAATCAGCTATGTGTCTTAAAAATGGCAACGACCGTTTACGAAAGGGACAACGCCTAGCGCTTAGTTAATCCTTCAAGACAGCATAAGGACGCAAAGAAAGTTAATTTTAAAAAGCTAAATCCCTTTTCAATAGGTCATATCACCACTGTTAAAAAAAAAGTCAAAACGCGTCGCATTGTTGTTGGGACGGTACGGTGCTTTTTGGGTGAATATTTGCCCTTACTCCTAGGGCTGTTTACATGGAGGTTGGGGACCCCAGATAGGTGAGGTAACCTGCTAGGTGGAGTAACCACATAATAGATTATATGGACGGGCGGGTTACCCCACCTAAGAGGGTTACCTTACCTACCTGGGGACCCCAACTCCAGGTAAACAGGACCTTAGGAAGAGTTACGGGTAACACGTGTGCTCTTCCCATCTCACCTGTTGTATCCGTTACGGTTGATATGGAGTCACCTTTGACCTTTACTAGTGCCCATTCCATTTCATCCCCAATTTTCTCAATCTGATTCACCAGTAGCAGCTATGCAAATTTTAAAGTTGACCATTAGCACAAGTGTTGATTTATTATCACGCTCCAAGGGTTATTTTTTCAAAATACTTACTGATAAACTGTTACTATTTGGAAAAAACGAACAGGAGTACGCAAGTGAAAGTTGGTTTCGCTGCATTGTTTGACAACAACCAACCATTTTATTTGCCAACTTAAAAACGTTTACAAAAAACGGAATAAATCAAAGAAAATCAGGCAAAAAAACCACCCAGAATAGCAAAAAACTAAACGAGCTGAGTAGTAACAATAATCAGATTACATTCTATAGGGTTGTGACACACGAAAGATAAAGACGAAAATAACTTAAATTCGGGAGAATAAAAAAAAATAATGACAAAGAAAAAATAATTATTTCAATTAATTAATTAATTAATTAATTAATTAATTAATAAAAATAAAGTAGAACAACACAAAACAAAACGGTACCAGATAACTTTAGGTTAGAGCTGTACCATGTCAACACAAAAGAGCGAAAAAGAAAAAAAAAAGATGAAAAATATAACAAAAACTACAAAAATTGACGGAGCCGCTGAAGGGCCGCCATAACCGCACGACAACCGCTGACCTACTCGATACCTCGAACGACAATTCAACAAGGCAACTCCATGGCAACAGGATTGCTGAATTGGAAAAATATACTGGACTGGACTTACTGCTACAGTTGGCGCCGCAGTTCTTGGATTAACGATTGCAAAATGAGTTCTGTCTTCAACTTCAATTTCCTGAAAGGGAATACAGAATGACTGAGTTTGATTTCTCTGAGAAATTTCGAACAAGGTTACTGTGGTGGAGTTAAGACTTGCATCGTTAATCTCGTATGTTCATGTTTCGCGCATTGGATTTTTGTCATTATCGCCATTTCGTGACGTAGCTAAATACATTTTGCTTTTTTTGCACTTTATGGGCGCTGTTTTGGAAAAACATTGACCATGGCGAAACGGGAATGCATTGCATAACCGGTTTCCGATACGTTCTCAGACCGAAAAAAAAAAAATTTATGTGACACCGTTAAAGCACTGTCTACTTTGTGGTGATGGGGTCTACCTCCTAGCCCGGTCAATTTCTCTCCATATAAACGTTTTGTCTCGCCCAGCCGAGTCAACTCAGTCAAGGCGAAACAATCAGAGCTTGTCCGAGGGCTAATGATCCGTCAAAGGGGTCAACGTTTTACGTATGTAAACGCGCGCTAAAGTTGATTCGGCTGGGATTGTGACCCTTTTACCCGGGACAGGTTTTCTCCATATAAGAGCCTCAGAACATACTGTGCAACTCCCAAACTGTATGAACTGTACTACATGAATTGCTGTACCTCATCAACATCTCCAAGCTGACTATGAACGTCTTGAGCAATATCGCGAACCTAGAGCAATGAGAGAGAGAATTACATCCTGTTACCTTGGGGTGGAGTTAAAGAGACTTGCTTCGTTGCCTGGCAGTCGAATAGCAGTGAAGTGACTGACAGCACAAACAACTTGAAACAAGATATAAACATGATATGACATGACAAGAAACATGATGAGTATGGATGAACAGATTTTTTTGGCACAAAGGACATTTATAAAGTTCATGTTTAGCCGTAGACTTAGTATGATAAACAGTGAAAAGCTTTCGTTCTTTTTTTTTAACTTACCAATCCTGCGCTTGTTTTTGACTGCAGTGTAAGAGAGTACAGCAGGGTCATTAAACACTTGGTAAGTGAAGGATCATCTACAAAAAGGTAGTTAGATAGAGAATACAGTGAAACCTCTTATTTTGTAGACCTTAACGATACGAACACCCCTAACTATTACGGACATCTCTGGTATATTAACACATGTCCGATTTTTGCAGGAGCCAGGGGATCCAGGCATACCAGATAGAGCACATGAACCAGATGACCCAGCGATGCCCAATAGCCAGATAGGTCACTTGAAACAAGAGCGGGATCACAAGAAACTTGAAAAAGAAATTATATTTCTCACCAACATTGTGGTCTGCACATATTCTGTGTACCCAGGTCTGTAACTGCGCAAACTATGAACAAAAAATGTAAAGGATATCAATAAATCGGGTGAAGGGTAGCAAGCAACCGGAACGGGAAAATGATAAATGGGAGGAAAAAAAGGCGGAGAACAGACTACGAAATGGGGGCAAAACAGAGAATGGGTAATTAAGTTGCTTCATAGGGCTAGGGAACCACACAAAGCCGTCCCAATGTCATCTTTTTAATTACCTGTTGTCCATCTGGCTCCAAATGCTGTGCTAATAGTGAGATGACAGTAACAAGTGACTGAGTGTCCTTCAGACTTATGTCACCGTCCTCATCAGGTGACGAGATGATGCTGATGATCAAACGCTGGAGACAAACGTTTGAAAATCAAACTATGAACTTCTTTCACACACGTTTTTAAAAAGACTGAAACTACTATGAGTTGAAATTGCATTTCAAAAGGCAAAGCGCTTCATTTTCTACAGATAACGGCCAAACATCAAGATTGTCCAATTTTTACCGTTATATTTCTAACCATAAACACCTTCATCCCAAAATATCTCGATAAAGCTCTTATGGATTTCGCTTTAACTTCACGAACATCGACGCGGCTATTAGAGGAAAGAAAGAAGAGTTCCCAGTGCCGAGAAATACGGCTACATGTAAAATATGACGTAATTTCGATGCCACGACAACTCCGATGTCATTCTAACCCTGATCAAAACGAATTTTCATCTTTATCTAATACAGATGTGGTAATAATTTTTCCAAATCTTTGTTAATGACGAGGTAGCTTATGCTCAAACTTGGGAGATATTGACAATGAAAAAACCCTATCGAGCCACCTTAACCCTTTAAACCCTTAGATCAAAATTAGAATTCTCATTTGCTGCACCTATTCATTTCCTACAGAAGTAGAGGGGAGAAGTTGATAAAATATAAGGCAAATTCATCTTGTGTGATCATGTCTGTAATTCTTATGACCACTCTGTTTTACAAAGCATTGATATTACAAGGAGAAATTTGATGCTGATCACTCTTAGGGTTTAAAGGTTTAATGATTTTGTTAGCGGATGACTTATCTGGACTCGCGCTCATCCGGTTAGTAAGCTAAAAAAGTTACTTCGAATCAACAAATTTTTCAAAGCGGATTTCACCATAAAAATTAACGTTAAAAACGAACCACGTTTCGACCGTTCGACGGTCATTTTAAAGTTAAGAAGTAAATATTTTACAGTTATTTAGCCGGTATCTCATTAGCATTTCCACAATTGTATATAAGCACATGATCCCGCAAAAAATATACCTGTTTTGGGCTACCTTACGGGACTTTTTTCGAGCTCTGGAATAACCACAAGGCACTGCTGTGGTGAAATGCGAAACCGGTCGATTCGATACAAACTCAAGCAGTGAAATTACAAAAATTTCGATCACTTCAAGTAAAGTTTGCAATTGAACAAGAAAAACATTTTGGGTGAATATTCTTCGCTCTTTAAGCGAAGTACGTGAAATTAGTTACAACATGAAGGAATTAACTTGATGTATCGAATCTACCGGTAACCGTGAAATGCGTAGATAAATAAACCCTGGAGGTAAAACCAAGCTAACATACAAAACAAAATAATGAAATGTTATGCAATATTAGCACTGGTAGAATCAACAAAAAAAGTGTTGCATACCTGGAATTTCTTTATTTGTGAATAAACGTCATCTTGGTTGGTTGCTTCTTCAGTTGAACTTTTGTCTTTATCCTGGTTTGAGTCTAAAATAATAAAACAACTATGACAACCACTGCAGTACATGCAGTGGTATTTTTACATCAGGTACGATTGTCCCTGAGTGAGCCATCAGCATCCATTTTAACTTGTTTTGTAATACCATTTCAGTTACCTCTAAGCAGGCAAATCGTGTCGTTAACTAACCAGCGCTACAGAAGAAACAAAACCTCACGTTATGTCCGTCTGCGAGAGAGCGCTAAAATCCTTGTTCTGGGTCCCAAGCTGTGTCCCAGGATTTGAGTAAGCGCCACGATTGGCCTGTTAAACAAGACATTGTCAATTTGCCAATCAGGTTGAAGGGAAATTACCCTGGGCCCAGTTGTTCGAACGCCGGTTAGCGCTAACCCGGGGTTAAATTTTAACCCAGGGCCCAGTTGTTGGAAGGCCGATTAGCCCTTAACCCGGGGTTAAATTTAACCTGGGTTTCATTTTCTTGTGTTGAAAAGCATTTTCTCGGATAATTTCCTCTGTTATTTTTAGAGCTTTCATTCATCAACTTGTAGACAAAAAGAATTAAAGCCGAAATGCTTTTTAAGCTTTCAAATCTGAATTCAAATCTCGAACTAACCCTGGGTTATCTTAACCCAGCTTTGAACAACTCGGCCCAGGTTTCTTTTTCTTTTTATCAAAAGCACACTATCGGATAATTTTCTCTATTCTTTTTAGAGTATCCAGTCATCAAATTGTAGGCAAAGAGAATTAAAGTGAATTTGCTTTTGAAGCTCTCACATCCGAGTTCAAATTTCGCACTAACCGTGGGTTACCTTAACCCAGCTTCGAACAACCGGGCCCTGGGTGCCAGAGACTTTTCTAGCGCGGTTTCCGGTTTCTGTCAAGTCTTTATAGTGACCCGTGCGAACCCGAAAATTTCCGTCGCACGCGAGAAAAACCTCTGGTACCCAGGGTAAAGGGAAATATTCGCGGTAATTAGTTGAGTCCGTTGGGGGCCTAAAACCAGGGTAAGATTATACGCAGGCGAGTACTTAGCCTTTTAGCATCAGAATCAATAGCTATTTACCATGAAACGCGTATAAGTGACGATTTAAATGGAACCTCTACAGTAGTGGCTTTTCAAGGCATTGTGCTTTTTTTTCAAGTATGTGATGACCTAATATGTCACCTTTTTTGGGGAATGAGAACACTATCGATAAGCTTAAAGAAGGATAACAATGTCTTTGAAACAGCAAACTCCGTAGGTGTTAAGGGTTTTTAAACCATTTGAAAAAATAAAAGCAAAATAAAGATTTACCACTCACCTATTACGCTTAAGAAATGGGGCAATTTCTGGGAGAATGAGCAACACATAATGTTAACCACGAGGCAAAATCCTTCCACGCACAAACTGTTGATTTTTTTACCCTGGGAAAAAAGATTAGAGAGACCTTTACTTTCTACAAATCATGAAAACTTCACCTAGAGGAAACAAGGGGAAATCACTACCGAGAAGGAAGGAAGGCAAAGTAACCTTAATTACCATAAAAAGTAGGGAGGGCGGGAAGGTCCAAGCCTCCCGCTTCCCGAATCTTGCATTCCCGGCTCCTGTCGCTATTTTCTTCGCCTGTACTCTTTCGCCTTTTTACGATTGTGAAATGTTAGGTGCTGTTGGATGATTTTCCCCTGTTAGAACCTTTTAGAACTCCCAGTTCCCCACCCCTTTCCTCTCCCACAAAAAAGTGTCTAACGTTTGGTTTGGTTTTTTCAAAAATCATCCACTATTTAAAAACCTATATCAATAACTTTCTTCTTACGGTTGGATTTCAGTACCTTGTCTTTTTTGTCATGGTCTTCCTGTAAACAGCTTTCCCCATTCATGTGTTTCCAGAACACTCTAAAACAAAAAGACAAGTTAGTGCTGATTACTCTAAGCGGGAAAAGTTAATTGAGAATGTGTAATATAAACCAAAACCGACATAACCTTGCAATTGTACAACAGTGTTTGTAAATATGTTCCTTGCTAGAGCCACCAGGACCAGAACAACTGCCACTTTCATTGATCTGGGAAAAACAAAACGCAAAAAAAAAGAAAATGTTAGCAACGGTCAAATATTATGACAAAAGAATCTTATACTAGAGAAAGAAGAGATGTACCTGCATTTCTGTTGTTTTAAATGCTAATTACACTAACTGTTCTTTTTACGTTTTAGTCGCCGTGGTCATGGCTCTCTAACATCTATCCTTCAGACCTTTCATCGGCGTATATTTTAGATGAAGTCCTTTCATGTATTTATGTATCCTATTAGCCTGCGTGGCAGGCGTTTGAAAGGGAAGGGAAAGAGAGTTTTAGGCGCGAGAGAAACGCGAGCGGGTGCGCGAGGAGGGAGGGAAGGAAACTCCCTCGTTCCCTCCCTCCTTGCGCACACCTCGCGTTTCCCTCACGCCCAAAACCCCCTTTCCTTTCCTTTTCAAACGCTTGCCACGCAGGCTAATATCCTATATGCGTCTTGAGTAAACTGGGTGTTTGGGCCAATTGGCTAAGTCATTGAGCATGTGGAGGCATTCCACGACAAATAATCCTGCAAGTAATAGGTATGCACATTCTTATCAAAAGGGTTCAAAATTACCTCTTTGAGCTTCTGAAGAGCTGTATTGACAGCATATTTGATAAGGTCTCTTGAGCCTCTCAGCGTGGTTAGGCCTTGTTGATGGCTTGGAGTTGTATCACTAAGGATATTCACAATTAACACAGGTCAAGATATTGTTCAAAAATCAAAGAAGATAGTAACAATGAAACCACAGACAAACTACACAATGGATTATTTATATATATACCAGAATAATACTCTTAACAAGGATGCTGAGCACTCCAAAGACAGCATGCTTTTAGTTCCTTGTTTTCCAACTGCTGCACGGCCTTTTTTTCCTGTCATAATAAAACACATAAAACTCCGATGTAGTCAGGTTCTGTGTGAGTTATTACAAATAACAGAATTCAGTTAATATTAAATTCTAGCCTTTGTCAAAAGGCCACCTTACCAGTTGCATTTGCTTTTTCCTTCAGGATCTCAGACAGTTGGTTATAATTGCCAAAAAGCTGCATTATCTCTTCAGTTGATTCAGTACTAACAACAACAACAATAGCATAATTAATGACGATAAAAATATAGACTGAGAGCAAAACCTTCTTCCAATTCGTGATCTAGCAATAACATTATTTAACCACAGTTACTAAATACTATGCTCATAGAGGTGAAGGACGGCCCATTCAAAAGTAACCAACCTTAATTCTCCTTCAGCAAAACTGTACTCGAATAAAACCTAAACAAAGAGAATCAAAAGGGTGTTCTTTCTTAGAAAAAAAATGCGAAGAGATACTAAAAGCTAAAGCAACTCTGTAAGAGTATTTGCCGCCATTGGACATCTGCTTAGGTTTATACAATTAGTTCTACTTTTTCTCTTCTCAGTGAGAATAAAACATCGAAATAAATTTCAAACGAAAAAAAGCTTTTAAAGACAAAACAACTTGAGTGCTTGCCTCATAAACTCCAAGAACAAGTAAAGCAAGAATGTTGTTCTTGATACCAACACTTGAGGTCAAAGAAAAATCAGCAGACTTGTCCTGAAAAAATGAACAAAAAGGTTGAAAACAAGAAGAAGCACATGTCAACAAAAACCAAATCCACTTAAAATATAATAATTACCAGCTCAAAGTCTTCCATTTCAGATTTATTCATCCTACGTACAAGTGATTGGAATAGATCCTCTAGTTCATTCAAAATATGCTCCATAGAATCTGAAACCAATATAAGGAACAAGGGTCGAAATGAAAATGTTATTTTAATCAGTTTTTGACACAGGTGAATGGGGAAAATTTGAGTTCTTCCAACAACAGTGAGACCTATAACTTGGTGGCTAGTCCAGACGCTTTGGCAATGTGCCAGAGCAGAATTGGTGAAAGCGAAAGGTCAAGATTAGAAACACACTCACCATTCCGCTCATCCTCTTCCTGGTTGTAACTTTCAATGCACTTTGCCATTGAATGTAGAAGATAACACAGCAAATGGGCCTAACAGTAATGTAAAAAACCAAAATATGAAACACTATTCTTGAGAAAAAAGAGGACTAAAAATTTAAGAACGTACCAGTGGTTCTGTGAGGTAAACTTGATCACCTGCAGCTGAAAGGCATGGCTCTAATTTGATAGGAGGATTTACATCTTCATCAGATTCAACATACCTCTGAAACTGTGATGACATGATATATTAAAGCATTTGTTAGGTTTTTGTCACAGGCATGCCAATAAAACAGTCATTGGGTGGAAGTTTGACATGCACGGAATCAAAGAAATGTCACTGACATACATCTTAGTATCCAATCACTCTAAAGGATGCAATTACAACACACTCTATGGTGTTGCAACATACATGGCCAACACTATTACTTGCAGTCATTGAAATACAGTAGGTGCGCTTGTCAACCCAAATGGCAACGCCAGATTAAGGGCAAGACCATGCACTCTTTAGCATCTACCACTAAGTAGAAGGTCAGCCATGTACCTTGTCGTCAGAATGCTTATTGTTCCCTGACAGATTCCTCTTGAAATAACTTAGCTAATATGGTTTATAAGTCAGCTTGAAAGTCTAATCTTACAGCACAGAACACATTCCCAGCTTTAAGCAGACAATAATAAGACGACAGAATGCAAAAGAAGTAATGGTAACTACAAGACAAAAAGAAAATGCGTTGTACCTGGTTGAAGAACATGTCTAAAATTGGCTGCTGTAGCTGAGGGTTTCTATAAAGCACATGGAACAAACCCTGGAACGAACAAAAAGAGAAAATAACACTAATAGAAAACATTCCAGTTTATAGTTTTAAATTACAATGACTTGCATGTTATTTATTAGTAATTTTACCACAATTCAAACAAAAATGAAATGAATTTCTGGCTCTTCTTAAAATTATTGTTCAATCACAGCCATTGTACTGAAACTAGAAATGTGTTTGACCTCAATACCGTTCTACATTTGGTGAAATCAGTGAAACATTTGGTAGATAATTACCGAAATGCACAGTTGCTGTACATATGAATTTGTAGAAATGGTTATATGGAAATTGTAAATTTTGCAGACTATACCTCATACAATTGCACCCTGACATCTGCTTGTTGAGTCAAACATCGACGTAGGTTTCCTTAAGGAGAAAACAACAACAACAACAACAACAAACATGGAACCACCATAGCAGGCTTCTAATAACTTATAAAACTAAATGTCTTTAGTGACTGACTAAAAGCTCTCCTTAGCTATGTATCAGCTTCCTTTACCCAAAACACTTTCCATACTGGTTAAACAACAGGTTTACCTTGATCAATGGCCATTTGATGGAATGGCTCTTAACTTCATGTTCACTAAGTGAAAGGTTTGCTCTAAGTTGACCTAGGTCAAAAGGAAATAACCTAATGCCACGCAGCATAGACAGTGGTAAATATTATGAAGTTGCACTGGTTACTGACGAATTTCCTCGCAGATGCCATACCTCTTGTCTGATAAATAAATGTTCAAGTACTGTATTCACCTAGTATCTCCAAACACAGGGCCTCATTGCCCACTCCACTGCTTCTGACATGGACATCCACTTGGATTTGACTAGAATGTGATAGCGTTTGACTCAATTGGCTAGCTGGTTGACTAGAAGATATACCTCCTCCTAAAATCTGCAAGGTATCACATCTGTTACCAGGGGCACACAACGACTATTTTCCGTAAAATATGTGTTCGGAGAAGCAAATATTGCCTAGAATTTTCTTCTGCTTGAGGACGGCTAAAAACTTCTAGATGAACGTTCCATTAATGTACAATTTTCGAATCATATCTAATAAATTCCCTACGATTATCTGAAGTTTAATTTTTCATCTTTTACAACCCAGCTTACACTATTTTTCTGAGAAAAAGGAGACTTAAAATTTTCGGATTCTAAAATGTGATGGAGAGAGGAATCACTTTCTTAAAACGTTAAATTACACCTAAAATTTTCGGCAGAATGATATTGAAGCCCTAGTAATTTCGAAAAGACTTAAGTTCCCCTAGGATGACTGAACAGATAAAAATTTTGTAGCACCGCTAAGAATGCATTTCTAGAGATCCAAAAGTCCTCTGGATAGCCTAAAAAGTGTTTTCAACGTATTTTGGAGGAAACCGTCGTTGGGTGCTCCTGTGTTACTAGGCTATTTGCTCATAAGGGAAGACTGCACAGAATCAAACAAAAAAACTGTTGTTTCTAGCTGTGATGGAAAAATATCCCCTCATTGAAAAACAACCTGCAAAAAGATCCCCTCTATAATAAAAATGAACCTTCCCTAGGTATTCAACCATCAAACATTTTGTATAAGAAATATCATTCAGATGATAAGCATGTAGGCCTCAAACAAAACATTCTCCTGTATTCCCTTCACTTTCAAAAGACGCACGAGAATATGAACTGTATAATAAAGAGATCAGCTATTCTCCTTGGCAATTACATAATCATGACAGCTTGTACCTTGAAATTCTTAAGAATGAGAAGAAATCCTGTTACTGCAATCTTACGTGCATCAACTTGCCTGTGAAAATTTTACAAAGTCGGTAGCAGCTTAGTGTCATCACAGTCACCCCTTTTTCAATCCCTCATAAAGAGCAGACACGCACAAGAAGGTTATGAAATTCACTGTAATACATTTCATTAACTGATATAAAATGGTATAATTGAAGGGATAGTAATTTGACTGTTACCTTGAGAACATTGCCTTTCGTAACACAAGAATAAGTGAATCACGTAGAGATAAACTGATCTTTAACAGAGGCTGTGAAGAGAAAAACCTTTACATGTTTGTACAAGATAAACAATGGTCAGAAATATTTACTGGATAATGAAGCATAGCACAAGACGCATTTGCATTACCAAAAAGAGTGCCAGTTAATTTTTCACACCCTTGATAATAATATGAACATTGAAAAAAAAAGAACTCTACACTGTACCTGGATTGCTTTGAGAAACCCTTCAGCAGATTTTGGGGGTAAAAAGGACAGATAGTCCAGAGCTTCTTTAACCTGGAAAACACATTGGTTGAAAAACATTTCTTAGACAAGACTGAATAACAGGTATTGCCTTGTCTTATTTTTCTTACAACTCATGATATTCAAACTAATCCATAGCTGAACTGACAAGTTCAGAACCCTTTTCAGAGGCCACTGAAACATGGAGGGTGCAGAGCAGCTATTGATTTGCTGTATTTTTGCTGGTCACGGTTTGGGAGGTTATCTACTAACTTTAAGACTTCAGAACAACCAACCTGATACAATTAGCTGCTGAAACGTTACAGGTGCATTTGTTAGTCCAAATGGTACAATGCTGCTTTTTCGACTAACAGCAATGACACAGGAAAAGTTCTTGGACATTTTTGTTTTGCAATAGGTCTGCAAATTCTTGTCTCATGCAAAATTTTTCAGCATACAAAATAAAAAAGGATTTCCTATCTCACAAGCAAATTAGCAACTGAAATGTTATATGCGCTTTTGTCAGCCCAAATGGTACAATGTTGACTTTTCGACGTAGAGAAATGATGCACAAAAATTCTAAGTTTATATTCTATTGCAGTACTTCTGCAAGTCCTCATCTTGCAAAAAATTTTTCAACATACAAAATGTTTTTCTCAAAGCGATATTGATTGTTTTTCCAGAGTTTGTGAAGGCCTAAAAAGCATGTGAACTGAACAAAAAGAAACAAACCAGATGGTGGGATTGTTGACTGGCACTTTCCATGATCTTATTTAAAGAATTGTCAAGATGGACTCTCACAACCACGATTTGTTCAGTGTTTCTATTACTTATGAAATAAAGTACTACAAATTTACTGGTTGTTACCCTTGGCATTGATTCCAGTAACACATGTGGTGCTGAAGAAACAGTGCTGGCTAGGAGATCTGAAAGAGACATTACAATGCCTGAACCTTTTCAAACACTATCAAGCTCAAAGCAACCACCATGAAGTCCCTTACAGTATTATTTCAGAAAGTGATGAAGAATGGCTCATCACATATGGGATAAATGTACCCCTATGTTTAAAAACTTATTCAAAGCCCTGATAAATCACCAGGAAGGACTTTTCAATTTAGCGAACTCACCCCATGTATATATGTTGTGGCTCAACTTTATCCTCGGAAAAATTTTGTTTTCCTTTGTTTCTGGGTGTGGTAATGTATGATAATGAGTTTGAAACAAAGGAAAATAAAATTTAAACCAAGGATAAAATTGAACCACAACATATACACCTTTTATTTCCAAACTATACAACTTCTGTGACATCCCAGTCCTATCCTTCTCAATATTATACACTCAGAACTTACTGCCTAGTAAAGCACACCAGTGTTCATTAAAGCGTAACGTTTTATTGTACAGAATTTTCTCTTACCAATGTAGTGATTGACTGGTGTAGTTGCCTTAGTAATCACTCTGTTCAGGATTTGTTGCAGAATTTCAGATCGGACCATTTCATGAGCCTGCAAAAAATAACAATAAAGAGCTCAAAGAAAACTGAAAAGGTGTGTAAAAACAAACAGATTTATTGTCATTATTTTTTTTTGGTCTATAAACACTGGCAGGTCACATTCATAATTTTCTCAATGTAAGTATCTCTTCGCTCCAAGTTTACAGGTACCTATTAGGACACCTGAATGAGGATCATGAGGTCATTGCTGAATTAAGATCTCTCCTTACAGATAACCCACCCAGCCTAGGAAAGGTTGGCCACACCACCGGGTCTACGTCCCCTACTCTTTTCAAACAATGGTGTGGGTTCTTTTACGTCCCACAAGAACCAGATAAGTGAAAGCACTGTGAGATGGGACCTAAGTTTTTTCATCCTTATCTGAGAAGACTAGAAAGTCAAACTGTTTGCAGATGTCATTACAAAGGCAGCTCTTTCTTCTCAGTTATTTAAAGACCCCGTGTTTAAGTGTTGGTCCAGCAGAGGTTTGAACCCGCAACTTTCCACTAAGCAGACTGGCATTCTCCCAACTGAGCTTGCCAGGCTGCCGTATAAAATCTACAGCGGTATAGAATCTACCTTAAAAGTATCAAGCAGAATGGAGGATCCAAGCTTGTATGAGTGTTGTGTTGGAGACAGATTTGGTGAAGTTGTAGAATCTAAAAGAGAGCACAAAAACGCAAGTCACTGACAGACATTAAATACTTTTAGTACTATTGTGACCTTATACATTTTTGAAATTTTTCCTCAAAGATGTTTTCCAAAACAATCCTGAGAAAGCAACAGTTATGCCACAGCAAATCTCTTCCATCTACAGCTGTCCCCTGCATGAGGTAAGGGTCTGTCCACCAAATTTGGCTGACAGTTTGACCTTAGGTTAGTGTTTTAACTACTTAGTGTTATACATAATGCCACAATTATCATTATAATGTAGTCTGGTTGATACCAAAGTGCCACAATATTTACCAAACATCTTGGGACCAAATGCATCCATCAGAGTGAAGCCCAGCTGCACCAATCCTTGAGTCACATGATCCCATCCAAACAAACTATGGTAGAACAATCACACAGAGTAATATTATTGTAATAAATTTACTTAAATCTCTCAGATGAAAAAAAAATTACATAAACGTAACACCAGGTTAACAGCGACAAACTGAAGTACAGTCATTTGACCTTTTACCTGTTCTGAACTGTCTCCAGTACCTGATCCTGAACAGAGGAAGATGCAGGGATATTTTCTGAGGTAGAAATGAAATATTCAAAATGGAAAGAAGATTACTTCACTACTGCAATATTATTAATCCTCTTGCCAGCCAGAGTCTTCACTAACATAATAGCAAAAAAAGGCAGATCCTTGTTAGAGGTTAAAGGGTTAAGCTTATGTACTAGAAAAAGGTCAGTTTTTCATACATCCCTTATAATAATCAAGTTATCAAGTCTGCTCTCTGCATAACTAAATTAATGGGCCACACGTACAAAACTTATAAAATGAGATTTTTTTCTGATCAGAATCCCAAATTAATACCTTTGTCTCATTGACAACAGGTCAAACACACAGTGACACACCTACAAAGAAAACTGAAGGCAGAACGTTTCCGGGGTTCAAACCTTTCACAGTTAATTTCTCTTTGGTGAAATATATAATAGTCTGCCACAAAACCAGTGCACAAGGAGCTCACCTCGCACCCACTTTGACTGCGTTCTTCTCTCTTCATCTTTAAAGCTCCTAAGTACAGCTGACTTCAGAAAGTCAAATATCTAATATTTGAATAAAATTCATAGTAAATACATTGCACATTGTGTACTTTTAGAATTTATTTAAGCAATAGACCAAACTTCCTATGGGTTTACCGGCGTGATAACCCACGCGGGATGTTGGGAGAACACGAGAAAAGCTTGTAAATCACGAGCCGAAGGCCGTAGCCACATATTGGTGTTAATATTTGTCGATTTGTAAGGTCAGGTGGTTTGAGGTAGGTTATGGTATCGATATCACCGAATGATTTGTGCAAAGGTTGGAAAAAACCATCCCGAAACTCTGACATCATTCATCATCGTTGGCAGCTTGTTTACAACCTACAGCGGTCGATTTTGTACCATATCTTGATCAGAGATCTCTTTTTGGAACAATTTCTTTCATTAAGGAATTTAATTTTGACATAAAATAAATCAAGAATGTGAAAACTATCCTTTTGTTGCTGGTTGGCACATGGTTAAGTTTTCCTGGAGACTTTCTACACCAGAAATTCACACAGTCGTTGTCTTTCTCTGCGATTTGGCATCGTCGTGAAATGTAAACTGCTTTCCAGCTTTGTACTTTATTACTTCTAAAGCTCTGGCAGTAATAAAATGTGGAAACCAACGCTTTTGAAGGGCTGGGTAAGTAACTTGTTCTGTTTTTTAGCCTTTCTAAAATCATTGTTTGCAGATCAATAGCCAGTTTTGTTTATGGCTCGTCGTCCTTCCGTCCTTTTTCTATGGGTTTACCGGTATAATAAACCATAGGTTTTTGACCAATCAGATCACGGGTACTATCTCAGTTATTTTATAATTTATAATAGTCATAATTGTAGTTTTAAATATTTAAGCACATTGACATTTCAAAATGCGTACTAAATATAGTAATTTTTGCTAATATTGCTTAGTGAATACTCTTTTGGTGGTTGACATGATTGAAGTAGACTGGTAAGCAAATATAATATTTTGTTTCCTCAAGCAATCTATTCTAACTGATGTTTTTTGACAAGAATCAAGAGGCTAAACCACATGGAATTTGCAGGCATGTTTACCATTTCTTGCTTGCATCTTATCATGTTTGTCACAAACTGAGATTTGTTGGTCACATTTCAATAGAGTGAAAATAAAAAAAGCTAGCATGGCGTTAATCCTTACCATTTCTTCAAATCTATGAATTTGTGCAATAGAGAGAGCTAATGCAATATTGAATGGAGTAAGCACCACACCAGGGCAGCTTTGGTGAGCCTGTGCAGAACACAATAAATAGATTTACTGCCTAAAATACAATGTACCCTATGGTTGAAAATATCTTGGCAGTAAATGACCATTCACCAACAACATTACTGTTATATAATACTTCTCGACCTCCGTGAGATTTTTCTTAAAAAAATCACAAAATCCCAAATTTATCATGGAAAATACTAAAGAAAAAATAGTACCGCTGAATAATCAAACTTCAAGGCTGTACTGGGGTAAGAAAAAAAGGGCAGAAAGCACAAGAGCTCTGAACTCATGAAATTCAGTGCAAACAAGATAAACAGTTTGTGCAAAACCTAAGAATTCCTGATTCTGCAAGAGCTGGAGGACATTGCAATAAGAATTCTAAAAGGTACTTGCAGAGTCTATATAGATGGAGTTGTTTTGACATTTACCATATACTCCTGTAATCATTTAAAGATCAAAGGAGCAAATGGTAAAAATCAAAGCAAGTCCATCCATAAAGACTCTGCAAGTAACTTCAAAAAAATTCTTATTGCAATAACTGCAATTGTATCAGGCACAAATCACTAATATGTTATCCCTTTTTGAAAATACAATAATTGTTGTGTACTTACTAATGGATAGTACTTTAGGAACCATCCATTTGCCAATACCTTTAAATATTTAATGAACTCCTTTCCTAGGTCCTGATCTTGTTTTACAGCAAATGTTATGTGAAGAACTACAGTTCCTTCCATATGGCGTAGCTGGTCTTTGGACATGGTCTGGACTTCTGAGCTGCAATGGTAATGCCAAACATCAACTCAAATCAACCCTAAACCATAATACTAAAGAGTAAGCAAACAACTAGCAGAAATCCAACGAAAAGAAAGTTATAGAATTCACGGATAACCAACCTATCCTCTTTGTTCTCCTTGCGACATGTTTCATCCAAGTTGTTGAAAAAAGATGTTACTCCCTCCAGAACGAGCTGTTTGTGACCCTTAAAAATAATACAAACAAACACTAATATAAGCAGGACGACACAAGGCACATACCAGAAACCAAATCTTGTCTAACATTATGTGTGCTTATACTGGTTATCTGACAGATTGCACATACATGGGTGAGCATTCATGCCTTACAATTGCAAAAAAGCTTAAATCACTAGCCCTGATGAAGAATGTTATAAATAAAAAAGACACAGAGGGTGGTTTCAGAAGAATCAAAGCAATAGAATTACATGTAGCTGCCCAAGTAAAGAGAATTGTGTACCTTTGTGGAGAGAAGCAATAACTGATAGACGAGTGGAGGAAGCTCTTGAAAATCAAGGTCCTTCATGGCCCTACAGAAAAGTAAAAATGAAAATCAAGACAATGTTATGATACAATAAATTAAATTTAGCAAAGGAACGTCATAAGTTAAGGGCCATTTCACAAATAGTAGTCCTGCCCGCAAACAAACATAAAATAACTTTAACCTTCCTACCTTTCGAATCGAATATGTCTAATCCAGATTCTTCACATGACATCAACAATCTCAAATATACCAGAAAGAAGAAAGTGCAAAACTGCACACTCATTAACCTTATTATCTTTTCCATTACAAACCGCAGTTCATCTGAAGTCATTGGCACATCCCTAATACAAAGGATGAACAAAAACCAGTTGAGTGAGACCTATGCCTATTTGCAGTTACTTAAGATATGATATAGTTAATGTATAAGGGAAGTCCCTTTGACAACCTGAATCTGCTGCTGACTGATACTGACTGCATGCTGAGAACTTATGTTTTAGCACTTTAGATAAAGGGTTCAGAATATCAACAAGAAAGAGTGGAAATCAAGGTGCAGTTAGAGATACACTTTTCTGATGCCTGGGTTCTTAAAAGACAATAAGGAATATTATTATATGGCTACAATAGAATGCGAGCTCTGATTCGCTGTTTTCTTGTTATGACAGCTGGGCATTATTCTCTTGTAATGACCGGGCATACTAGCTAGGTGTGCAAGGGATACAAAATTTGTGCTTAACTTGATAGTGGACATGCTTATGGACATCCATGTTATGGTCAGATGACAACTGACAAAAAGAGCATCCACTGGCCAGTGTCACCTCACTGTAAAGCAGGCTCAAGCGACAACTCATTGAGGTGTTGTGTGTGTGTGTGTTTTTTTAATTTATCCGCTGACCAGTTGTTGATTTCAATTGATCGCAGACTCAGGTCCATAATGAAAAGGCCAAATAATAAATAACTTATTAACCTTGTTTATTCGGTCATTACAGGGAAATCTCGGACATCAGCCTTGATGTATTGACTGAGCGATACAATACATTGGGCTGAGAATTCCCTGTAATGACCTCTCTCTCAGTTAATGAGTAGTATGTCTAACTCTATGTATGACTTCCAATAATAATTATTGCACTGATAACAGCACAAAAAAAGGAGGACAACCATGGATGAGGATCTGATTTTAGATTAAAAACACCTTGATTTATCCCACATTGTTTTCGTTTTATTCAAAAGCCTAAGGTCACTTGGACAGCTACTGACAAAAACAAAAATTTACCTGAAAACAGCAGCTAGATGTATGGCACATTGGGGATCCCATCTGAAAATTAAACAAGATGACAACTGAAGATGTTTTCCACTGGATTGTTTCTCATGTCAGAACCCAATCAGCTCAATAAGGCAGAGCTTGTGATAAGAAACATTAATTTTCTCACTTTCTAACTTTAAAATCTCAGAGTTGCAAATAACAATCTATCATTAGATGATGTCAAATCCTACTTTGGTTAGACACAAATACCTAATATTTTCAAGTTGAAGCTGACTTTTCATACTTTAAAGTATTAATTAACCTTTCTTTCATAAAAAGAAAACAAAAAAATATTAAAGTCAGCTTAATGTGTGACCAACAAATTTACTTGGTTTATTCTTTGTCCATACAGTATGATCTTGACATTAATGATCCTAGCAGTATACAGGACGCATTTCCAATAAGAACCTAGTATATGGCCTCTCTCTTCATGAGTTCTCCATACCTCAGTGGATAGAGCGCCCGCCCGGTGTTTGGGAGGTCATAGGTTCGAATCCTGTTGAGGACTCAGACTTTTTTCTTTGTCCCACGCTCATGACATATGCTGATTATTTCATCTTCACAATGGTGGCCTGGTTGGACATAAGGCCCTTTAAAAAGAGAAATGATTTGCAGGCCTGATTCTAGTGGAGATATGGGTGCTACAACCCAACATATGCTCTAGAATTTCTTTTACCTAAATTACACTCACCCCCATCGTTCCCTTAGTCCAGAGTCATCACCACTTTCTCAATGACGAGTAAATGAATGAAAAATGCTTGCACTGTATATCAACAGCAAAATTCAAACTACTGACCTGCTTGAGCAAAGAGTATTAAGTAGGTGTCTTTTATACTCCTGTCCTGCCATTTCACCTCCACATTCTACACAATAAAAACAATGCCAGGTAATGAATGTACTTAATATTTCTAAGCACAATTATCTGCCAACTTGTAGATCAACACTGCACAGCTATCTTAGAAGAGCCTAAAAAAGAGAGCCAACTGCCAAGATTGAGAGTGATTTGTGTAAAAAGAATGAAGATAGAGCTCTGGCTGCAAATTCACTGTTTAATTTGGGCAATTTGGGGAGCTATATCTTTGCTTGTTTTAGATGTGTCACTTTCAAACTTGGCAAGTTTATGAATGTTAACATAAAGGTGCTTTTTTTAGTGGTGTTGATGGATTTTTGCCAAATGGACCTAGTTTGTTGAAGAACCACTTGTTCTACTTGTTCAAAAAGTTGATTTTCTTACCTCCCACCATTGGAATAGAGTCCTTGGCTGCTACAGCAGACAGCACTTTAGGAAACAATTCCAGTGATCTGTTTAGGGTTAAAGACAAGCAAACTGACTGTTGATCCTTCAAAGACTTAATGCCTGAGGCAACGGGTGTGTCCCACATGTCATAAAAACAAATGGCTCTGTGGAAAACGACTGTGACACAAGTGTTATGTTACTTGAGTTTTGATAACCTGGCATTTTCCTTGACAGCAATCTTTGTGTTTGTAACTTATCAATGAACAAATATTACTTACTTGCCATTGCTTAGGGAACCACTCTTAATGGCATTAATAAACACATCTGCTAAGTCTGCAAGAATGTTTCCAGGAAATGCATCAAGCTATTGAATGAGAGGAAGATTTTGTCACTTCAAGTTTTTCTGACACTGATTATAAAATGATACAATCATACAATTGCTTAAATGTTAGACTGCCTTAATTTTGTGTTGTTTGACAGTATGGTGATACAAGTTTTAAAGAAAAAGTTTGGTTTAGTATAGAATGGCATGGTTGACATACCTGCCCCAGAACTATTGGTAGTACTTCTTTGAACTGGCAGTAAATGTCTTATGCCAAGCTTACTATTTTTATGTAAAAACTGATTTTTCCTACTTACCCAAGAGCAAATGTAAGGCACCTTAAAGTGCCACCGGGCACTCTTGGAGTACAGCTGTGCCTTAACATCCAATTTGTACAATATTACATGGGAATATTATATTTTCTAGACTATTTTTTAACACCTATTACTTCTGCAACAGTTATTTCTGTACATGCGAAAGCACACTATGGGAGAGCAAAGATAACGCAGTGGTGAGAATGCTCGCCTCCCAGAAAATGAGGCTTAGGTTCAAATACTGGCATTGACGTGAGTTGCTCTTTGCTCCTTACATTGGAATATCGTATATTTTCTAGACTATTTAACACGTATTACTTCTGCAACAGTTATTTCTGTACATGTGAAAGCGCACTCTTTGCTCCGAGAGATTTTTCTCCAGGTGCTCTGGTTTTCCCTTCTGGTTTTCCCTTTTCCCTTCTCTCTCAACATTTCCAGATTCCAATTCAACCAGGAATGGCAGACAAAGAACCAAAATGTGGATGTGCCACCTCTAAATCATTATTTATTTAGTATGGTGAGATTAAATCTAAGGAAAGCTTATTTGGCCCTACTTTCCTACTTATGTACATGTATGTCCAGTGTGCAAAGAATGTAGTGTCCAATAGCCTCGGGCTGGTGGATTTTGTTATTGGGCTAGTGAATCTTGTTCTTAACACTTGGTAAATGAAGTGTTTTGGGGAATGCAAGTTACAGAAGAACTGTGAGCAATCCCACTTGTCAGAAAATTTATTCGGGCCAGTTAAAATAACTCTTGGGCTAGTACACACAGGCTACAGCTTGTCCAAGTGGCAAGCTGTAAAACTGACTTCCTTTGCACCCTGAACATGCAATGTACTGCCATTCATTCACTTTCAAATATTCTTTTTTGTGACCTGCCTTTGTAGGCTTCTTAGGACAGTTTCCAAAAGTCAGAACTGGCTAGCCCAACTATGAAGGACCAGTCATTTTGACTATGAAATAGGCTTTTCCCAAGAGTTTTGCTGAACAAAACAACTTTTTCTTGCATACTATTTAGGATTCTGAATGATCTGGCTGGATAGTTTTGATTAAGAGTGAAATTCTCATTGCAACGGGAATGGTCTGGCCGGTCAGCTCTGACAAACAGAAAGTGCCCTTAGTTTATAAAGAAATTACCGTTATTATCTGTTTGTTTAATTAGGTACATTACCTCCATTAGCAAAAATCCCACAACCTCAGAAGCAACCTGCCAAAAAAGGTGAGACAAGTAGAGTCATCCACCACTGTTTTCATGCCTTGTGCTTACAGTCTTTTTTAACTTGTTTCCTTTTTTTTCAATGTTGCTATTTGTAAAGTGAGGCAATGGAATAGAAACACATGAAGTGTTGGAGTGGCTAGTTGTAGGTAGCAAAAGCATTACATACATCGCGACCTTGTCACGGTTTTTGAAGCCATTTTGACAAGTAGGCAAGGAAATCTTGGGGCAGTTACCAAGCTTTATACAAATCCCTTAAAATTTCACTCACGCTCCACTTGGGGCTGCATTTTCAGTTGGGCACACTCACAGGGTTCATACAAAAAATTGCAACCATTTTTCAAGGACTTTTCAAGGACCACATTAGATTTTCAAGGACAACCTACTAGGAATATAATTTCACAGGTTGTACACAAATGCATATTCCCTGTATATTCTAATAGGACTTTAAGGCTTTAACTGTTTGCTTCACCAAATTCTCTACATTTTTCAGTTCACTTGTCTTAAACTGATAGTTAATTATTGCATAAAACATGGAGCACTTTATGTAAATGACCTTTACATTCACTGAGCTACGATTTATATTCTGTCTTGGACAACCAAAAAGCATAAAAAAATTTTTTCCAGGCTACTACATTCAAAGTTGAAGAAAATTCAAGCTCTTTTCAAGGACTTGCACAGAAATTTAAGGACTTTTCAAGGAAAAATGGAATTCAAGGACTTTTCAAGGACTTCCCCTAAAAATCAAGGACTTTTCAAGACTGTGCGAACCCTGACTCAGTTGAAATTTTTTTCATTCTAAACTCAACCAAAACAAAGTACAATCTTGTGGTAAATACCTTGTTACTAACGTCACCATCATTAAGTACTTGAATAGCATGCTTAAACACAGTGGTACGCCTTTCTAAACCAACTTTAGTGTCACAGGGTGAACCTATAGTACAAAAAAAAAAATAGTTTGTGCATAGCTGTTGAGGATTAATATTCATATGTATATACATATTCACCATCTGCTCACTCAGAGTTATATATTATGTCATGTGACCTTGAAGTAACCAATGAAATTGTGTGCTATCACAGGCAAAACTCCTGCTTTATGAGAATTTGAAATATGATCTAACAGTATAAGCTAAGAGTCTACTAACCTTTGAATACAGCTTTGAGATAGGGAACTGGTTCACCCCTTCCCTCTAAAGCTCTGGCCTCAAAAAGATCCACAACCTGTTTATATAAACATAATTCAGAAAATGATGAAAATATAAATAGCACTTGAAAAAATCAGAGCTAATTAAAGATTAAATAGTAGGGAAAAAAAGACACTCGCTTGCAATTACTACAATCACTTGTAAATCAAATAAAATTAAGCTTACTTACCGTAAGCTTATTGGTTTTCTGAGGTTTTGTTTTGTTTTGACAAGCAGGTCAGTGCTATAACAAATACCAAAAGGTTGAGTTTGATCGTCCGGGTGAACGTAGTCCTGAATAGGACTGTTGTTGTTGACAGTGACTGACGTTTCGACAACCTGTGCGGTAGTCATCTTCAGAGTCAAAGTGAGTTGTATCACGTCAGTTGATGGTATCATACTCTGGTTATGATCTGATTGACCAATCAGATCTATACCAATCAGATCATAACCAGAGTATAATACCATCAACTGACGTGATACAACTCACTTTGACTCTGAAGATGACTACCGCACAGGTTGTCGAAACGTCAGTCATCTTCAGAGTCAAAGTGAGTTGTATCACGTCAGTTGATGGTATTATACTCTGGTTATGATCTGATTGACCAATCAGATCTATAACCAGAGTATAATACCATCAACTGACGTGATACAACTCACTTTGACTCTGAAGATGACTACCGCACAGGTTGTCGAAACGTCAGTCACTGTCAACAATAACAGTCCTATTCAGGACTACGTTCACCCGGACGATCAAACTCAACCTTTTGAAATGACTCCTGGGTTCAAACCTTTCACACATAATAAATACCGTTGCTGTCTGAGGCCTTCTTGGCTCTAATAAGACAACAATATGGTAAAACAGGAGTGACTCAATGCCACCACCGATTTTTCGAACTCCCCTTTTTCCGAACCAATTTTCATTTCTCTTTTAAGCTTTAGGGTTCGAAAAATCGGTATTCCACAATACTGACATTTACCGCTGCAGCATTCTTACCTTTTGACTTTTCAGTGATGACAGAGCCTGAACGAGAGAGGTCACATTGTTTTCTTCACACAAACGAATAATCCTTTCATCCATGCCGCTATGTTCATGAAAAAAAACACAGTTACGCAGTAATTGTAAATTCAGTGGACGCCGCCATTTTGCTTGAAGTTGGCGCCAAATCGCCCACTAACTATCATGGGAGGGCAAGGGTTCTTCCCAAATAAAACGAGGTTTCTGATTGGTTTGTTTGTGTCAGTCTATTCAATGAAGCCAATCAGCGGCCTTCTAAAATCAGCTGAGCCAAACGAGTCCGAAACCGTCCCAAATGTAAAATGGCGAACTTCATCGTGACTGTGATGTTTTTGTTTGTGTCCAAAAGTTTCTGCTATAAACCAGTGATAATTATACATGGAATTCTCGATCATGCGTCAGACATGGGAGATCTAGCTACTTTTATAACGCAGGCACATCCAGGAACCAAAATCACGCTCATAAAGTTGTATGAGGAGCTGGAAAGTTTTACTCCGTTGTGGAAGCAAGTACCTAATATGACCGAAGTGGTTCGATCCGTCATGCGAGAAGCAAAAGATGGAGTTCACATTATTGGATTCTCTCAAGGTATTATGGTACTACATGGATAGGCAAATAATTGCATTGAATTATCTTGGATTCCGTTCTCGCAGAAAAATATAAAATAAAATATGTCAGCACTCTACCAATGCAAGATATTGCTGTAGTTTCGGGAAAACAATGGCGAGGGAAAGTAACATCATAAGTGTTTTATAAAGTTGACCAGTTGACTTTTTGCATTCCGTGGGTAGAGATTTTGAGCATCTGATGGCCTTGTTACAAATTCACCTAACGCCAGCGCCGCGCTTGAACTTAGCACTTCCGGGTCCAGCGTGACGCTGGACATTGATTTTGTTCATTTCACTTTCCAGGGTGCAAAGGAAGTCATTTTTATGGCAAGCTGAAGCTAACATTTACTAGCCCAAACATCATTTCAACTAGCCCACAAAACGTTTTGATGAGCAGATTGATTTCACAGTTCTTCTGTAATTTGAATTCCTCAAAAAAATTCACTTGCCCATCGGGCCAGTTAATAACAGAATTCACTAACCCCATAGCAAAATTCACTAGGCCCGGGCTATCGGACACTACTTTCTTTGCACGCTGCTTTCGATCAGAAATTGGGGTAACTGCAGAATACCCTACCATTCGATTGTACTACTTGCACACAGCTTTTATTCAGTAATAAAAGTACAATCTGAAACTGCTGGTTATGTGGTTTGTGGATACATGTACATTTATAAATACTAAAATAAATACTAAAAAATATAACCTGGCTATTCAGTAACCTGCAAAGTATTCTATCAGTAGTGGATCTAGGGGAGAGCCCAGGCCCCCTCTTTTTTTAGAACAAACAGAGGCCCAGAAGCCTAAGAAAAATTGTTTTCCATAGACAGCCCTTCTTATCTCCAGGTCTGGAGAAGTGCCCCTCACCCCTGTAAGATTTAAGAATCCCAACTGGTAGGAGGCAAGCCAGTTGGCTATTTACAAGCTTGGCCAAGGATTGAGGGTTTGTACAGATTTTTGGATCCAAAATTCAAGACTTTTTTCCCAAACAATGTTTTTTCCAGACTCAAGGTTATCAATAGGTGATCAATATAGACCCTAAAAAAGCAGGAACAAAGCTTTTTTCATGATGCGCTGCAAACGTATTCCCAAGATTGAATAAGATTTGAAAAAAAAATTCACCTGTAAATTGTATCTTTGAAAAAAAAAACCTTGAGACTTTTTACCATTTTTCCAGAATTTATCTCTATTTTCCAGACAATTTCCAGGTCTGAAAAATTGCTGGGCAAATTTCAAGACTTTAGCAAGAATTCAAGACTCTGTACAAATCCCTGAAGATTTCAACTCAGGACAACCGAGAACAAAACCAGCTAGCGGTCAGGGTGGGACTTGAACTCACGGCCTCCGGATTTCAAGGCCAATGCGCTAACCACAGATAATCTGAATTTTACTTTGACCTATAACATAGCGATATAGCGACATTTTAAAGGGGTGGAGTGGTCATGTATACAGCCATGGAAAATGTTACCTTTTCTATGAAATTTACTAGCACATTTTTCATACAACTTGTTCTTTTTCTATTTTAAGGTGGAATTACAGCTCGTGCTATCCTAGAGACCATGGATGATCACAATGTTGATAGTTTCATCTCACTCTCAAGCCCTCAAATGGGACAATATGGAGGTTAGTTGTAGTTAGGAAGTTACAAAGAAATTAAATGAAAAAAAAAAAACAAGATAACACTATTTTTAAATCTCCTACTGCAGATCTAGACGGAATCATCATCCAAGCCATGTGAACGTCTATAGATCTGTTTGCAGGGCAAAGGCGGCACCTTGATTTCTCAGTTATGCTAAGACCCTGAGTATTGATTCTGCACAGGGAATGGAACCCACAACCTCCTGCTCTGCATTCAAGCGCTTTACCAAATGAGCTAATCCTGCTATGGTTAAAACACAACTTAAAACTAAAGTACTCTTGGGCTGTTTTGAAATACATGTTATTGTTATATATATTCGCAATAACTCATTATTAATGAAAGACACAATATCCTGTTTTTAGATACCAGCTATCTAAAGCCTTACCTTCCTCCAGCAGCCAGAAAGGACCTTTACTTGTAAGTTCCTGTTCCATGTACTCAGTACAACAACAATCCATATCTTTTGGAAATTATGCCCAAAATAGTTAAATCTATTGTGTCTCTATAAGAGAATGTTCCAATTTGTTTTATTTTTCAGATTCTTCTACACAAACTATTTTCAAAACAAATTTTCTCTGGCAAACTATTGGAATGGTAAGAATGCAAAATTTAATGATAAACTGAGCTGGCCTTAAAATGCATAAAATCTGTTTCTGTTTCACTGGTGACTATCCTTGAAAAGCCTGACTGACAGGGAGAGGATGATAGTAATCATGATGCAGTTACAATAATGTTTGTATCTTTTCATCTCTCAAATAAGATGTTCGATCTAAGAAAGCAGATTAGCCATTGCAGTGACAATACATTTTTTTTACAACAGATCCATATCATGAAGACAAGAATTATGAGTATAATGTCTTCTTGCCAGTGGTGAATAATAACAATGCTTCAAAGTTTTTCAATGTTACAGGTACGAATGAAGTTAATAGATTTATACTTATTCACTGTGACAGTTTTTTAGATATAAGCCGCTAGGGTGCATTTCCTCTAGATTTATCACCTTTTCATGCTAGCTAGGTAAGAAGGTAAAAAGGTAAAGGTGCACACAAGCCAAAGGCCCAAACGGCCGGAGCTTATCCTAGTTTCCTTAGCATGAAACATGCCGAGGAGTATTGCTACTCCCTCCTGGACAGGATGCTAGTCCATCGCAAGGTTACCCCCAACAGTATGTCGCTGGTATCCATTTATACACTTGGGTAAAGAGATACAAAGTGGAGTAAAGTTCCTTGTCTGAGGAAACAATGCGACTGGCAAGGTTTGAACCTGGACCCCCACATCCGGAGATTGAGGTGTTAACCACTCTATGATACATGCCTCCATGCTAGGTAAAAAGGTGATACTTAATTGACCAGAATTACCCACACACATGATTTATTAGTTTAAAAACAAAAAGCTCAGGAAAAGTAATTGGAGCCCGCTATACTAATCTCCAGATTGTTATTATGCATGTGTCGCATGCATGTAGCCTGTATTCATTTGGACTTCCACTAAGAATGAATGGAATGCACAGAACGCAATTTGATCACTTGCGTTTTTGGCCCTTCTATCACTCGTAATCTGATCACGCATGTTTTGACCATCTACCATCGTGAAACTTGCGCAAAAGGACAGCATCGGAGCAGAAACATTTTGACCTTTGATTGTTGTCGCCTGCACTCTGTAACCTTTGGTTAGTTTCATTGATAGGTAAGCATAAATGATAACTGTGAATTAATCGTTTCATTTATTCAGATGGTAAAAGATTCAAGGATAATTTTTTGCGGATCAAGAACTTAGTCCTGATTGGAGGACCCGATGATGGTGTCATTACACCATGGCAGTCTAGGTAAAGTGCATAAATTTGCTGGTACCACATTTTTGTAGGTTCTCAAAAGTATGTAAGTGCAAAAGACATACCATCATATTATTGCCACGTATAAGTTCCCTGGATATATGCCCCCTGCTACGTCATGTTTTAAAGCTTTATTAAAAGACAGCAGGAATATGCAAACGTTTTTTGATCAGCTTTGACAAAAAATATGTAGCTTTTATTATATAGCACTTTTTCAATTCAGATATAAGCCCCTCCATGGCCTCCTAAAACCCCTTAGGAAGTTGTATATGCCCAGGGATTATAAGTGGTTGGTTACAGTATCTCAACCTGCAAATAATTTTTATAATTTTAGAAGCGATAATATTCGATCAAGTCTCCATTTCAGTCAGACAAAACTGAAACATTTTTGGGTCAAATATTACGTTGATTTTAAATTTCTTAAAGTACTATGCAAATCATCTGCTATAAAATAGGTGACATGTCTTTGGTCATTGATCTTTCCAGTGATCATGTCCTGGATTTTGTTGGACAGGGGGAGATTTTAGTTGGTCATTATCTAATAACTGACTGATACACTGTACAGGGTTAGCACACTTTTGGTTTCTTCAAATTCCACGACTTTTTCCATGACCTTTTCTAGTTTTCCATTACCTTAGGTTTAGCTGTCACTGTCGAAAATTTTCAAAGCTTTACTTGTTTTAGCATATTTTTTTACCTTAAACAGTTCAACAGAAACGAACTCTGATATCCACCAAAACGCATGCTGTCCGCGCTGTTTAATTACTCCTCTTTATCTTACATTATCCTTGCCTTGTTACCTGCAGCAACTAATCTACCAAAAAAAAACTTTAATTTTTCATGACTTTCAAGGACCGAAAATTAAATTCCATGCCTTTCCAGGCCTTGAAAACAAAATTCTTACATTCCATGACTTTCCAGGTTTTCCATTACCTGTAGGAACCTTACTGTATTTGTAGCCTATGCTTGATGGCAGGATCCCCTGCATGTGCTTAAAGTAGTGGACAGAGTAACCTTGTGTTTTGAAAAATGTCCTTTACCCTTTAAATTAAAGTCAGTTTGACTCCTTCTCCACAATCATCATAATAAATATAAGGGAGGAGGGAACAGGCAGTGCTCAGAAGAAAGTCCCTTCCATTACTGCCTTGAAAATCCTGATGGAATTAGTTATGCATTATCTTATTTTTCAGCCAATTTTGCTTCTATAACATGAACTTGACAGTGGTGGACATGACGAAGCAACAGGTTAGTATGACTTGTTAGATTGGTATTAATACTGTATTATATATTCATTTAAATGTTTGACAAAAGTTCAATAGGCAAACTAAGTTAATCAGTAATATTAGCCAAACATTACTAAGCCTGAAGTAATCATAATATTAGTCAGTGCTTAACTTAAAACTGAGGTGCTTACTGTATTTCAAATTCATGATAAAGTGGGGGGCATTTATATGAGGAGAGGATCAAGAGGTAGTGTATCTTAATCCAAGTATGCCATATAACATTATTTTAAACGTGTAAAATTATTGTTTTGGTTTTTTTGCCCTATTAAAAAATGAAAATTTCTTTCAGTGATCTATGTCTTACTCTTAGTCCATATCAATATTAATAATGATAAACACAAATGTTTGTAAAAGGAAACAACTAAGAAACAAAAAACTCAAAAGAATGCTTAATATAATGCTCCCCTTTATATATGGTCCAATCTTTGATTTTCTTTAATAGTAAGTTGTATTTTGCATGTAATGTTATTTAGATATATCTTGAAGATACATTTGGCCTGCGCAGTTTGGATGAAAGAGGATCACTTCATCGCTACACTTTTTCAGGAGTAAACCACACCCATTGGCATGGAACAAAGAAAGTGTTTGAAGAGGCAATAGAAAAGTGGTTAACATAAGATGTTATTTTACCAAATTTATATTAAATATAAATTAGGCACTTCTTGAAATTATTGATTCCCAGCTGGTACAGTGAAACCTGTATTAAGCGGATACCTTATTACCCCACACCCTCTATTAAGCGGACAGTAGCCGAAGTCCCAAAATTTACTTCCCTTATTTGCTTAAAATAAAACCTTTATTAAGCAGACACTTCTATTAAGCGGACGCGGACACCTAAAAAGTACCTGAAATGGTCATTTCTACTGTTACCAACCTGTATTAAACGGATACTTGTAATCAAATGCCACCACACAACATGCCAGACACCGGAAATGCAAAGATGGCCTGGAATTGCCACCCACAAATTTTTCTATTTTTACATTAAAAAACGTGACTTGACGAACATATTTGATTAGTGTTTCCTATTTCGTTTTGTTTGCAATGTATAAAGCTTGTTTCACTCATCTGATTTCTTCAAATTTGGGTTGCAGTCTATGTTTATGGTATTATGATCAACTGGTCCACTTTGATAAAGAAATTAATGCAAACGTATATCGTCAAAATCTCTGGAAGTATTCTTAAACTTTCCACTGTTCAGTTTAAATGGCATTTGACACCTTATATGACGTTATCTATCGAAACCTGTATTAGGCAGACACCCTGTTTTAAGCGGACACTACAGCATTCCCCGAGAGTGTCCGCTTAATACAGGTTTCACTGTATTATGAAAGTCTTATGCAGTATAATTTTTATTATATTTTTTAAAATCCTTGATTATTCATTGAGAACAAAAAACTATAGGACTCATATAGATTTCAGTAAGTTAACGTGCATTCATTTTCCGTCTACCTTTTCAATGTTTTTCCTTACAGTAGCAACTAGTAGGAATTTGTGCACACTTATCTGTTAAGAGCAAATTTTCTATGCAAGTGAACAATAAAAGTGTATATATCATGGCACAATTTTTTAGGTTTCCAAACTCAACTGGAAGTAAAGATTCATTGAAGTTTGAAAGCATGAAAATGGTTAATTGTGATAAGAAGAGACATACATTGAGGACCTGTAATGTCATGCTAACCATCTTCAAAATATTTGTGCTTTAATATTCATAATATCAAATCAAATTGAAAGGTATTTAGGATTAAGATCTCTCAAACGTGTTATTTGAACAATAATATAATATATTATTGTTCAAATATTATATTAGTTATTATCACTTTTTACATAAAATGTCAAAAAAAGACAGTAGGTACACACATAAGTTAAATCATCTTACAGTTAAAAGATGCTAAAAGAGCTAGAGTTTAATTGTGTATAGCTTTTGTTGTAAAATAATTTTTTCTGCATGCAATGACTATTTTGCTTTTAAAGCTTGGAATAAAATATTATTGTTACTTTCTTGACTTGGTCACTCTATGTCAGTGTTCGTCCATTGCTATTGTGGCACATGCAGTCTGTTTAATTTTTTCTGTACAAATGAGAAGCTTGAGAAAAGCTTCCTCAGACTAGTTCTGACCATTCAGATATTTCTGACAACTCTTACAGTAAAAGCTTAGGCACGAATCTCATGCCTTCGGATTTGAGTCTTCAATCTCATGCCTGTGAACTAATTTTGTCATTCCTGGTGGTACAATTCGAGCTATCATTTTCAGCTAGTGGTGTGTGGATGTGATCCTCGATTATGGAAAATGTCTGATTGATTATCATGGAAAAATAACATAATTATTGTTGACAGATAAGACCATTAAAGCTTGTGTGTCAATGTATTTAGTGGAGTGATAAAGATCTGAGCCATAATAATCCATTGATGAACCCTTTTCTGTTCAAGTTGTCCTTCAGCAGCATGGTGAAATTAAAAAATTAAAATGTTCAAATGAGGACTTTAACTTCTGTCCCTTTTAAAAAATTTAAAAATCTGAGCTTTTGCCAATCAACAGCATCACTGTCAATTTCACAAATGATTGACTTAAAGCATTTTGCATGGACTCGAAACGAGCTTTGTTTGAAATACACATTTTCTGATTCCAAACAGAGTAAAATTCCTCTGTTCATCTTTATGCACATGTAGTGTAAAGTGGTCTGTTATGTTTGGCATGACAAACTTTAACCTTAATTGAGGGGGTGTTTGTAAACTCTGTAAGTAAAGTCTGATTCTCGTTTTTTTTTCACAAGCTAATGCAGGGCAATTTAAAAGAGGCAGTTTATCAAAGGGTTTTTTTTCTGACATGACCACTTTAACTGCCCAGTAGACTTGATGTTATTGGTGAAGGTATAAGGTTAACCAACAATGAGAGTGAGCACAGGCATTTAAAAAAGATGTTATGGGTGAATGTCTACTAGCTATAATGCCTGCTTCAAACCCTTTTGACAGTCCTGCAGAGTAATTAAAAATAAACATGGTCACTTTCACCATTTTCATTATGACGACCATAATATTAGACTAAAAAAAGACTTGTGACAATGGTGATGTGGATACACATATGTTTAAGTTATTTTTAAATTATGGAACTTTATCTACAAAATTATTATAGAATATACTACATCCTCATTCTGGTATGAAGTCAAATTCAGAATCATATAATATAAAGCATGCATGACTGCACAAGAAATATCCTGATCCAGGCAATCTGATAGTAGGGAGTTGCAAGACATGGATTTCTCCCCTCTATGTAACGTAGCCTCCACTATCTGTGGAATTCCTGAAACACACTATATACACAAGACAAAAACCTAAAACAGTGTAAATGATTGTGTGAACAACACAATAAAGAGCTAGTGAAGAACCAACTCGAAAAACTTGCATTACATTAACTCATCAGCTGTCCTCTAGTAAGTCCTTTAACGGGTCCAGTAACATAAAATCAGACTGTCCTTTATTAAAACCCTTTGTTGTGTCTATGAAGTTTTGAAATGAAGTCAAGGTGTTTCTTAACTTTTCTTCCACAGTACCCTTCATTTCAAGAATCCTTTCTGTATCATCTTTGGCAGCTTCTGTGAGTTTAACTTGCTCTTCAATACGACTTTCCAATTCTTTTACTTCCTTCAAATGGACCTCCTTCTGCTGCTGAAGTTTTTCCTCCTCTTCCTTTTTACATTTCTCTTGCATTTCCAGCACTGCCTGTTTTTCTTCTTGTTTTAATCTTTCCTTTAAATTCTTCAAAGCTTGCTAAAAAGCAGGAGAATTAAACTTACTTGAGTGCACATTCAAACTTCTAGCAGTGACAGATTAATGGCAATGAAGCCAGCAAGGCCATGCCTTTTAATGATGCCCTTCCATTTGCCTTATAAAATCAACTTTACCTTGTGCTAACTGCTTTTGTCACCCCCGCAAAAGATGTTTTTTCACTGCATAACATAAGAATTTCTATAATTAATCAATCAGGTTCTGCATTTTTACTCAAGAAATTAAAGAAGAAAACATGGGGATCAAGCATCTTGTGTAGAGATGTTCAATGTCACTGTTGTAATTAACTTTTTATCCCAGGTAATTTCTATTTTTCCTTTGTTTCAATTTCATTAGCATGCATACATTACTATACCCAAAAATAAAAGAAAAACAAAAATTAGCTGCGATGAAAAATTAACTACAACATCTCCATCTTTGAAGTGTATAACTTTAAGCCTCGATCTGTATGGGTATAATTCAGATGAAAGCGAAGTCACAACGATCACCATAATGATGAAGCGAAGATGGCATTGCAATTCCAATCAACTTCGACAACATTAGTTGTATAATGATGGCTAAGAAATCTACCAAATACAGGGTTCATACAAAACATTGCAACCATTTTTAAGGACTTTTCAAGGACCACAATTGATTTTCAAGGACCACCTGCTACGAATGTAATTTCACAGACTGTACAAAAATGCACATTCCCAGTCCATTCTAACAGGACTTTAACGCTTTAACTATCTGTTTGCTCCACCAACTTCTCTACATTTTTCAGTTCACTTGTCGTTAAACTGATACTTATTTATTGCAGAAAACAAAAAACGCTTCCTGCAAATCCCTTTTAACTTCTCTGAGCTATGATTTATATTCCACCTTGGACAACCAAAAAGCATTGAAAACACTTGCCAGGCCACTACATTCAAAGTTGAAGAAAATTCAAGGACTTTTCAACACTGTGCGAACCCTGAAAAAGTGTGCTGCGTGTAAGAGTTTTTGTTTTGCTTATTACACCTGTTGCCTTTTTGATTTTCTTGTTTTCATTGTTGTTGTGGTTGCGCTGAGCTTGCTACCACACAAAAGAAATAATATTGTTGATATTGCTGATATGCGACAATCTTGCCTAAACATCCAACGATTCAATAGAGGTACCGTGGTACCCATACACAGGTGCTCAAATTTTAAGGTCAAATTTATTTCTTTTAAGTGGTGTTATTAGATCTCAACCAGTTCAATGTTTTGCTTGCTTTGGACCATGTACTGTGCTTCAATGTATATTTTCTTTGGGAATTCTTATCCACCGAACATGATTTATATGATGTAATTTGTTGATTGCTGCACTATTGCCAGTCGACAGCTCAAAAAAACAAAATTAATAACTACAGCTACCATGTATGTTCACCTGTTTCTCCTTTTCTGCAGCTAAAATCAACTGTTTTCTTTTATCTTCTTCAACCTGAGCCACTCTTTTGGCCTCCTCAGTTGCGATGACTCGTTCCTCTTCTCTAGCCTTCTGTACAGCATTTGCCTTCTCTATCATATACTCTTCTCTGGCTTTTACAAGTGCTTCTTCAAGTCTCTTTTGACCTTCCTCTTTTTCCCGCTGAACTTGTTGAGCTGCAAGTTTTTTCATCAGTGCCTCAACTCTCTTTGATTCTGCTTTTACTGCCTTTTCCTGTGTTATTATAACAAGAAGCATGCAGGCCAAGTGTTAATGGTTTTCAGGGATGGATACTCTTAAAAAGTTAATAACACAGATCTACATGCGAATTCTACTGCGCAGTAGTGAAGTGCCAAGGGGTGCAAAAAATCATTCACTTTAAAGGGAGGCTTTATCAGGGTTTTGGTCTTTTGCATCAAAATAATATGCGATTATAATAATGATAATAATAATTTACTATAACGGGGACCAATATATCATTAAAGTTAATATAATTTCATTTATTTATGTTATATCAAGATTTCATTGTAGTCACAAGTTGTGTATTAAATTTATCCATATTTGAACAGACTCCTCTTTTGTAAAATATAAACAAAAACTTGTATGAGTAGAAACTTGAAAGATGTTAGGGCTTAACTTAATTATTGCTGGTGCTGACACATCACAAGCCTGTTGTTTGGGCTACTGCAGTAAGTGCTCTAACCAGCAAAATTCTAAGGGGATACGCCATCACCGCAGATGTGCAGCACAAAAAATGACCTACACCCTCTCTGTAGGAAAACCATTCAAGTACATGTTGAAATTGCATGTTCAGAAGGGAATTCACCTGAGCTTTCTTAGCAGCAGCCATGGCTTTTTCTAATTCTAGTTCAGCAGCTTCTCTTGCTCCCTTTACAGCTCTTGCTTTCTCCTCGGATGCCAAGAGCCATGCTCTCTTCTCTACCTCTGTGACTTTCTGCTGCTGTTCTCTCTCATGGTCATCTTTTAGTTTCTGGTAAAGGTCATTCCCTATTGCTGAAATCAAAAAGGGTGTATTTGGTCTCACTCTTCCTTTTGTTTGTTACATAATTTTTTTATTATTTCGTTACTATCAAAAAGTCTACCCTGAGAAGAATCAGAAAGGTAAATGAAACCCCATAATGTTATACACAGACAGGGTTAGTAGTTTCTGTTGCTTTTGATCTCTGTCAATTGAGTTTACAGTTCACAAATAATTAGCTTGTGACCCTTACTCCTTTGCCATGGGGAAATTTTTAACTGAAAACTCCTAATTGTGTGCAATATTTTTCAACTATAAAGCCTAAAATGGACTTGTTCCTGCATATTACAAAACTTATAAAACTCAAAACTATTTTTCGATACAAACTATGATCCTCTGATGACAACACTTCTCTTAGTGACTGCTCATTTACCACCCCAGTGCCAAACCTACAGAACGATCTACTTTAAATGCTGGTGTACTGCCCAGGATACTGTTCTGACATATGAGAGCATACATGTACACTACTAGGCTTGCACCAAGAATCATTGCTGGCCCCGGTTGTTCAAAAGATGGATAGCGCTATCCACCAGAAAAATCACTATCCAGTGGAAAAGTTTTAGGAAAACCAATTGTGCTATACACTAGATAGTGATTGATCTGCTGGATAGTGCTAACCACCTTTTAAACATTTGGTGCATGGTCTTTACTCCCAGCATGACTGGAAAATTTAAACCTCAAGTCATGTTACCAGGTATGCTAGCAGTTTACACTGGGATGGCCCCTGTTTCTGACGACCTCTGTTCTGATATCAAGACAGTACAACTAGCTTTGGCATCCCAAGCACCTTGCACACACAAATTACGTATAACTGAGAATTCTTAGTAAGGCAAGCAGGTTAAACTAAAACTACTACAAAAAAAGTTTAAATTTTTGTTGAGGATAATCTTGTACATATTTTTCAGCCTATACCCAGTATGTAGGACCAAATTATAAACATGATAGTTAATTAGCAAAAATA
>OZ037778.1:45429350-45599350 GCA_964035525.1 Porites cylindrica
CGATACCTATGTGATATGTGGTCGAAACATAACGGTGTAGTGCTCAAGGGAGCTTGCAAGCGATAGAAAAGGGTGAATCATTTATAGCCCCCGTTGAAGGGTAGTGTTGCAAACCGAACTATCGGTTAAATGTAAGTCCTCACTTTATTTTTGTTTTATTTATTTATTTTTTCTATCACTCTTCCTGCCGTAAGGATCAGTTTACTGTTTTACGTTTAAAATTTGGTACTCAAGATTTTACTGATCCAGGTCCAGATCCGGCGGTCCCTCACTGGTTTGTCTTTGTGGATTTGCCTTCACAAGCGGTTAACGAGCAGGGAGAACAGATAAATAAAATGGGAACAAAACTTAACTTGAACCCTAGCCCTATCAGTGACTTTATTTCTAATTCTTAGCTTTGTTCCTGTTTTTCATTTTCCCATTCACCGTGCTCTAAAGGGAGCTTAAGCAACCACGACGGCAACGGCTGAGGAAACGTCGCCCAAAAATTGAATTCAAACTTCATTGCTCTTATCCCTGCTCTTTGAATAATATGTCAAATGATGGCTTTATTTTTTTTTCAGGAGTTGAATTCTAAAGGGCTGTATCTGAGGTTACAAAAGTTCACGTCCTCCATAAAACGTGAAATCAGGAAGTTTCACGTCGTAGTCGTGCAACGATGGCAAAGAAATTTACAAAAAAGAGTGATTCACGTGCAAAGTTATTGTTTTGCCATTCTAAACCTATTGATTTTTTCCCGTTCTCGTTGATGTCGCCGTCGTCGTTGCTTAAGCTCCTTCCGGTACGACGGAGTACCTGCAATAACAGTGAAAATGGCCGTTCGGACATCTTTGATAAATCTTTAAAGACTTTGAGATGAGAGGGCAAAAAAAGAACATCTTACCGCGAGAGATATGTTGAGAAGTAGGGAGGGCATGATTGGAGGCTGGACTTAAATGTGAGATGTATTTGGAAAAGGCATAAAATGAAAAGGAACTTTATAAGTGACGTTTTTGGACTTTTGCAAAGTATTAGACTAGCAGGATAAGTGGACAAAAACGTTTACCCAGGTGTGAGGCACAGAGGGTATTGTTCACTTGAACATGGTGGCACATCGTTAAGACTGGTCATAAGACTGATCAAGATATCAGGCGTAGTATGGGCACTAGTCTACGCACAGGTAGCCTGAAATAAAAAGCCCAACTGAGGTTCCCTTATCAGTTGTGTTAAAGAAATTATTTAGCTGTTAAAATCAAAAATACATTCTTAAGAAGCGAAAAAAAAAAATGGATAGAATACTTACAGAGTCGCTAATGGAGTCCATATCTAACTCCACGTGGAGATGGCAAGGGATGTGTTGCGCATGATCAGTTGTTTAACCACATTGGGTATTTGGGTACTCGGTGTTTTGTTCCATGTAGTTTAACGTTACGTTAAATAATTAGTCTTTTAGTGACCAATACACTCAAAAATTCATTCGCCTAAAAATATACTTAAATTTTTTCGTAGACCTTATTTAAACCCTATTTACACCTGCTAAAAAAATCGGCACGGTACCCCAAATTTTTGGCACCGTGCTGACGATTTTAAGGCACGGCACTCCCAATTTTCGACGTGTAAACGTATCGGTCCCACATGTAATGTGGCACCAGTGCTCAAAATTTTAGGGGTGCCGAGAATACCTCGGCGCGGGTAAACGAGGCACGGTGCCAAAAATTTGGCGTGTAGTGCCGACTTTTTTAGCGCGTGTAAATGGGGTTTTAGTTTTGAAGAAAAACGCTCGTAGAGAGTGAAGTTGGGTTGGTTGCAAATCTAGGGATCTGGAGTAAACACGAGGAGGGGTAGGTGGGCAGTTTCCCAGAACCACAATGCCAGGCAACAGCTACCAAATGTGTACGGTGGGGCTGACGCTTAACGCAGTGCTTTGCACACGCCTCGATTCGCAGTAAAATGCAGGGTTTGTGATCGTAAGTGAGACCGTGCTGGCTATACCATGCTAATGAGTCCAAACAAGGGCGAAACAGTTATTCATGACTGCCAATGCCGGTTGATATGGCTGTGCGCATGCGTAAGATACTGGCTATACCGCGGAGTTTAAAACCGCGGAGTTAGTAGTATCTGTGTCAGTTCATATTGTGGTCTTAGTTTCCAAGAAACCTAACTTAATCCGTACAAAAGGAGGCTCTGGTCCTCGCAGTGTGAAGGTTGTCCAGTACACACAAACAGACTCCCGCAGTGTGAAACAAATCGGATCATACGTAAGAATGTAGAATGTGAATCAAACAGAGTGTTCACTGTCAGTAAACCAGAAATCGAGTCTAGCGTACCAATGTCTTCTTCTCTCGGGTTTTCCTCCTCTTTTCCTTCCTACTTTCCGCGTCTCTAGTTCGCACCTCCACGACTTGAGACCAGCCTTTTTCATACTGAGATACTTATATCAGTAGACTTAAAATGATGTTGGAGACTGCGTTTGGTTCCTTGCTGTATATATCCTATCCATCGTATGTTACGTCCCATTTAAAAAACAAATGAGGTATGGAGCACACACCCTTTCGCGTGCAAAAAGCTTCGGCCGGGATACTTTAACCACGCGGCCAAGGTAACCAACTGTGAAGCACGCATTGATAATATCAATTAAATTATGTCGTGATCACGGAAGAAAAAGAAACACTTCTCAGACGGTTTAAATTTCTAATAGCGGTAAAAAGAAATCTATAAAATAGAAATCTATAAATTTACATTTAAAAAAATGAAAGTGAGAAGAGAACTCGAGCTTCCGAACATCTTTTCCGACCCCCGTGCGATGAGGTATAAACCGCATGTTTACACCGCTTCCATAATAATTTTGCAGATTACGATTTGGAATTAAATTTACAAAAGGTAAAGTCTGATAAAATACTATGTGTATTTGAACCTCAGTTGCATGGGCTTTTTGACGGCTACACGTGGGGAGGCTAGTGCCCATACTAAGAAATCCCTACCCTGTGAAAGGGTTACGCCATATTCAAGTGCATGTGTTTTTTTTTTTGCTTTATTTAAGGTTCTGTGGGTTCCGCGAATTAGATATGCCGCGCAAATTTATCCGACGTCAGTATTCATAGACTATAGCAGTCCAGTTTCGAATTAAAAATGACCGTCGAATGCAAACATTAACGACACATTCATACAGGGTTAGCCTCGACATAAAGTAAAATATTAAGAAATTCTGGCAAGTAACTGTTTGAAATTTGAATATACACAATAGACAGAGTAATAAACAGGTCTTTTTCTCGTTGGAATTTGTGAATATAATACTTCAGATGGAGGCTTAGCCTGTAAAAAATGCGTCTTCACCTCTTTGATTCAGCGGTCATCGCGAACTCGAAACTGGACTATTGAAAGTCGACTTATACTTATTCTTACCGGCTTTTAGTTGCATACTATATTCTCGGTATGCAATGTGAACAGTGACAAGTTCTGTCAATGGGTGGCCATCCCACGAAAAACGAGAAACGAACTCTCTTGTATAGAGCGAGGTTAAGATTTTATTAGCTACGCCTAATTTGGTAGGGGGCTTCACTCAAGAGTTGCTATGGACCCTACTAATCACTTCCCCCCCCCCCCCAAAAAAAAAACTCGACGAGGCCCTGTCCCCCAACAAATTTCGAAAAGTAGTGTGGTTTCTTTTACAATTCCTTCAAATTGACATGAAAGATTTACTTAAAAGGCCAACGGCTTTCCGTAATTGCTAAATGACGCGATCATCGTTTTAAAGACCACAGCGGTCCCCCGAGGCTCGAACACGACAGCCAACCCGGTATCCTACAACCACTGGACAAATAAGGCGGCGTTAAGTATTTACAGCAATTTGCTATAATTCGGCCTGGTCTCGGATCGCGAACAAAAACGCCTTCCGGCCATTTTGGCAATCAGAATCAGGTTGTGAAACTTCTGCACAATTAAATATTCTCAAATCTATTTTTAAAATAGCATTGAATATATAACATAAACCAGCACACAAAAAAGAAAAGTTGCGTGAATAGTCAGTAGGATTTTTTTTAAAGTCAGGTTCAGATATAAATACGACTAAAAAGTGAACACCGTGAAATTAATGACAACCTAGTTAGGGGCTCCGGCTACGGCTGAGATTTCCGCCATAAACAGCAGTTACCCTCGCGTGTCTCCCTCGCGCGCGCCCGTTCTTTCTTGCACCCATTTATTTCCTAGCGCCTGCTACGCAGGCTAAACAGCAGTTTACTTAAATAAACAGGAACAACCCTAAAAAACCAACGCATTAAATCATAATTCATATGGTTTAAAAGTCTTTAATTTGGCAAATACCCAAAATACTTGAAACATATTTAATCTTGGCACCAATTCGTTAAGAGGAACCGATATTCCGTCCCTACCTTAAATATCAACGACTTCCTATGACTTTAATTCCGGCTTTTGAAAAAAATGGAAGCCAAATCTTGGCCTGCACTTACGAATCACTTTAGAACTTCTAAATTTGTCTTAGAGTAATGTTTTTAAATCGTCTTTTCTGCTTATTCCTGTTTAAAAATGATTGTATTTTTTCCCGTGATTCGGTACTTACTTACTTATTAATTACTTAACTGTAATATTAGCTCACAGAAATCAACAGAAATAGCTACCCTCATTAAACGTTTAATGTGTGTATGTATGTACGATAGGACTCTGGAAAAATGGCTGTAGGTCCTATGACGTACAAGAAAACTCGGAGTATTAGCCTGCAAAAAAGCCAGCGCCTGCTAGACAGGCTACGAGCGTATGGACAATGGCAATGTTCAGCTAAGCTTTGATGATCCTGTTACAGTTTGATCTTACAGGAGGAGACTTCATTTGTAGGTTAAAAGCCGGGTACGGCCCAACGAGGAAAAAGGAAGTGCGAGGAAAAAACAAACCCCATCCTTCGCTTAAAAAAGAGTAAACGGCTACGCCTTAATTCAGTGCCACAATTTCACGCTTGAAATGATAAAGGCGTTTAAACGGGTGCTTATCCATAGCAAGCAGGTTTTTGACCTTGAACTGTTGACCGCCATTAACGCTACAAGGACCCACCGGATACGAAGAAACTCAACTAGCCAATCAGAGCAAGTGAAAAAGGCTATTCACTTCCTTGCCATATTGGATTCGAGTAGAAGAAGTAGTTGCCTTTCGTGACTGTTAAACCACTTGATGAGCTTCGGTTAAAAGTCACTAGAAATAAGACAAGGAGTTACCTAGCACCTCACCACTTTGACTACAGAATGAAGAGCCTTGAACCTGATAACCAATTGTTCATATTGTATTTGAGTAGTCTGTTGTGAGTGAAAAATATAAAGCAAAGAATGTTCTTGACTTGTCAAACAAAAAAACACTTAAGCTTTGTTTTCAAAGAGGCTGAATACACGTTTTCAAGAGCCAAGGTTAGCGTGATTTGACTAAAAATAATACATGGTATTCGTGTTTGTCATGGATCCCCCTAAGATTAGCTCACTGAGGAAACTCCAAGAGGCGAAAGAATAAAAGTAACATTTAAAATAATCAATTCCCGTTGCTTACTAAAACTGAGCTAACAACAGAGTTCGATGATGTACGCAAGTCAACCTTGGACACTGATGGCAAGGAAAAGCCGGTCAAGCTCAGAACACAAAAAGACAAAATTATTTTATTTGACGAGTTTTGAGGCTAAAAGACAGCATGGTTTTCACAGCCACTAGTGTTGAAGCGGATAATTTTACTCAGAATCCAAGTTGATTTTATGGATGTTTAATTGATTGACTTATTTTGACAGCCCACTTAAACGTGCGCAAAAAACCAGCGATTAAAACTGCGCTAAAATAGGCAATTCGATTCACACTTCTTCTTTAAAAAGTTCAGTTATAGAGCTACCGTGAGTAAGCATTTTTTTTTTTTGGCGATATCGATTGCTTAATGACCTTCGTTTCACATCACTTGAGAAACGAGAATCGGCCCTGGTTCCATTAGTTCAAGAGGGTTCTCAGCCCAATACAATATCCGTTGAGTATATTGGCCTCACTGCTTTGGTGTGCGGGTTTTCCTAAGTAATAAAGTAAATCATAGTGAACATAAGGACAGCAGCAAATCTAAACAAACCAGGAAAACCTTGTCTGCGCTGATTGTCTGGCGCAAATGCCAGGTTGATCTGTCTCTAAGCAGGATGATTCCGTGACCCTCCAAATTTGTTCCTTGTCTGCGCTTAACCCCCTCCAAAAGGACGCCTGGAGGCGATTCAAGCGAGCAAGCTAAAAATATCGCTCAGTTTAACTACCACACAGGTTGTAAAACGCGCCAAAATCATTGAAACCGTTAGCAAATGACTGCAACTGTAAAAAAGAGGTAAAAAATGTCGTGAAAGGTGAGAGAAAATGATGGCTATACTGACTGTTGACAAACAAAAGACGAATTCAAAACGTTTGCGTGAGCAGTAGTTTGTATGATGACGCAGGTACTGATCCCACTCTTGAAACATCCATTCAGCCATGTAACCCAGTGTCTCAGGGAATCAAGAGCCAAAATATCACCCCCTCAGCTAAATTTGTAACTCTTCTTCAGGCTGAGCTCACGCTAGATACTTACATGCAAATCAGGCCTAGAAATAGCACCCAAAAAGACGTCAAAGAAGATCACTTTTTTCCAGAAACAGTGCTGCGATGTTATATTTATGTTTCTTTCGCTACGAATTCACGCCCGGATTTCAAGGCTTTTTAGAATTCTTGGTATAAACGGTTGATTACAAGCGGATTTGCGCTCGAGAGGTTCAAAAATTATTATGCAAATAACCCCAAAACACGTGGTTTGCCCCGGGCAAGGGTCTTTATTCTTGCCATACCAGCCACGCTTTTACTAAACACAAAAATGCAAGGCTTTTAGTTAGACATATCCGGTATAAACCCAGAGTCATCACTATCGCTCCTTGGAAAGCCACAAGGCAGTTTTTTTGCTTCTAAGTGCCTCAAAACCTTTGACAGACATTTGTGTTTCAATTAGCGTGTATTAAACAATTTTGTTTAGTTTTTCACTTTTGGCAGCGCTAACGAAGTTCGCCGTCTAAGGATAAACATAACATATTTTTTCGAAGCTTAGCAACCAAAAAGCATTAGAATTGCATATGAAGGGGGTTGCAGGGGTACACAGTAAAAAGAAGCGAGAATTTAGAGTATTGAAAATAGACAAGCAGTGTTATTTCGAGTACATGAATAGGAGAGGAGGAGCCGCTTTTTAGGGAGTTTTGTCTTCGATTATTAGCAAACAATGGCTAGCAATTCTAAAAGTGTAAACCTATCATCAACTAGTCTTTTCATGTTCAAGAGTTCGGACATTCCCTGGCACATTATGAGCACATTAAGAGTAAGTTTTGCTTTTAAAAATTACTGCGTCGATGCTGTAGAGCGCGCGCGACACTGGAAAATACCGCCCAGTAGTTCTCACTTGAGGCTCCACGCTTAAGTATTTTCGAATACCTGACCATCATTTGTAGAATCGTAAACAGGACTACGACCGGCGCATTGCTGATGGTCGCCTTTCACCGAGGGTTCGTCCACAGACGTACACACAGTATCGCAAAAAAGTTCAACTGAATGCTGCTCGTGAATCACAGTTTAGACATTAAACTTCAGCTGTAGTAAGCAGCGGATTCAAGCCATGACTTGATAGTTGTCGGTGTTTCGGATCTACCAAAAGATATAGCTTTTTTTCATAGAATGGTTGATTGAAGTTTGAAAAAGCGCCACAAATTCTACCAGACATAAGCTAATATAACTTGGCGCTGGACTTTTGTACTGTTAGATACTGATAAGGCAGTATTTGCGCTCAGAATACGCCATCTTGACGCTTTAGGATCTCTTCTCCACTTGCACCAGCTTAAAGCGATGGCTCAATATCGTCTTGGTACCATTTAACATATGTCAAGGAGCTGGCACAGAAATCCTTGGCAAGGACACGCAGTCTAATTCAGTGTTTGAGTGTCTTTTATTAAATTTACAGGTAAAAAAATTCAAACTTTGCCCACAAGATAAATAAATCCTCCATAGCGACGTGGTGTGCGGCGATATCTCGTCTCCCGGCTTAATATTGACTCACGAATAATTGTTTATTGTAAACTTAATACTGACAAGCATGGCAACATAGGCCGCTAAGTAAACTATGAAATACAAAAATTCGACCAAAGTTTCGTTCCACTGTGCTCTAACCAAAGTTAGAAATTTTCAATTATTGGAACCAGACGACAGTTTTCCATTGACCTTTCGCTTCTCATTGCCCAGAAAGCAACTACAAGTCAGCTATTGTGAATTTTTGTGCGATCGAAGAATCTTAACGTTTCTTTATCATTTTGATTTCAATTTGACCAAGTTTCTTGCCTTTAGTCAGCAAGTGACTGACTGATAGGCGTTTGACGGGGATGCAGGAAATGACGCGAACACTTAAATGAATTAAAATTTCTTGTATTCTGTCTGTCCCACCTGCTCTTTCCAAAAAATGTATCTTTAATAGCATTGAACTAAACTGAATAAAGCACGTGCTAGCAGAAGAAAGTAAGTTATTCTTTCTTTATCTGATAAAATGTTCCTTTATAATTAAATATAAACGGGGAAAAATAGCGTTATGAAGTGTACACAGTATATTCTGGCAAAAGGCATTGCTGCGATAAAAAAAATGCTATTTTAATTTCTTTCAAGTAGTTTAAATTTCAAAATAGAGTCTCCGAAAGACCATGTTATTACTCTAACTTAATCACTTAATGTTTAGGGGAGCTAACTTTTTCCAGGACAAAAATGGCGCACGTTCGATCTTGGTCATCAAGTAATGTCGCTTAACCGATACTCAATCGGTGAATAGTTTTATTTTAATAATTTTTTCATTATTTTTCCTAATACAATAAAAAATAAAAAAAAAAGAGAAGCTTCATAATGAACCTGCTTTCCGCACATCTATATTTTTGTTCGGTTTGAGGTGTAGTTCAATTAGACAGCATTCATTAACTTCAACGCCACTACTAACACATATAGCACTGAGGGTTGGGGCGCAAAAAGCTTGCAATTCAAAGAATGAAAAGGCAAAGCTTTTAGAATCGTCAAATAGTGGGTTGTCTACAAAGAAAAGCTGTAGTTTTATTCATGAGGGGAAAGAAAAAGCATTATGTTCGTTTTATGTTTTAAGTGACGGGTTCCGGTGGCGAATTTCTTACATCTTTTGTGCTTTACATCGAACAAAGTACCGACGTCCGAGTGCTATAAGGTTTAAACGAAACGAGCGTAAAACACAGGAAGAGAATTCCACCTTAACATTACACCAGGTGTTAAATACTCAATAAGAAGGCGGGAATCCCAGCATGACTGACTGTTGAGGTAAAATACACACCAAAGAACTTCAAATTTTTGGAGGAGGAGGAAAAAAAATTCTTTGGCCTTCATCCTGATAGCTTGTTTCCGGCGAGTTTCATCGAGCGGAGAGTCGCGCTAAAATCCAACCGTGGTTGTAATCCCACGGTAGTAGTAAGATTTGAAAGAGCTTCATTGTTCGCGAGCTGGTTGGACTTTTAGGGCTTTTAGCATTGGTTTGAAGCGTTGCCCTGGCCATTGTGATATTATCTGTTATTTTCTCACCTATTGTCAGAACCTTTCACGTTTTCTCTAATTTAACGCCTCTCTTTTAGGGCCTTTTCAAAGGGGCCTAAGTAGTTCAAATTTGCACTTTTGTTTCGTGTCGAGTCCAACGACACTGATTAAAACCGACTCGGAGAGAGATCACAGACCCTTCCACGCCACCTACAATATCCAATTTTAAAATTCCCCGAGGTGAATATGCAACTATTAAACCGCACTACTTGTAATTCGCCTATTTAAGCAACAGAATTTGTGAAACGCTGGTGATAGGAGGTGGAGTTCTATTGTAAATCTGTAAGCTTCCCTGTCATCCCAAACAGCAAATTTTCAGAATCAGGGGAACGCGTTTTATAACGTCTCACCCTGGAACTTTGGACTAAGATTTCCCTGATATAAGTGCGAGCACAATGAAGTCATGTTGTCTTGAATCTAATTGCTTGACAAATATTGACACAGAAAATTTTTATTCAATTTTTACATAACATACACAAATAAAAGGACTGTTTCGAAGGGCCAAACTGGCTAGCAAATTGTACCGTTCAAATATTAAATATATGTGTTGATCGTTTAAAAGCCATCTGAAACTTATCCGTAAATAAAAGCATGCCCTTTTCGAGGGTAGTTGTCCGTAAGACTCACTCTTGCATAAATAGATAGTATAATTCAATGAAGTTCCTTAAACGAGAGCCATGTTAGAAAACGTCAAAAAAAAATCTGTAAGACGAGATGTAAATACAGTTCAAGGGAAATTCTATTTACATCTTATATATTTTTTCATATAATTCTGGTGTCTATGTACAAAAGAACGCGGACGAGGTAGCGGTTGTTTCGTGACATTACCTAGTCTCAGTCAAGAGAGCAACGACCCGCTGCTGAGTCTCCAGAGAATCTAGCCAGCAAACCTTGTAAACTGTACAATCATTCATTTTTTAAGTAAACTCATCTTAAAATCAACTAAATAAAATCGCATTTCTTAATAAAATCTCTCTTTTATGCTGAAAAAGTTTCATTCTTTTTCTTTTGCGTTAGCTCTTGAGCGATTGACTCCGGAATAAAATTTTACTCGAAAATTGTGTAACGGGTTACTGAGTGCGCTTGCATCACATTGAAGTTTTTTATTTTTCAGCTTTGATGGCTTCGATAACCTAAACAACTGGGTACTGTAGAAATGTCCAGGGACGTTTGTGACTTTATAGGCGTTGTACTCAATGGTTGTGATACCGGGTTGGGAATGTGCAGATCTTGTACCGGATCGACGGGTGAATTCTGTGTTGATGGTTTCGTGTTCTTGCTGATCGCTTGAGAGTTACATTTCTTCCATTTCATTCTTCTGTTTTGAAACCAAATTTTCACTTGCCTCTCTGTGAGATTTAACTGAGAAGCCATCTCGGCTCTTCTCTCCTTGGTAAGAAAATGATTAAAATGGAATTCTTTTTCTAGCTCGAGTAGTTGTTTGCGGGTGTAGGCTGTCCTCTTGCGCTTTCCCTCCGTTGGTCCCCTATTCCACGCAGTTCCTGTAAAACAACCGCAAAGTACACCATTACAAACACGCGAGTGTAAAAACCACTAAGCAGAAGATTGCTCTGTAAAATGGGCGCAATCTTCATGTTAAATCACAGTTAAATGCTGACTAATGGCGATCGCTTATTAAGTACAGTTTTATGGCGCGTCAAGTATCGTCAGCAGTTAAATATCACGGTGCTGGGAACCTGTAAATATCGTCCGTGCGGTCACAAATTGTCGTCCGAGGACAAATTTTTAACAATTAGTCAAACTTAATGCCGAATTAGTGCTTGTAAACCACATAAGTTGTTTGTTATGCGATAAACATTTCACATAGTTAGGAGGGAAGGTAAGAGTTGGCCGCGACGATGACTTGTGCAACTGTGCGGCGAGTCAAGCTGATGAGCGAGCGAGCGAGTGAACGAGCTTAGCGCGAAAGAGGAAGTTATTGTTCAGTACTTACCTGTAGCATTTGAGCTGTGCCACCAATTTTCCGGCGAAGAAGTGCTTTTCAACCAAGCGTACTGATGGAAAGAACAGTTTTGACTGGCTTCTTGGGGCGAATAGTAGCTTTGATGATCCATATGTAACGAATTTGAGTTCTGACCTGTAATCGGTGGGTTTGCGGTGTATGGGGACGGCTCCGCGGTATATCCATTGACTTGACCGAGGTTTCCCTGCGGCATGGGTGACATAAAATTTGGCAACGGCGCTTGATTGTAATAATTTGGAGACTGCATACGGCAAGGAGAGTATGGAAAATCCAACGGTTGGTTATGCGCGGTGGTCTCTTTCCCTTGCAGGTTGCTACCAAAGAACGGATAATTCTGCGACTGCATCGCTCCGGTTGTCATCGTTGCCTTGTTGAAAAGATAAGCCTCTGGGTCGAGTGCGCGGAGGGTATTTATAAATTTGTTTTTTGTATTATAAATTATGTAGAACGCCAGACAAGCGTGACGCATGTCACCTGGGTAGAAACGTCTTGTAAACGCATTATTAAGTATTGAAAAGGCCTTAATTAACGTAAAAGCCTCAATACTGTACCTTGTATGCCGATGGGCGTTCTGAGGAAATTTGAGTGCCAGATCTAGGAATGAAATATAGAGAGCAATTCGCGAGAAATAAAAACAGAAAACTAGTTCAGATTTTTTTTTTACTCAGAACTCGGTAAAATTCAAACAATCTTATTTTTCAAGTCCTTTGTTGGAGTCAACGAACACGATCAACAAAAAAGGAAATATTTAATTTTAATTTTGTCGCATTTGGTATTGGAATAGAACAACCAGTGGTAAAAAAATTCCCGATTGAACTAAGTTCGTCTTCGGAGTCCTTATTAGTTAAAAAGAAAAAACAAAACAAAACAGAAAAAAACAGGATGAATTTAACATTTATTCTCTTCAACAGTAGTTTATCCTTTTGCCTTGACCAGCTTCATTTGAAATCGCGGAATTTTGCTGTAGTCTTACAAAGTTGGAATAAACAGTCTCTCATTAATAGAATCTTGCTGAGATTTTGGTTGTTTGACGGCATCGTGTGCTTTGTTCGACAACGAGTACTTCCTGAACTTAACATCTGTCTAGCGTAAACATTGATAAAGTCCGGAGCGTTTTTATATCCCTCGCTTACGGGTTTTCCGGAAAACAAACACGCTTTGTTATCAGCGAAGGGTACAATTTCCACGGAGTTACGTCGACTGATCATGAAAGAACGAGTGCGGTACGCTTTCTTCTTAAGATAACCTAGCTCAACTGAATGCAAAGTGGAAATAACTTGTGTCCGAATTTGGGTTTCAATTTGTAGAGAGGTTTCAACCAGAGTATTGGTGAATTCAGCAATCGCGGATGAAATTGTTAGAGATAAGAAATTGAAACGCTACCAGCTGTGGTTTGAGACAGGTTTGTTTGATAAAAGCAAACTCGTAAAATCGTGTAAAATTTGTCCCGCGCGTTAATCAACGTTCACTTGTCGGATTCAACATACAATTTTGTTCTGGTTTGTTTGAAGGTGTTAACAAAGGGCCTCCCATTCCACCAACGAATAAAAGCGCAAAACAATGAAGCTTATATTAGACTAATGAAAATCCTTTGCTGAATGCAAAGTGAAAACAAGATCGAAATGTGACCTTAACAGAAAAAGAAAAGCCAAGACCATTTTTGGTGATTTTGTAGCAAATGCACCCATTTCGTAATTTACCAGTCTCGCAAACGTCCCATTCTGGTTTCTACATCAACATAAACTCTTAATTGCTTCCACAAACTGGAAGAAAATTCTCTGGTTATTGCCCGGAACATCTAAGAAAAATCAGGATACCAACTCTATTTTCCAAGTATTCTTTATTTCATTCAAACAAGGCTTCCGGGATATAAACAGTTGAAAGGGTTTTGACAGAATTAATGTGTCATGTCCTTAATTTATAACACTGTCCGCATAATAAAACTGTAAATCTCTTTAAATTTTGTTTTAATATTCACATTCTTCGCAGTAGGCGTTATTTGCTCTTGAGAAAAAGAAGTGTCAGTTTGCTATTGCTCCAAACGCAATACTAGAGTTGATGCACAGATTGAAAATTACTTGAACACTAAGTAATTTGTCGGAGGTTCTCTCAGTAATATACCTGCCTAGCAGGTGTCTAAAAATGGTCATTTTCCTGATTGCGAACTACATATAGGGGTGTTTCAGAAGTATTTTGAATAATTTATCGCTTGACAAGCAAGTTTGATGAAAAGGAAGGCGATACGGATTAATAAAATCACAGAATGTTCGAGTTAAAACAAATGCTGAAATGTTTTAACTTATATTACCATAACACCTGTAAGCCTACTTCTCCTTACCAGCGCCTGATTTCAATACGACATCGACTAGGCATTTTGGCGCGCCGACCGACTCTCAGTTTGGAATTGCACAAACGTAGCTTGGTAGTGCTGTTTTATCTTGTAAGAATTTTTGAAACAAAGAAATGTAGCTATTTGACGAAAAGAAAGAGAGGCGCCCCTTGCTTTGGTGTTAAGGTGCCTTTGATCCTTAGCATTCGCCGGAAATGTTGCGTGGCAGATCAAAGGGCGAACAGTAAGGGAACATGATTCAATATAGTAAGATGTTCTGTTCCCGCTAGCCATTCAACATCTCCTCCCTCCAATCAAGCAAACAATACACTTAGCAAATATCACGTATTTGTTAAGCAAATTAACCCTATGCGTTTGACCTTAAAATATCTCAACCAGGTTTCCAAAAAGAAAGTGTTCAAGGAAGCCTTCAAGAAAAACGTACGACGAATTATGTGGATTACACTGCTTTCATGCAACAGAGGCCGTCTTTCTTTATACAATGTAAACTAACCAAATTTCAGCTAGCGCGGGCCCAAATAGCTCTTAAATTGCTCTGTGGGGGTGACGTTTACTTTGCCTTTGTTATGCATATACCTGCGAGGAAAAATTTTATGTAATGAAGCATTGTGTTGCATGAAGGAGGTCGAGAACGACAAGAAATCACTGGAGACAAGACAAGTTTCTAATGTTACGGGCCAGAAAAATCACTTTTTACGCAAAATCTCTTGCCAGCATGATGTTGAGATCTTTGGCCCTTCCTTGTACATTACAATTTAAAAAAAAAAAAAAGGATTTGTTTTTTCTGTTTGTTACCATCTCGTGTGTCAAAAAGGCTACTAAGATGAGGTTTACTATGGTGCTAACGGCCTGCCGCAATCGTGACTTGACATGATATCGAGTCATAAAAAGTTACTGAAAATGAAGCTATGCTTGGTCGCGTTCGGTTAAAATGCACCCACACTATAAAACAAGCTATACACTTCAGTCTGCAACTAAGTATACAAAGCAATGACGAAGCGTAGTTATTTCTGAGAAAGTCATTAACATCCAGGGCAAAGTTGCTTGTAGAATTGCCATCAACCGCTGAGTCTATATTATGTAAACGTGAAATGTAGCTGTAACTATTTCAGACGGTGGAAGAAATCGTATGGTGACCATTTAAATTACTTGTTGAGTCTGAACATAATCCCATTGGTGTAACCATTCAAATAAACGAGACTCTAAGTTTTTTCTTTTATTCTTTTTCTTTTTTCCACGAGCTTAAAAATAGTATTCATCAAGACTAGAAAGACAAATTTAGAAATACATATAAATTTGTTGCTGTAAAAATTACCATGCAGTTAAACCGTTTCCATTCCAAAAAAATGTAGACTAACAATGCAAATGCCTAAATATAAAAATCTCAGGCGTTGATTATACAAAAATAGCCCAGTAAATGGCTCTTGAAAGTAGAAAAAGCTAGAGCGCTGCTACACTTGAATGCTCTCTATATAACATGTCTACAAATAATAATACTATTTCTAAATTGATAATGTGAGCTCCCCAAAATATAGACAATGTTAATTTTACAACTAAGCTTGAGCCGATTATTTTTACCAGCCTTGAGGGGTTTAAGTAATGCTTGGTAACGTTAAAAATCGCTTATTAAAATGCCTGGTACAGAAAGCTAAGTAAGGAGCTAAGTAACTAAGTAAAGAATGTCCAATACATTGTTGCTTTTAGCTTGAAAAGTAAGAGATCGAAAGGGAAGTCTACTGTTCACGTTAGTTTATAAAAAGCAGCATGAAAAACAAGTATTTAAGAAAACTGTTCCTGGGACACGCCTTTCCGTAGCACTTCCTGAACCCTTCCACAAGAGCTGTGTATCTTTAGTTTTCAGTTAAGTACGAATTAATGATCGTAAAAGTATCAGCTAGGATGAAGAAACAAATATCGCTGTTTTGCTGGGGATTTACGTTGGCTCCTTGAATTTATCACTTGAATTATGTCTCCGTGACATTTTACGTTGTACTTTATAGGGGACTGTGTTCCTTATGGGTCTCTAAAGATTTATGTACCTGGTTGTTTCAAAAATCTGTTGGTATATGAATACGTTTGTGTCTCAGGAGCGGTGAAAACTCTCATTAGTCTCGCCCTGCAGGTATTAGGTCGTTTAACGACAAAACAAAATCAATCACGATGTCTCAGTGCGCTTATATCAAAAGCCAGAATGAGTAGTCGGCCAGACCGGTCGCATTGACAATGAAGTACTCCTTTTTATTCCGAGAGTCTTCGCTAAAATGGCCCAACCCTGCTAAGCATATTATTTAAAATAAAATGATCTAGCTGGAAAGTTCTAATTAATAGTGGAATTCTCCTTTTAAATGAACTGGTTTGGCCTGCCAGTTCTGACTAAAGGAAAGTGATCTAAGTTCACAAATCTAGTTATCAGAATATGCGGGGTGTTTTTTTTTATTCCCCACAAGTTTTCCTTTTTTACAGTAGGTTGTATCTCACTATTTTCAGTTATACTGTTCTTATCTGTGATACTATCACTTCAGGGAAAACAGCTCAACACCTGGCTACTGTAAAGATGCCGGGAAAACGATTTTGTAGTAGGGGCGCCTCTGGTATACTTTTAACCAAAATATATTTCTTTTCTCTTCTTGTTAAACTTTGACGAATATAAACTAATTAGAAAAAACTATTTTCTCTCGTTCCTCGTTCAAGGTATGCTTTTTTTAAGTTCATATAGACACTGCTATAAGCCGGAGTGTTTCGGGGGCAAGATTAGGTTTGCTTTATCATTTAGTAAACCATAACTTTTCTCACCGTAGCAATTTTCACATGTTTTCACTGTACAAAGATAAATTTAAACACTACGATTACTGTTGAACACGTTAAAATAGCTTAATATAATTACATAGTACGTTTTAACAATCAAATATGGGGATTCACATCAATTATACAGAACGAAACAGACTAGCCAATAAAAAGACATCACTTTTTACAGGTTTGTAACAAACAGATGTTTTTAATGCCCACAACATACCTTTTAAGCTGTGATTTCTTAATTTTTTTCTCTTCTAAAGCCTATAAAGGGACCGACGACTACGTTTAAAAGTTTATAAAATAATTGTCCCCAATTGAAAGCGATGCATTTTGTAGAAATGTTAAACTAGTGCCCTACTTAAGTGCTTCGTAAAATGAACGAAGTGAAATCAGTTGAATGTAAAATAAAGTGCCTCTGAATTAAGTAAGTGAACCCTCAATTTAGGTGACAATTTTACTAACACTTTTAGTGCTATAAAAACACAATGGCTGGATCTGTAGTAGTATTTTATTGTCTTACCGTTTTCAATGTCAAAACAATTTTATGAGAACGATCGGCAATAACCTCCACGAACAAACCTCCACCAAAGAACCTCTGTAATAATTGATAGCCAGACTTTTAAGAAGGATTCCGTAACAGTGAAAATATCAGAGAGGATAGACGAAATTTGGAGAAACCTTGTTTCTTTACTAGCAAAAAAAATCTTTGCCTGAGGCATCAGTTTATTTCTACAAAAAGATCGCTTTAGCACAGGTCAAAGTAAAACAATAACCTTTTACAATCTGTTTTGACTTTTATCAATAATAAAACTGCAAAATAACACTTCTTCAGTGCAAATTTGAAGATAAAATTGGTCGCCTGCAGTTCTGTATTTGTAAGGCAAAATACAAATATTCCGGTTCTTTTGTCTGAATTTTATTAAGCGACAACATGTGATAGCTTTCATTCTCCGAGAATTTTACGGCATCATTTCCACTCAGACTGGGCGTAGAATTTTATTCAGAAAACATTTTTAAAAAACTACTATATATTTTTTAGTCTTAACTGCAACGACAAAGTTGGCCAAGCAAACCGATAAAAACTACCTTAAACTCCACGCTACATATCGCATAGTCTTTGGACAGATTTTATTTAACGCTCTTTAATCAAACGATTGTGCTTTTTGCAGCCGCAGCCATAAATTAAAAATTAAGAATCGACACTGGCTCCGACGGAAAATGAAATGATTTATGATTCATTTACTGAGTTATAGCTCCATAAAACTGCAGTTACCCTAAATACTAATGAGAGGTTCCTGAACATCCTACGATTAATGAAGGTTTTATTGCCGTAAAATTCAATACCAACAATAACATTAAGCTTTGCACCGACTGTTTAAGTACTTCTTATCTTCTTTTCCTTTTCATATTTTAATTTATTGTGGACTTTTATATTTATTTTCTCAGTGCAGCTGGCGGTAAGGGGAGATCGGTTTAATTAACAGAAATCAAATCCTCCATCGGTTGTCTTTACAAGTATTGTTTGTGTAAAGCAATTGCTGTTTTACGACATATACATTCAATTTCACACCCTTCAGATATACTAAACTGTAATCGGCGCATGCATAGCCTCAGGGTGATCTATTTTATTAATTGCGCTCCTTTTTCTTATCTTCGGTGCCAAGTCCTAATTGTAGGTGCGTGCTTGGCGCTACCTAAGTCATGAGTTAAACTAAGTGTGTATAAAATCATATGGCTGATCGTATCAAGATAGTGGCCGAAAATTTGATTCAAATTAAACAACCCAGGACACTTGACCAAATGTTGCGATTATTCCTGCCAATAAATTTATGGTAAAACTTATACAATAATGGGAAGAATTCAACTTTGTGAAGAAAAAAAATTCAACCACCATATAGAGAGAAGTGAAAAATAGTGTTTGTAGAAGCAACAAAACGTTTTACCCAAACTCTAAATGTCGAACGTATTGACAGTAAATAAAAGTGCATTAAGGTTTTGAAATTCTATGTAGGATATCAGTCTTGGTCTAGAAAGTATATGTTTAATCTCGTTAGCACTATGTCAGAAGGATCGATGATGTATATAATCTTATATGGTGCTACGAAAAAGAACTTACGCCCATTAACAATTGAGAAAATGCTCAGATCGTTTTAATTTTCAGACCAGTCCGGTTTTGTACCAGCGAACGTAGACCCCTTGGTGACGACGAAAGTGAACAAGATTAAAAACAATTCATAAACATAATGTGTAATCGCAGCCCAAGACTGTCTTTCATTAAACAATCACACGTTGGTAACATAAACAGTACAAGCACTGCTAAGAAATATTACTAAATTCAGTGGTTGCAATTCAGAAATAAGTTAGACGATCCGTAGACACAAAAGTAAGCACCGCCTTGCTCAGCATAAAAAAAAAAAAACATTACGAAAGGCAAGCTCTGCTCGTCAGTTTAACAGAAAGGTCTTACTTCTGTAGAATTTCATCCACAGACTTAAAAACATGGAGCCACTCAATACAACAAGAAATGTTGTAGCTCGATGACTATACGTTAGGATTTTACCTTTAAACTTAAAGTGAGTCAACTTGTATATATTGAAAAAACTGTGGTATAGGGAAGTCATGTTAATGGTTTTCACATAAATAAAAATCATAACTCAGGGATTATTCTCGCATTCAAAATCTAGCAAAATACAATTCTGTAGAAGGTTCAGTTCAAGAAATTATCTGAGTCTGGCTTAAAGAAGCTTTTTATGGTGTAGATGTTGTTGTGGCATTTTGACGCTTTTGGCATAATTATCAAGGAAATAAAAGATCTTTAGGTACAGTTCCAAAATGTTGGGATTATCCTGGAATTTTCACTTTCGGTAATCTTTAGATTGAAAGAGTTACTGAAGATCTTCAGCAGTGTTTTCTTGCAATGTCATTAATGACTTCTTAGTATTATTTTTCACCACAAAATATAACATGTTTTTATCACTTCGTATATTCGTCGCTCGTGGTAGTTTTACGTTGAACATAGTAGTATCAGACTGTTTCCACCTGCCCTCAGAAATATTATGTTGCTTTTTACATAATTAAATAGCCCTTTAGAAGAACGGAACCAAATGCACAGTTAGAAAGAAGTTTCTTGGGGGAAACGTTTTCCTTCTGTTTCAATCAAGGCGCCTTTTCAAATGAATTTGAAGTAATTTATCGAAGGGACGCTGAAATAACATTCACCCATACTACTAAGGGAACTCCACGCACATTTTTAACACTTGGGCCTCTGAAGTCACCCTCCGAAGTAGTATTCTGTCGTGGATAAGCTTGAAGCTTACTTCCAGAATTTAGAAAAAGAAAAAAAAAGACATTTTTCAGCTGAATTCTGTATTATGCGAGAAAAAAATGCGAAAGCTAAAACTTCACATCTGGCCTTTATAGAAGTCTTTCTTCAGTTTCGTGTTAACTCGTTGGAAAATGAAAAAAGAGCTGACATAATTGCTTGCTTGTTAACATAAGAATTTTAATCCACTCACTTATGGTTGAAAAATACGGCCGTCTTTTACTTTCTGTCAAGGTGAGTTTTTGTGGCTTCAAGAGTATACAAGTGAACAAAAAATAGTAGTTTGAAATTCACTTACAGTACATTTAACTAGCAACTATGGTATTTAAAAGACAATAAAACAATAAATGTAGATAAAAGAACTGGTTCTGTCATGCATTGATTTTGGGGTTTCTTTCTTATTTATCTCTTATAAATGGGGCAAGGAACACAGCATCATAAGCCAAGAGCTTGAAAATCATTCTACGCACTGAGTACAATACGTTAATTTGAAAATTGTTCGAGCTATTCATTAACCACTTTACGTGAGGTTTCTGCTGTATCCGCAATCAGCAAATTCAAAAGATGAGCAGTGGAGAAACAATATAACCGGAATTACTAAGGGCAACCTGACAGATTGCTTGAAAATGAAGGCGCCATTTTATTATGCTCTTTACTAACTTAAAATTCAACCCTTTTTAGTAGTTTTCTTTCATTTCATAAAACTGAAAGCGGGCGAGGGCAAAATGCAGGACTACATTTGTTCTTAAGCTGAACTGATTGAGTTGTCTTGGGTTGTGTTATTGGCAAGAGCTGCATCTCTGGAAATAGATTTTGCGGTAGTTTCCCTTTCTTTAAACTTAAAACGATTGCTGTAACTGAACGAACAGTTCTTAGGTACTCTTGTCTCAAATCTGTTGTCCTTTAAGACATCTGAATAATTACGAGGTAAAATGTACGTAATCGCGATTTGAGGATTGATCAAAATCACAAAAGCAAAAACTAGCAAAGCACCTCGATGCACGTCAGCCGTACGTACGTTAATGCGAATAGCTTTTTCGTAAATAAAACAATACTTTGAACGAAACAAAAGCTGAAAAAGCACTACTTGATCAAGCATGTTAGAGTTCCTACTTTTACTCAAGGGCACCGCTTCTAAATTTTCTAAGAAATTGATCAGAATTTAGGTAGCTTAAATAACGCACTGACATGAAATAAAACTACATAGCGGTACTTAAGTAAAATAATAGCAAAAACAAAGAGCAGAACAGTGGCTCATTGACGGAGGGATTTTATTCCACAGAAACGATTTTGTCTTTCAAAAACCTGTTAAACAGTGATGCTAAGTACTAACAAAGAAAGCCTCGGCTTGAGGCCCGTGACCCTACGGGGGTTCAATAAATTGTTCCGAGGTAGTTGCCTGTATATATTTCAAAACTCCGTCCTATTTCTTCTTTCGATCGAAGCCGAATTAATCCTGGCAATTCAGCATTCCAATTTGAAAGGGTTAATACAAATTGAATAGATTCGATTTTCTTACTCACCGGACACATTTCAGTCTTGGTTTGGGTACCGTGGACGTAGTCCGTGCTAAAAGCGGCAGCCACACAGCCAACATCCTCAAAGAAACTGATTATTGAGAAGTTTCAGCGCTTGCTTCTGAAAGGCGAGTTATGTTCTTTCAAAACAACAAAACCCACAACTTGGCTGACATGCAATTTGAAGCGATCTTTTTCCAGCAACTTTAAGAAGAATGAAATGTCTCGATCGCACACCGCAGACAAATTGTTTCTTCGACTTTGTTTCGAATCCTTACTTCTCTGACTTTTAAAAAGTAACATTGTAACAAGATGAAAAATGAGTGATTTGTGTCCGTTCGTTCTATTTATACTGTATTTCTCAAGTGTCGTATGCGATACGCCTTATATTAGACTCAAAGTCATTTCTCTGTGACAAATATCCTCAAAAGAAGCAGTTATAGCAGCATTTGTCGTAATCACCAAGTCATTATGTCGGTTTTATTGGTGATAGAACGGTGACTTAAAGAGCCACAAATACAGTAAAATTACTTTCATGCTGTAAGATTATCCTTTAACATCAAATAATGAAGAATATGTTCGGTTTTATGACAATAAAAGTGTGGGTTTTATCTATACAAAAATCAGGGCCGGTATTGGTCGTTCCCTTATTTCACCACATCTCGGTAACAAATTATCCCAAAGCCATCACGAGAAATTTATTTGTCTCCGCGAATCCGCTTCTCCACATGCAAAAAAACTTTTGTTGAGGATACAGTGTTCTACCCAGAAATAAAGTATTTAACGTATGACCTTTCAGTTATAGAACTCTTCACCTTGTCAGTGTTTTTGTTCACCCAGGTTCTAACTATTAAGCCCTTTCGTGCGACCATTCAGAAGCCATTGATCACCACTATATTGTGGTACTGTTTTTCACGCTGTACAAACTCATTAAACCTTTAGCGTAGATGAAATCGTCTGGCAATTTAAATGAAAGCTGGTGACCAGGCAAGTAGTGCTGTATATCGCGCTGTACAACTGTAACAAAATAAAAACCCGCCCGCGACTAAGAACCTGGTTTTTTAGAACCTCAGTGTTATGCTAAAATTTGCCAGTAAGGGCCCCTGTATACAAGAAAATATTTAGCCTGAAATTTGAAACTGAACAGGTTCTTATTTTCTATAATCTGTACAAAAAATTCTGAACAATTAGGCAAATATGTCAACATTCAGGATCCTCGTAGGAGACATAGGTGCCTTATCACTCCAACTGCAATGTAATGAATGCAGCCTATTTTATATAAGGAAAAAGCTGAATACCACTAAATGTTCTTACCTAAAAAGTATTTTTTTCCTTAAAAAAATGAGAACCTAAATTTTCGCTCAGTCCCGTTTACATAAGAACCGATTTACGCTATCTTGGGAAAATGCAGGTTCTCAGTCGCGGGTTTTTACTGTAATATTGATGAAATTCTGTTAGTGACAAGTGAACTTTATCTTGGTACTGATTATCATGCTTTACCAGGAGCATGAAAATAGAATTCTGGTCTTTCCTTTTCAAATGAATCGCAGCTAGCAATACTATTCCCAGATACTGTGTATTAAGCTGCACAAGGTGGTTCTATCTCTTGAATGAGTAAGTCCTTCTCTGATTAAAAGTTTTATCTCACTGTGCCTTCAATGCTCACGACAAGTGTTGGAAATTGAAAGACTTGTAGTGGTGGTGGAAAGGCCTTCAAACGGTACAGGGCAGCTTTCAAACAGGCTAGCAGTGATTTGCTTGAAAAGGGAAAATATGTAAATGATTACCAGATAACTGGAAGTTGAGGTGAAAAGACGACACTCTTGATCACAATTTTTAATGTTTCGATGTTTAAAAACAGTCTCTAAACTACTGGCAAGTCAGGGGATTCCCCGACTTGGTTTGAGGGTCCTCTGTTGTTTAGAAACTGACAAAATCCATCTTTAATAATCCACTTTAGCGTTAATATAGATTCGCTTCGTTTTAAATCCCTTTTGTAAAATGCGAATGAACTGCATTCAAGTCTAATCTCCGTGAAGTATCTAGTTTGATGATTAAAGGTGGCTGCCAAAAAATACATCCGCAAAGTGTGACAAAGAATTTGTCTTTGTAATGAATGTTACCACTGGAGATAGCCGAGTTCTTGCCATCAACAGCCATAATAAAGACAGGAAAATTAGAGCAATTCGTGTCAGAAATACGAGTTCCAGGCTTTGAATGGCTTAAGAACATAAGCAAAAAGTCTTACTTTTCACAACACTTTTACTTATGCAAAAAAAAAAACCTGAATGCGTCCTGGAAATTAATTGGCATGTTAGTTAAGCGCAACTCAAAGGGACAAGGCGAAACTTATACGCAACAATAGACTTTATACTAATAAGGATGAGACTGCTGATCAATTAAACAAGCATTTTGTCAATCTGGGTCCTAACCTGGCTTTAAAAATTGAAAATTGTGAAGGAGGTCCAACACAATTCATAAGATCGACTTCGGCAGCTAGCTTTGTTATGTCCAATTTATGTTACTGAAACCCAAGTATGTTCACTATTTGAATGTTTGAATGATCATAAGTCATCCTTAGATATTCCAAAATAAGTTGATGAAAATAGCGACTCAGTCATTGTCAGTACCCTAAACATGTATTTATAAACAGTCTATTGAAACCGGTATTGTTCCAGATGTTTAAAACGTCTTGGTATTAAGCAGAACAAATGTCTCCGAAGCATCTTCTTTACGCATACTAGAGGGAGTCCTGGTCCCTATTACAAGCTCTTAGCAGTTCTAGTTTTTAAATTGAGACAATATATATGTACAGTCTAACCTCTCCTTACGGACACCCCCATAATACGGACACCTCTCTATTACGGACAGTTCGTTTGGTCCCAGAAATGCCAAAAATCATACATTCCCTACCTCTATAATACGGACACCTCTGTAAAGCGGACAGTTGGTTCTGTCCCTTTGGTGTCCGTTTTAAGGACGTTTCACTGTATAAGCTAAAAACATGCTGCCTTATACAAAGGATAAGGAACGAAACTGATAGCATTCCAGATATCTTCCCTGATGTCCTGACTCCTGCATTCGGTATGGACAATTATAATACAAATTAATACAAGTTTGCTAGTAAACTGAATTTTTTTAGACCAAGAGCATCCCCCTATTTACTAGGTAAAACGTCTTTTAAATTTTCTGGTTCAAAAATCTGGGAAACTGTACCACGTGGTCTCAAATGTCTACCATATTATAAATTTAAGAAAGAATGGAAATACTATCTTTTCATCAAACAAACTTGATCTTACCTTTACTTTGCATGCTTTTTCATCACTGATGTAATTTGAGATATTTTTTCCTCTTCTTTTTTTTTGGTGCCATTTTTCTGAACGTGACGGTGTCCAACTAAACAGCTCTTGGTCCTTTGGACACTGCCCACATATGCACATTCTCTCTTTTTAGCCTAATGATTACTTAGCATCCATTTTGTTTCTTTGTACTTGTATCTAACCTGTGTAAATGTCTTATATAGTGTACAATAAAGAATTGAATTGAATTGAATTGAAGTAGAGAGGTGAAGTTAAGAATAGCACATTTGGAGCTGTTACACTTAAAACAGGTGGATATGGACTGGTTTCCATGAGTAAAATTTTGGAAAATTAAAGATAAGTTCTCGAAGAATGTTTTAAGCTCTTGCAAAAATTTTAAGCGGTTTGAACTCAGGAATTACGGTAACGTGACCACCTGGATACAAGAGTGATCACGAGCCTCCCCTAAATCATCTCTATTTTACAACGGTGGTACTCAACAGTCGTTGCGGACTGACAACCTGTGGCCCTCGAATCCTGAACGAACTGGAATTACAGCTAATTTTATGGAGGGAGAGGAATCGGAAAACTTGGCTAAAACTCAGAGAGAAGGGCCAAGAATTATAAACGAAGGGTCCGAGAATCAAACCTGCACTTCTATGAGAGATAAGCGACGACCACAAACGTACTCAGCTCAATACCCCTGTTACATCACTGACAGGTCAGTGGTCATTGCTGCAATGTTATGTAATACGGTCAAACCCCTGAGGGGGCAATAGAAAATGTCCGTATCAAAGGGGTGTTCGTATCAAGCGTGTCACCTTTCATTTGAACAAAATGCTAAAGAAACAAAACAAGACACAAGCATTGTCAATTTTTTTACCCTCAAAAAGGAAAGGTTTATTACAGAACACAGTTGACAATCACCAAGAGCCTGAGTCTAGGCATTAGCGATGAGAATCCGTTGAATGGGTAAGAAACTAGTGTCTGTTGTCTGCATTACTCTTTGAGCCCGAAGATCCACATACAAATTCTCCAGACTGATCTCTATACATTCCTTTTTAAGAATAATTGAGAGAATTTGGTTTAAGATCAAAGCGTTCTCCCTGTGGTAATCAAATTAGTAATTCGCATAACCCTTACTCTTGATGATCTGCTGATGTTGTTAGGAGAAAATTGATGTTGGTCACTCTTGGGGCCTAAAGGGTAACGCGTGTCCGTAAAAATGTAAGAGCATTTCCCAGGTACAAATAAAAGCGGGGTTCGACTGTGGTTACAGCACTCAACGAATGGAAATGGGTTTATTACTTACGATAGAAGATTACAAAGGATTCTGTCACTTCAAATCAACCGAAACACCTTGCAGCACTTTTTTGATCATAAGTTCACTTTATACCGTATTAAATTCGTTATGACATCTTAAGGCATTACATTTTATAAAGTCATTACGTTAGTCACTAGAGCTGTGGAAAAGGGCGAGAGCCGCTATTCATTGTTTCTGAATTAAGCCACCGCACTATCATGTCCTTTTTGTTGTTACACGAGTATTCATCTTCTTCTGCGTACCCTAGTTCGTGGCATATAAGCGCCTCTTGAGTCAAGCCTTTTCGGCCAACAAGTTGCCTTGGGTTTCGATTCAAGGTACACTTCTCATCGTTAATAACTAGACTGTGCGTATTCGTTGAAATGCTATTATTGGTCAAGCCCGTTAAAGGTCTTTGCCTCGGTCCATTTTCCCCGGAGTGATTTGTTTTGGCAAAAGAGCGATCCGCAGACGAGTGTTCACAAATCATGTTTGGACATACGGGAGCATTTGATTCTTGCTTTCGTGGACTCCTCTGCTGCCTAAGCATTTCGTTGTCTTCTCCTCGTAAAGACAGAGTGCGCGCCCTCGGTCTTTGCAAAGGGAGCTTTGGAAATACGCTCTTAATTGGTGGTAATTCTGCTGGTGCGCTGGTACGACGTGCCAGTTTAGCGATTCGAGTTTCGTTCCTCTCATTATTTGTGTCGTTCTCGGTGATACCGGCTTCCTTAGCACTTTTCTGGACGCTTTCTCTCTTGAAAACCCCACACGATGAATCTCTTCTTTTTGTCAACAAGGGTTGTTTTGCAAAAACACGGCCTGAGTGTTCTTTGTTATCCATATAAGTATGAATATCTCTAGTCCCTCTATGGTGGAATAGTTCAATCAAGTTTCTTTTGTAAGAGTTGAACAACTTTAACAGTTCTCGCGCTACTGTAAGGTTCGCATAAGAGGACGATCGACGCAGTGAGCAACACCGGCTTTTCGTTTTGAATTAAACCACATTCTTTTCATGAAGGTGTTTGTTTTGGAGCCGACTAAGAACGTCGACTATTCAATTGTACACAAAACAATTACCTTCTGTACACAAAAAATAACGATGAACTTAACATTCTCATAAATGTACACGTTTTGCTTATTTTCACGCGTAACTACAAACATCAGGTTTGTTAAGAAAAGTTAATCCGATCAGCACTTAAACAACGAGTAGTTAATGGTTTGGCAAAAGAGATTACTTCGCTGCAGTAAACAATTAAACTCCCTTTTTACGCCCGTTGTACTCAAATTCTACAAACATAGCTACGAATAATCGGGCACCTTACATCGATTAACTTCACAGGAAAACACGAGTTTGTCAGGCAAGAAGAATCAACACATATAGAGGGTTAACAATGAATCTGGTAAAAGGATTGCGCTGTTACACTCTGAATAAAAGTACATGAGAAGTTAAACTAAAAATAAAAGTCGATCTTTTTAATTACATGCAAATTATAAATCCTTCGGGGAATGAAAAAACATGTAAATGCTGAAGCATGCTTAAAGAAGAAAAAAAGACATAAGGATATGACCACTGTTTTTAAAACAATCCCCTCGCTGCGACTTTTGGTACAAACATCTTAAAATGCTTTCTAGAAATATACAGTAACGATTAGTTGAACGTTTGGTAGTTTTTTAAAACTCCTAAGCCCTACCTTTTCAAGTAATTATATTTAATTGTGTTTGTACAGTACAAATACTGTACAAATAACCTTGATTAGTTCCCGTGTTAAACAATTCAAGAAAGCATGTAAACAAGCTAGGATATAGTGATCGAAACCTCACAGGTATAAATGCAATGGTGAGACGAAACACAAGCACAAAAGCGGCAGAAGCGGTCGTAAGACGTTTGCGATCGAGATAGTTCTTAACTACAAACTAGCTGATTTTCCCTGCCACCAGTTACCAACGACAATAGTGAAGTCAGGGAACAGAATCTACATTTCAATAGGGTAAAATTGTACATCTTGCACAAAGGCAATGGAACCACGACAAAATATTCAAGGATTTTGACTATCAATTTGGTAATTTTGCAGAAGACCGTTCATCTAGCCTACTATTACTAATAATAACATTTTTCGTGTAGAACTTAATTTCTATAACAGTAAGCCATGAAATATTAAGTAACGTGAATAAATGCAGACAAGGGAAACAAATAGAAACTGAACAAAAGAAAAGAAAAGAATGCAAAATTGCAAATTCTACAACAGTTTGATTCGTAGCGACACCTGGTTAAATTGACAAAAGAAAAAAGTAAAATGCAAGGAACTCACCTAATCATTTTTCATCTTTTTCTTTCCATGAAAATGGCGTATAAAAACGACAAACAACAAAGTGACGAATCCCATTCCAGTACAGGCCCGTACAATGTCATTAACTGGAAAGGGTAAGGGTGTGTCAACTACATATACCATAAATTCGTCGGTCAAAGCACAGAATGTGTAGTTAATCTGCACAACATGAGCACGAAAGTGGTATAAACCCGAGCCTTCAAACTGTATAGAACTGTTCAGGTCTTGACTCAGCACTGGTGAAGAGATTTCTGAGAATGTTAACTCGCTAGGTGAGATTATCATGAAATCCTTCCTTTGATTTAGTTCTTCGAGATAAAATGGAAAGCTCAGAGGATGCGTATCTCTGCTTTCTTGTAAAAGAACGAAACGCGGTGTGAGAGTTTCACTAAACATCATACTATACACGGTATCTATACAATCGGAGTGTATTACCAGTGAAGATCCTCTCATTTCGTCAGTACAGCCACACTCAGAACGATATTGTTTCCCTTCGCATTGTTTATAACGTAGCGTATTCCGTGTTACGGCGTATGTCGTTTTATAGAGCGATTTCTGTGGATCGACATTATACGTATTTTCAGACATCGGTATTGCTTTACCCCTGGAGGAGGGAGCTCTGTAGTTAAATGGCAGCTTCATGTTCCTCACGATTCCTTTAGAGTCGGTGACTTCCCCGTTTAAGAAGTCATTCAAAGAGAACAACACTGGGTACAGAAAACGCAACTTTTTAGACGGTGGACAGCCTCCGTGCACTGTGTATGACGCCTCCTTGCATAACAGAGAAGCAGTTTGATGAAGTCTCACAGAAACCGATGATATCCCACTAATAAAGGGTCTCTTTGTTAGAGTAACATGTAAGGTATGGTTCATGTTGAAGAAAGTATAATGTGAGTTTACATGAAACAAAAGAGTGTTTCCAACATAGAGTCGTAACATAGGTTCCATTGGGCTTTCTGCGGCAGTGGCTTTGTTAATTGCTCGGAGGGTGAAGGACAGTTTCTCCCCAGAATCCAAATGATACAGTTCAAGCCTACTAGGCGGGTCTTCAACAAGAAAATACCGACACTTGTCCTCTGCTAGCCACCAACCTTGAAGCTGAGGAGACGGAATGTAAGCAGTATATTTATCACTGTCGACTTGCGCCTTGTAAATACCCCAGTTGTTTGTGAAATTAGCTGGTGTGGAGTTGTAAGAAGTTATGACACTGACTGAAGTGTTGCTCATAACAGCAGCGATGCTTCCCCACCCGTGCTCGTGTTTGATAACTTCTCCTATCATGGCACTTGTAAATGAAAAATGTTCAGATCCATTAACTATTTTAGCCAGACTGCTGTTAATGTAAAGTACAGGAGAGCCGATAGGACGAAGGGCATGAAAAGGACGAAAGTCTATAAGAAACCAAGTGCCTTCTTCGAATATCTCGAAGTATGTAATAGTATTGTTCCATGTTACCGGTAGCCGGCCAATTGCAGATGAAATGCTACTGCAAGAAGACACAATAAGATTGATTTCGCTGGGAAGATGAATTGTCTTTCCAATGTCCTCACCTTGCCAGCCTGAACAGTTAAGGGAGTTTTGCAACTGTAAATAGGCATAAGAGCCCGTAATGTTTACTTGCAAGGTAAACTTAAGTGCTGGCGATTCTGAATCCTTTACAAATGGGATAGGTTTTAAGACACGACCAGTCACACGAGGACTGAAATCATTTGGATCTGTTTCACTTTGTTCAACGTTAGTTATCATGACAGAACCACCATTTCGCATTCGTAGAACACGTCCAACATCAGATAAAAGGAAAGAATTGGAGCAGCTAATCTGGTCTGAGAAAAACGCGTCGCCACAAAATGCAGTAAAATGTATTTCTCTTTCTGTGACAAACGTAACAAGAAGTGGCCTGAAAAGGAGAATCGTATCTGCTTGAATCCTTAATCCTAAATCGATTGTATAGGTAATGAAGTCTAAAGCATTAGAGGCGTTCCGTACGCAAACTACGTTTGTTGACTTTGGCTGCCGAAAGTTGGCGATCTTGAAGAGGCAGCTGGAATTTGTGCTTGCTGTTTCAATCTGGCTGACCCGTGGAATTCCCGACCAGCCACTGTACACGGCACCACGGCCTGTAACCAGTACAAAACCATCTCCCAATGTGTTAGCAAACAGTGATGTCACAGCATCACCCTTCAAGTGCCTGTCCAGTACCGGGATAAACGAGTTCCCTCCATCAAGTGAGAGCCACACCTATATGTTCCAAATACTGCATGTTGGAATCTCTTTTTCAGAAGGATACATTTGTGAATTTCTTTCTTTCGGTGGTAATAAAATAAGACAATTTAATTTAAATTGCACAGCAAAATCCAGTTGCTTTATGCAGTGTAGGTGCTGTCGAAAGTAGCACTTGCACCAAGGAATAAAGATTTAGATCACAAAAAGAACTAAAGTAACAAATGTTTGACGCTAACAAAGTAATTGGAAATTTTCCTTTTCAGACGAAAAAAAACTTCACACACTAAGCTTTAAGTGAGCCAACGCAACCTCTACAACGTATGCAACGAAAGGATACAATGTACAAAATTAAATATTTATAATTATCATTCAGAGAAAGACAAAAAATGATTATTTGCTAGAAATGCCAGAGAGCGGCTCGTTTCTCCCAACAACGATTTTGTGAAGGACTCTTAAATGTTACATACTAAAATCGAACACGCAGGAACAGACAAGTAGGAAGTTGGGCGGACTAGTGGGTGGATAGATTAGCAACTTAGGAAACCACACGGTTAAAGATTGGAAAAGTCTTCAATATGCATAATAATATGCTTGTATGGACGATAAGGAAAGTTGAATGGGGTGGTGGGTCTGGTGGGAGCATAGATTATGCCCTTAGGAAACCGTGCAGGTGACGAGAGGAAAAGTCTTAAATGCGCGTAACAAGCGAAGTAAAAAGTGGTGCAAAAAAATGAAAATTATCCTCTTAGGAAACCGTACGGGTGACGAGAGGAAAAGTCTTAAATGTACCTAACATTAATGATTATTCCTAGCCTGTTCCAGCCGTTCAGATAGTTAAGAGCGGCGCGAATTAAATAGTAGCGCGAAAAAGTGAAAACGAGTTCCTTCGCTGCTCTCCCCAGTCCCTCCTCCACTTTTTCTCGCTTTATTTACTTCGCTAAGCTCCCAACTATTTGGAAGCCTGCAACAGGCTCCAATATGATACCTTGGTGGTTTGACTGCCACAGGTGGATCATGTGGATGGACTCAAGTTCGAATTACCACATATTTGCTTTATGTTTCATATTGACTTACCTCAGATCCATAGACTAAAATCACATGTGTATGAGCATGGAAAGATATCATTGGTAAGTTGACATACTGTGGAAATCGAAACACTGGCTGCAAAAGTTGTTGGGATTGTGGATCAAGAACTGCAACCAAGGAATGTTCCTGTTTAGAACAATATGCAAAATGAATCATTATCAGTGAAAGTATCTCATGACTGGTAATTCTACTGTGCTGATCAACCTCTTTGGATCTAGCATTGTGATGAAAGAGCACTTCTCCTAACATAGGTCACTCAACACTGACAAAACCAATACCATAATTCCTTCTGGAAAGCATAATTCACATTCCAACAAGAACCCTTTCCTTAATAAGAGTCTCCTCCTGTAGTGTAGCTGAAACAAGCAAATAAGCACCACACTCAAATAAGCACCTCCTCCACCCCCCACCACTCTCAAAAAAGTAATGCTACCACAGAGAGTTTTTTTCTTGTCTCAGTTATATATTTAGGAAAGTGAACGAGGAGAAAGTTTGCTATAGACTGCATAACAGTATTCCAGGAATGGTTATAACCATTATGTTCCATTTTAATGACCTGCAAGCCGTATCATTTAAGACGTTTATAAAGGTCAGCATTTTATCTCCTCTGTCCAATCCCAATGAAAAATTAAATCAACAAATTGGTAATAAGCAACTGAGAAATATGTAAGTAGAAAAGCAAAAGATAAACAAAGATATGTGAAGAAAATCCTCTTAACCTCCAGCACATCTTTCATGAGTAATACCACTGTATTTCTTTGGAGATCCCATGCAACACCAAGTAACATACTTGTCATCAAGTAAGGAATATCCAAAGAAGACCATTTATCAAATGGAGGTTCACTTGTAAGGAGAATGGAATGATCACCATCAGCCCTGGTGTGTGTGTAAACCAAATACACCACATGTTTTTCTAATGGCAGTTCATGGCTGTCACACTGAGATGTGTAGTGCAGCTTAATGTTTCCATACTTTGCTGTTCCCTGTTTAAAGGCTTCATCAAGAACAGCGTGGATGTTGGCCACTTGGTAAAACTTCACCTAAAATAATAAAAACAGTTTAATTTTGTTATTGTTGAAAATATAGCAGTGCTCCCTTTTCCTCAGGCTCAAGATGTTCTCACTATAAATCTTATGGTTGAGAGTTCTTGTTCCCGTATGAATTATGTGTTTTTGTAACTGACAAAAACTTTTCACATTAAGTTTAAACATCTATACAAGTTACCATAGCCAGCACAAGCTTAATGGCCTCTTCCAGTCAGTGACCTAATTAACCCACTAGAAAAGCTAGAATCACATACAGTGTTACTACTTCGCATTGCAATTAAGGTACTTGCCGGTATAAAAATTTCCAACCTTTCAGATCTGTTTCATATCAGTTGGCTGAAAGAACTGGTTCTACAGCCTTCCAGCAGTTTTGTATTAGCATTCCCTAATCCTACACCCACCCGTCTACTTATTTTTGCCTTCCACAGTAATGTGTGATGGGTTCCTGCAGTGGAGGCTCAAAACTGCTTGCAAGCACTGGCATGCCAAGCACAGCAAAAGCTACCCTAGATACCTCAGGCACACATTTTTCACTCAAGTAAAGCAGTAGGTTACTACAAACAATGAAGATGATGACAGCAATAATAATCATGATGGGTAAAAATGCTAACTTCAAAAAATTAAGTTATAGCCCACATTTTAAAAATAATTTTTTAATACCTATATTATGAAGTAACTTTAAGTCAGATCGAGGGAAACTGAATGCATGCACATGTTATGGTACCTTTGTTTTATTAACTCCTTTTGTGGCCATCTCGAGCGACTCTGACTTTATTAAGCCCTTGGTAGTAACTAATAAAAGGCATCCATCCACCACTGTAAAGTCTAAGATTGTCAATCCTTCGCAGCTTTCAAATGATGCCTCCTTACAGATGGAGTATACATCTGGTTGTTGTGCAGAACGGTGAAGAAGATCATACCAGTGAGTAGTGTGTTGTGCAAACCTTCCAAAAGTAACTGCCAGATAGCATCCTGATACAAGAATAGCAGTCATGAAAGCTTACATTTTGAAACAATGTTTTAAAATATGCCAAGAAATATTGAGCAGAAACTGCAGTGATGGCTACATTTCAAATCTTTGAACTTAACATTTGGTTACCTATCTAGATTTTTCTATACAGATTGGTAAGCACCTTTTGAAATCACATTTGGAACAATTTTGGGACCAAACATGTGAATTTCCCTGTCTGCAGAATTTCAAACCAAAGGTTTCAAACAAAATTCTTGCCTCCTGTGATCTAAAAAACCCAGAGCCAGATTGGTCACTCCGGAATCCCAAAGTCCTAGCTATTGGGAGCCCTTGAACTCCCTATTTCATGGCCTAGACTTTGAGACAGCACCCTCATCGGCCGTTTTGGAGAAAGATTATTCCTCGTATTATTTTCAAGAAATGCCCCCAGCGGAACACCCAAAATTATGGCCAGTACAGCTTACCTGTAAAAGATTGCTCACTTCCATGTAACGGCACAAAGATTGCTATCCCAGAGGTGCAAGGATGCTGCCAAAATAGAGCCTTGTTTGGCGGTGAAACTGCGATATTTTCGGTAACATCATCGCCAAACTGCACAGAAAGAAGAGGCTCTATGTCTGGGATGACAACCGTTCCCCAAGACTCAAACAAGTTGAGATTCAGCCCAAGTTCAACTTTGTACGTCCACGGTTCTTTTCCGTTGCTCGTTCCCTTCCTGTGCTCGAGTAGTTCGTGTTTTGAAAAGTTCAGTGTCCAATAAACGCTATCGTCCTCGACGAGATCTTCGATTTTGTAAGACTTTGACCAGTCTAAAGTTACAAAAGTGACCGTAGGAGACATACCTTGTCGTGAATAAAGCTTTACCAACGCATTTCGAGAGCTTTTAGTATCCCAGCTTCGATTTCTCAACTGGCAGTGAATAGCCATGTGCGCATCTTTGAGATGCAACAAATTGTACGGTTCGTGAAATTGGGACAACTTGTCGGTGAATAATACAGCTTCCACCATTCTCTTTTCCTCGCTATAAATAAATGCATTGCCGGGAAGTGTCTGAAGAAGCGCTGAAACAAAAGAAATAACAGCAGAAAGAAATAGAATCTTACTCGTACCAGACATCTTGTCAAATTTTGTTTTGACGGACTGCAGGACTCGGTTGTTTCCCGCCAAAACAGAAAGCAATCACGGTGCCGCCGCAGAGCCGCCGCACATTCTTTTTCGCGCGAAAATAAATCAACCAATAGCCTGCGAGCAAGCTCTCCTATTTGGGCGAGTGAAACGAGTCTTGCGAGAACGCGCGAGCGAGCGGCGAAGCCGCGAGGGGAAGACGCGTTCTCGCGAGGTTCGCTTCGCTTGCCCAAATACGAGAGCTTGCTAACAGGCTAATCAACCAAAAGAAGCGAGTACGGCGCATTTTGCGAGAACTCGAACTCTAACAGAGCGATTTTCATTGACCCCTCCTTTACTGCGCTTTCCACAAACATGCGAACTCTAAAGTTCAAAAGCCGCCTTCACAATTGCGTTTTTCGCTGCCGTCAATCATAGTTACGATCACAAGCATAGAACCTTGAAACACACAAACACACAAAATGGATCGAAATCCACCAATCACAAATCACAAACCATGACCTTTTGAACCCGTTATAGTAAAGTTTTGTTTTCTAAGAGGTCTGTTAAGATGATTGACGGCAGCGAAAAAAACGCAATTGTGAAGGCGGCTTTTGAGCTTCAGAATTCGAATGTTTGTGAAAAGTGCAGTTATCAGATCAAATGCACAACCTGGACGCCAGTGAACGTGCGCTGACTACAACCGGAAGGCGGAAACCGCGTGCGCATGAAAAGACTCTGTCTTTCAGGGTTAATCTTCCTGGGTAATGTATTGGTCAAATCGAAGCTTCAACATGCCCCCCCCGGGCAACCCCCCGGGCATTTGACTTTTTTGAAAATTATTGTTCAAATTCCCCCCTACCCGCGCCAAAATGCCGTTCAAATGCCCTACACTAGGGTCCATTCAGGAGATCAAATGCCCCTACCCTGGGGACATTTCGCAGGCACAAAAATGACAGAAGGACGGCGGAAACGCCTTCAGTTGTCGAACAAAATCTGTATAAATATAACAAAAACTGAGAAACACTGTTAGCGTATTTACTACGAACAAAATTCTCGTGCAAAGCAGCAGAAATCGCTGCTACAAGGTCACTGAATGCTCAGCTTTTCTTCGTCATGCAACATACAAAGCGTTCTATAAAAAAAAGATCCCACCTTTTGAGATTACTACATCATGACCATTTCACTGACATACATCATCACTCACCTTATTAATTAACTTCCTTGCAGTAGGTCAAAGTAGTTGACCTGAGCTTTTTATTTTATTACCGGGGCCCAGCCGAAGGCTGGCACCGGTCTTAAAATGCAGACGGTCCGTTTTTTCAACGTTACATTGTTAGGGATATATCGCTGGCTCATTGAAATCTTATCCGCCATTTTGAAAAGAAGAGGCATGGAGGACAGTCAAGAGAAAGATTATAGCTTTTTTGGGGAACGACACGTTCCCCCAACCCAACTAGTTTATGAGCGAAAATTTTAAGAGTGAATATTTGGAGAGACAAATTTACGAGCGATCACTTCTGAGACTGAACCTTCCATCGTGAAACTTATCGAGAAATTGAGTGAACCTTCCATCGTGAAATTTATCGAGAATCAAAGCGAACACTTATCAAAATTTGTCTTCAAAAAGATTTCAATGATTGACATACCGAAGACTTCAAAGCTCCATCGCTATGTTAATAAGGTGAGAAAACTTTATCATGCACGATATAAATGTAATAACAAACGCGATCCAAAGATAATTAACTTAAATAAAATGGCTATACCCAAGAAAGCTTATTTGTTGTCTTTCTTTAGCAGGCATTATCACAGGATAATGAAACTAGAAATAATGTAAAGCACGTCGATCTTTATCATTGTTTTCTTGCAATTGTGTGAGTCATATGACCAATTATGTGAATTTCAAACTAAGTAAAGATGTTGAGAAGAATCCAGGACCTACTCAATACAACACTGATCATCATGAAGTAATAATTAGACCTTCTATGTAAAATCACAGCTCAACAAATGGTTGAGGTCACACTAGAGACTTTACTATGGTAAAAAGGGCTTTACTATGGTAAGTCTCGCAACGTCTTCTTTACCGTAGTAAACCTGACAGGTCCACTTAAAAAGGCATTTGAAACTTTCCAGGCGTTTTTTCTCGCGTGATCGGTAACGTGAGAGTGAAAAGTAAAACAAATGATGACCTGCTATGAGAGCTGACTAAATTGAAATTACTGAACTGTAACTTCCTGAGCGTGACCCTCACAAGTGTACAAAGATGCTTCAATGTGAGAGAGTATTGTTTTCTGTTGTGAGCATTTTGCTTTTAATTCTGCTGCTCAGACGAACAAGAAGAATGCGCTCCCTTATTACCTACCTTGGTTTCGAATACGAAGTTAGTGAAGATGTTTTAGTGACAGGTTTATTGATTACTCATCGAAGACGTATTCTTAGAGAAAGAGCGGCATTGCGAAGGCAAGCGTGGGTTTAACCTCGACCCCAGGAATGGTTTGAAGAAATGTACAGAAACAGAAACCTTCAAGCACCGTGGAAAAAGCAATCACCGATGTTCTAAAGCTATTCTGTTATGTGACCCTTTTTGAAACTACTTTCCTCAAAAATCATGACAAACTGTCAACAAAACAAACAAAGTTTAGATAGACTAGAGATATACCCACCTATTTTTTTTGGTAACCAGATGGTTATCGGTGATGGGTCATCTTTGTTCTTTCCGCGGTAGTCATGGAAATTAACCAAGATAGAGTTTACCATAGTAAACTGAAAAATGCCGGTCACACTTACGGCGCCGTTTACTATGGTAAACTTGAGTTTACTATAGTAAACTTTCTCTAGTGTGACCTCTATTTCCTCTGAGAATTTGATGCAGTCAAGATTAGGTGCACTTTGTTTACAATCAATAGATGTTGGCGGTGCAGGTGATTGTTTCTTTAGATCTGTATCACATCAATTATATGGCAATAGCAACCATCACATGCATATACGTACTGCTGGGGTTCAATTTATGAGAGACAATCCAGAGAGATTTATTGAGAGCAATACCGAAAATTCATGGATAAGATATCTGAATAATATGTGTATTCAAGGTACATGGGCTGATGCACTTATCATTCAAGCAGTTGCAGATATACTACTGTTTACCCAGTTCAGGAAAGAAATACTTCCTCTACAATAATTACTATAGGCCATATTGATGAATGCCACTATGTATCAACCACTGCCTTACAATCAAGTGCCTCCATTTCAATGTGCAATGAATTAACAAATGATACTCAGTCATCAATAAATAAGCATTTCATTATGTCTGTATATAACACTGGATGACGTTTTTTACAGTGCAAGACAACAATCCATGACCACAAAGATCTATTTCAAAAATGTCTTATGTCTGTTATCATTTCAAATTCACAGTGTTTTCGCAAAAAATAGATAAATGTGATTAATAAATCTCAATGATAAACCTGATGATAACGTACTTGAGAAAATGTGAAATTGTCATAATTCTGTAACAAACTTCTTTGCAAACTTTGTCATTACCATTCAACCCAAAACTGTCAGTGATTTTTGCTTTTTCACTCAAACTTAAAAACAAATGAAAACCTTATACAGATCACACTTATTGACATCACAGTGTTACTAAAAACACTACTATAACTCAGACCGTTAGCTGTAATAACACTGAACAAACTTCCAACAACATCCTCCTTTCTCATGCATTTTGTTGCTTTTCTTCTGCATGAGTTAATTCAGACTAAGTATTAGCCTCCACAGAGGAGGGGGGAGGGGTGCGAGAGGTAAACTATATCTATGCAATCCCGTGTCCCACTGGGCCCCGGTAAGTTCCACGTAGTGGTTCTAGTTTTATTTTATGTTGTTGTATTGAATCGCCGGTATAGGTATTGTATTTCATTGTAAACACAACGATAAAATACATTCATACATTCAAAGCCTGAATCCAATTAAAAAGTTTAAAATTTAAATACTTCAAATACGGCACAAAGCTTTTTTAAGCCCTTTCCTCTTAACCAATTGGCCACAAAGGCACAATCTTTTCCACGAAAATCCTCTAACACCGCGTCCCACATGATAGCTCGCCAAAGATTTTACATGACATCGAGGGTGCAGTTCAAATTCCCCACCCCTAAAGCATAAGGATCAAATTCCCCACCCCCTGGAAGACTCTGATAATCAAATTCCCTCCTCCCCGGGACGGCAAAGGTGTCAAATGCCCGGGGTATGCCCGGGGGGGGGGGCATGTTGAAGCTTCGATTTGACCGATACATAAGGTGGCACATTTGATCGAAATTTCATAAATGATGTATGTTGATAGAAAAAGATATAAACTTGTAGTATAAATTTTCTTGAGAAGTACAAAACTTAACAGAGTAGTCGCCTTTTTCGGCTTTTTCGAGCTTTTGTTTCACACGCTGGGATGGAAATCAAGCGATAACCGGAAACGACAACAAACTGCAAGGAAAAATCAAGTAGAACCCCGCTAACTCGAACTACGTCCAATTTCCCTTGGATTTCACCCCATCCTTCAGTCATTTTCATGTTAACTCGAACTCTGATAACTCGAATTCTTCGCTAACTCAAAACTAAATTTCCTCATTTCCCCTGATCACTAGCCTCCCACGCAGGAGTTTTCAGGGGAACTCGTTTGTGGTGACTGAGGGATGAAAAACAAGCTCCCCTAAAAACCCCTGCGTGGGACGCTACCTGATCACAAATTCACCAAAATTTACCCCGATAACTCGAATTCTGGATCTTGTGACTCCACTCGGATCAGCCATTTCATTGATTCCTCTTGTTGACTAACGCTAGTCAACGCTACTGTAAACACAGCAATTTGATTTTAATTGACAGTGCAACGAACAGATCACGTTTTATCACTAAAAATGGTTCATAATTTTACCGTTTCTGGTGAAATAAGTTAGATTTGCATTAGACTATACACTGAATTGCTGAAAAATCAGTAACTATCAATTTTAAGATGGCAAATTGAATTTTGCAATCGAACCCGATGACTCGAACCTTCGCTTTAGCCCGGTGTACAGCCGCCCCTCACCTCAAAAAAATCCGATTTTTTTTGAGGTGAGGGAAAGGTGAGGGGCGGCTGTACACAGGCTACTTCGCTTAAAGGGACTGGTTCACGATAATGCGCATGTGTGAGTTCTGACAGTAGCTGATTGTTTTTCAACCAATCGGAAGCGAGTTAGATGCACGCAAGTAAATTTACAAAATTCAAATTAATTGTTCGCGACGCGAGAGTATTTCCGGGCATTTGGTTTGATTTTATTTATCCCCATAATTCAATTTTATTCTTTGCTAATCCTCAGATATATGTTGCAGCCGATAAGATTACGATTTACAGCCCTGTCCTGCTTTGAAACAAACATTTACCAACGTGTATTTTTACGAGGTCGTACCCACGCTAACAAAACAGTCACCGATCGGCAAACAAAATTTGTAAACAAACATCTTATTACTGTTCTCTCAGTTCGCCTTATATAAACCCAGAAATACCTACAAATAGCGCCGGACCGGTGACAAAAACACACAACGTATGAGTATAAAGATTATCCTTAATTGAGCATAAATTTCAATTGCTTATCAGCAAATGAACAAATTCATTCGCGTTGCATCGGGTCAGTGTTCCGCAAAACAAATGTTATCGAGTAGCACACATTAAGAAACTAGATTATGAACAGAATATTCAGGCAATAATTTATTTTAAAAACATCAATTCTTAAACATATACGATCGTAAAGCAAAGATACAAGGAACATTTCAAGTGTACCAGATCGGTGAAGATCGCGGGGCCTGTTGCGGTATAACTACAGGTCGGAGTCAAAAATCAAATCAAAGTTGAACGAACTCATGCCTTTAACCACTTTCCAAGTGTCGTGTATTCTTTTCGTATACCACACACTACTCCTAGAACCATACTAGATCGATAGGCTAAGCTTCTCTATCTCCAGAGACTCTTGAGAACGTCCTGTTGCCGGACGGCCACGATGCTCTTCTCAACCTCCATGATCAAAACATTATTTTTTGCGTCTTTTTAAAACGTAACCAGTCAAACGACACAACCACACGTTAATCACCACTACCGAAGTATAACTAGACCAGCCAAAGCGACGGATGTCCGAATAAAACGAAGGATTTTCAATGATTGTACCGGTAATGGCGATTTCGAATTTAGTGTTGACCCAACAAATTTATTCTGAAGAGACAAACGGCGCGCATGCGCATTATCGTGAACCAGTCCCTTTAAACTCGAACTGTTTTCCGTTTCCCTTCAGAGCTCGAGTCAGCGGTAACAAAATGATCATGCGTTGACAAACGGAAGAACATCAAGAACGATAATTTACGAAGTCTTATTAAATTTTCTTCTCTGGAATCCTTCAAAAATGAAATAATATAATTTAATTACAAATGAAAGGGTCTACAATATTGAAAAGAAACCTAATGTTTTATCTATTGCGTTTAGATTAGTAAAGTTCGGATATTTAAAAGTATCATATAATTTTTCTCTTGCGTGGCTGTTGAGACTGAAACGGATATACGGCTGCGTTTGCAGGCTTAGGGCCAAGTCGCACTAGAGGGCAATTTCAGATTTGTTCTGGACAAATCCGACTTGAAATCGGCCAGTGACAAAAAATTTGTCCGGAAAGCTACAGTCGCACTTAAGAACAAAATCTGTGAACAAAACACAACACCATGCTTTTCAGCCCTCAGTTCAGTGAACTAAAAGCTTCTTTACTCCATCTGTCCTGAGCCTTCTTGTTCTCGGCTGACGAAGATGCACGGGGCTAAGAACATGGGGTTGATGGCGGCATTAAATCTTCGCTGAACCGGAGGGATTCTGGCAACGAGTCAGCACTCATGGTCGAAGAAGATGGGCTGGGATTTCCTCGATCATTAAACATGTAAGGGCCTGGCAAAGGATAGATCCATCCTGGTGGATATTGTGGATATTCGTGCGGAAAAAATTGTCGCCCGCGCCGGAATTCATGTTGTTGCGAAATGAGAACGTGATTAATTTTACAACGAAGTCTATGGCATAGAGACTCTGCTGCAAATCACCTGTCAAATCATTTCCGAATTAAAACACCCTTGCTATTGTTTTCCAAAATTTGTCTCAATTTGGCCTGCTCCAGAGGTAGTCGACGGCATCTTTGAAGTTTGTCCGTCTGCGACCAAATTTTGTCCTTTGGTTAGACTGTTCACAGTCCTCTATTTTTCCGTAAGATCGTCGAGATCGAGCGCTTTGCGTTTCGGGCTGCATCTTGCATGAGTGTCAAAACTACTTAGGGAGCAGGGGGCGGTTTGGGAGGAAGCGAGAAAAATAGAGGGACTGTAATAACATCACTGCAGCTCGCGTTTAGGAGGCGTGACAGGAATTTCACGCCTTTTACCATTCATTAATTAAGAAACTCCGCTGGCGATGAAAAACATGCCAGACACATTTAGCATCGATTACGCGTGTTTACAAATACCTCCTTTCGAAACAGTGATTTTATAATGTTTCTAGGCCATTCCTACAAATAAAATCGGCAAACAGGCACAAGAGAAACATTTTCCTAATCGAATCGCTAAGTATGCTCACTTGACCATAGACTAAAATGGTTAAAACGTCCCGATAAAAAGCCAGGCATTTCTGACAGGTCATCTATTTTGCGTCGGCGTTGTGTTAAATTTCAGTTCGTTTGGCAGAAACTGTGTTACAACATTCCCGCGGCCGGGCTGCTTCCAAAGCATGTTGGCTTACGTGATTCATCCACAAAATACCAAAAATCGTTCGTGTGTTTGCGCAAGTTGTACCTTTTATAGAAACGACGACTTGTCAAAGACTTGTCAGTGTCGGCAACTTAAACTAAACCCGTTGTCAACGCAAATTAACATCTATTGTCTTATGACCAATCAAACGCCTGCGTTGCTGGTACAACGCGCTCCGTGAACGCAAACTGCAGTGATGTTATTACAGTCCCTCTATTTTTCTCGCCCACCTCCCCCTAGAGCTATAATCCCCGACGCCCGCCCCCTCGGTACATTTGAAAACCAAGATGGCTGTCATTAAAAGACGCGCTATATCTCAACGATCTCACGAGAAAATAGGGGACTGTGAACAGTCTATCCTTTGGTGAACAAACCGGTCGCACTTGGTTTTTCATTGTGATGACAGATTTTTGACATAAATAAACAGTTTTGTCCTCTAGTGCGACTTGGCCCTAACTTCATTGTGGTAGAGAATTAATTGTGGGGAAGGGGGTAAGAACACGCTAAAATTAATTAATACGCAGTCCTCATGTTAACTGTTAACGGCTTTTATTTTCATACTCAAACTTCAATTAATGCCTGACTGACATAGAGCCAAACGCAATTCAACTGTTTTTCCTTGACTGCCGAGTTTTATAATCACACCCATTAAATCACTTGCTTATTTTAATAAGTCGGTGATTATTTAAAAATAATCACCGACTGTATTTTTGCACCGTCTGAACTTCTTTTTCTTTTCAAATTTCTCAAGTCACCTCAATTAATGGAATCTCTTAATATGCATTTTTTCGCTAACCTTTCCGAGTCAGCGCATATTTATATTTCTCACCGCTGTAAAACCCATTTACGGCGTTTTCTATTTCTTTACAAAACGGTATCTATTTACAACCTTCATTACAAAATTAATTCAAATTATACAAAATCTGTCCTAAATTTATTACACACTTCTATATTGTTCCAAACATAAACTCCTCAAATTCCTTTTGTTTTTGTGCTTGTGTAATTCAAGCGTTATTTCAGCTATTGTCAAACTGCGTAGCGGAATCATTTACAGAATTGAAAGTCGCGCTGCTTTTAGAGATTCCGTCTTCTACAAAAAATATATCAAGAGCAAAATGCAAAAGTAAATTGTTGGCAACTGTCGTACCTTACTCATCTGTAGTTTTATTCAGTTTTACAAGATGACTCTAAAGTGAAAGAAAACTACTAATTTTTGACAGGTAACAAGGAAGCCCAAGATTGGCAGATCTGGTCCTTTACGAAGCATACATCAAGGCTTTACCTATGGATTCTCGAGATTAACCCCTAGAGAGCAAACATCATTCAACTTAAGGCTATCGACAAAAGGTTTCTTCCCCGGGGGGGGGGGGGGGGTACTGCCATATATGGGCTATATAGGTATGTGCCGCTGTGAAGGGTATGGTTTTCAAGCAGTTTACTCTAGGATAGGGTATATAAATCAGAGCGTTTGGGTCTAGAATGTCTAGAATAGGGTATCATTTTTCAGGAAACTGATCAGTTGGTTGAAGATTTTATGTAGACTAGGTAAACAGCTACTCTAGGATAGGGGGATTTGGGGAGTTTACTCTAGTATAGGGTAGCAAAATTCAGCTGAACTAGCTCTGGTATAGGTTAAGGGTTCCAGGGTCCCAGCGGCACATCCCCACCCAGAAATTCCTAAAGTACCCCCCCAGGGGTTTCTTCATTCTTAACTTTGTAAATAGGTCTCTCTCGTCATAGACTACAGGTTAGTCGCTGATTTCCCTTAAAAAAGTGGAAATCAAGGCCTAAATATGGTCTACTCTTGAGGAGGGAGAAGATTAAGGGAACACTGCTGGATTTAAACACGAGTCAAATCCTTTGCCAACTGTCCAATTGCACTCGTTTTGATGTTTGATACACAAGTTATGCCTTGCTCCACAATCCCTTGACGGCTCCCGGAAGTTACGTAATTCCCAAGCACATTGGGAAGGAAGTGGAAAGGCCTGCAACCTGTCACAGAAGCCTGGTACGCAAAACCGGATCCTGCAATCGCAGTTTTCTGCGTACTTTCCGTGAAGACCGTGTTTTTCTTCTTTAGATAGATCTTCCCACTTCTCCATCCAGCACCCACTGTTGGGAAGAAGCAGCTCGTTATTCATGATTTTGCCGGAAAGCATATACGCAACACCAGCCTCCAATTCCTGACCATGATAAGGGGAAAAGTAGATTCTGGCGAAAAATCTCCTTGGGTTAGCAGCATCGATAAATGTTCCTTTTGTATTTCGCACTTTATCGCCACCCTTGAATACTTTCTTGATTAGGACGTCGTAATACATCATTCCCTTATCCCTACCCCGTCTGCTGAAAGGGCGATTGTAGAGGTTGGACGCTGGGGGAGGGGGTGGGGCACCACGTATTCCAAGCCCTAAACTTCGCCTGTGTCGGCCTAGTAGTGAGTGAAGTACAGACATCGAAGGCTTTACAGACGGTTTCTCAGTAATGTCTTCCCCAGGTGGCATATCAACAGGCTTTTGAAAGTTTAGAGGTATAGAACTTTTCTTTCCCACGGGTGGGGTAGTTGAGTCCTCTGTAGAAGAGTCATCCGCGTTGTCTGGAGAAGTCGGCAGGGATGGTGAATTGATTAAGGAATCACCAAGGACTATTGCAGGTGGTGGCGTCCTTATATCTTTCTTAACTTTACCAAGGATTTTTACTCTAACAACTGTAGAGATAAAAAAGAAAAAGAGAGGTTAAAATGACTCTAATAATCATGTTTTATCGCTCGCTTCTTCATTTCAGTAAGCCGACCATAACTTGTTAGCTAAGAATGGCTCTAGTTAAACAAATAGAAATATCCGTCGTAAAAGGCGATATGCTACTAAAGCATGTTTTTAAGTTTATACAGTGCCAGGCAGACACAGACAATTTATTGGAGGCGGGTAACAAGGGTGCTGGCCTGTAAAAGAAGAGGAATATTTTTCTTTCCATATACATTCTCCGCTTAAGAAACTTAAGTTTTGTGAAAAACTCAGTTAAGTTACTCTAATACAAATTAAGCGTGTCGTGCCTTAAATTCTTAGTTACGTCTTTCCAATTCAGATCAGGGGAAATAGAAATCTCCCGCAATGTAAACTGTCTTACTCTACGCGCATTTTTTAGCCTGAAGACTGCCTATAAGCCAGTCTTTGAAAACGTCCGACGTTCGTGAAGAAAGAACGAAAAAGCCGCTTGTATCTTCCTTTTACTCCCTTCGCGCGTTCGAGAAAACATCCAGGGTGCAAAGTTTCCATTTTTTTACAGCTGTACAGTAGAAGAATCATCCAGAAATTACAAGATTACTGAGGAAAATCCGTTACGGAAAAAATAGATGAGAAATAAGCTTTCCAGTTACAACCGAACCTTGCATATTTACTTTTTGAGAGGGACGGAACTTATTCAGTCGCAGATAAATCCGTTTCCCCGTAAGACAAGAATAGTTGTAGGTTTGCCAAAATATATTATCTTCGTTCACTTCTCGTTTACTTGTTTAATACTTTTACGCCGGCGCGGAAATCCAGTGTTATGATATTCACAGCAGGGCAAGACGTGACCTTCGTCAGCTCATTAATGTTGTTGTCAATCTCTTTGTTTTTCTTTCCGTGTTGCTATTATTTCTTCCTGCGTTGCTTTTTCAATTCAATGTACCACGCACATCAAGCATTCGCCTTCCGACTAAGAACTTGTTGGTACTGCGCATGTAACTGATTAAGAACGACAAGGAGGCCTTTGACAAGACAGGAAGTCCAATGTTCTCCCACGGTGCGGGCACAAATTAATATAACCGCAGGGTTTGTTTCGTGAAATGGCGGAAAATTGGAGAGAAACTCTAATAATTACTGGTAAAAGGAATCTCAAGGAGTTAATTCTGATTTTAAAAAAGCGAAAGAGCTCAAAGAGCAAATTAACTCTGGCCTAAAAGGTTGATACAGCTCACGTTGAGCTCTGTGCTGTGGCTGAAACGTCAAACGTGTCAAACGAAGCATCCAACGAATATCGCAAAAAAGGAAAAAATCCACTCATAATCCCTCTATTGTCTAACGTTACAAAGACAGTTTACTTAACGAATAAGTTCCCATTGTGTTAAGCCGACTAAGATTAGTGCGGAATACTATGAGCCAGCCGCTAAAGAATACATGTTGCTATTACTATTCCATAAGCTTCTAGAACTTTACGAAATTGTTATGCACGAAGAAGCCCATTTCGGAATCTCAAGAAAAAAAAATGTTTGAACACTGTTCTTTAGTGTTTTTAGAGTACAAACTAATCAAAATGTCTTAAAATTAGAGACGTTGACTATAGTAAAACGAAACAAATATATCTAAAACAGGAGGTATCAAGTTGCTATAAAGGATAATAAACGTACCAAAATCTGCCTTGCAAAAAGCAGTCTGTGGATGCTCTGGAATCATAGAGCCCTCACATGTCTGCGTTAGCAACGTCGCCACGAGCAAACCAGCTAAGAAGAACACGTTCTTCATGTCGTTAAGATGCTTTTCTTTCACACTCGATCTCTAGTAGTCTGCGAGTAATAGATCATCTATCAAAGAACGAAGACTTACTATATATGAGCTTGAGGTGGCGTGCGTGGGCTGGAGCGATGTTACGTATTTCCGCCCAGCATCGCGCGTGACATAATAGACAAATATCACTGACCTTTTTAGACGTAAACATTCAACTTATGTAAGAATATTGTATAAAGGCACTATCGGATCGCTCCAAAGAAAGGTGTAACTTGTATCCATCAATAACACTGATATTTCGGAAAATGCCAGAACAGTTGCACGGATCTACCTATTATACTCTAGGATATTATCTGAATTTCAGTGAAATATTGTAGTATTAAACAGTGAAAAGTTTAAAAACATGTGACAGCTGACTGAAGGACCCCAATTTCCAAAAAACCATTACTAAGAATCGAACCTTACATTTAGCTTAAGGATAAGCCAAAGGGGAGGTGACATTTGAATAATTCGAATAAACAGTTTTCCGATTTCTGAGAAAATCGGCATTCATTAGACAGAGTGAAATCAAGTTTTCAATCCCCGTCTCTGGAGTATCGGAAGTTTCAAACTTACAATCTCCATAACTCAAATATCACTTTTGTTCCAGTTTTGTTTACAGTGGGCCGGCCAAGCGTAGTTACTACTACCGTGGAACCCGATACAAAGGCGCGGCAAATTACGCAACTTTACAGAGGGCAACTTCCGGTGCAGTTAAGGTCCTTTGAGCGGTTCCGGTTTATTGGATTCAGCTCTTTCTGGTGTCCTAAATAAAAAGTAATTCCCCAGAAATAGAAGTAAGATATACAAACGGTTTCCTATCGCCAACTTAAGCGTGTTGGATCTCAAAGGAACTGTCATGTTATTAAAACTGTCTGCGTGGGAAGACTGTCTGCTCTCACGCCACCCTGTCGCGCTGAAGTCATCGTTGTTTTACGTTTGGCTTCTGTAGCTCTCCCTCCCAGCCGTTTTTTGGATGTGTGAGACAACGTTCCCCCAAACACCGTTGCGTGACATCCAAAAAACGACTTCGAGGGAAACTAAGCTAAACTAGTAGCTGACCAGCCTTTTCGAAGTCTTATGTTGGAATAATCCAAGATAACAACTCGGCTTCTTGTATATACACCTCAGCCACTTAATTTTCTTATTGAAAACTAGTCCCAAAATAATAACTAGGCGTAAAAGAGAAAGAAAACTCACCACTGTGAAAAACAGCTACAACTTGACCATTCGCGCCTCCTGCCATCCGCCAGTCTTCTACAGATCGTTCACCGCCACTTTTACCGCAAACTGCGCGCGCTCTATTTTTTTTTTCGTATTTTTAAAAATACATGTAAGAGAAAATAGAGAGAGATATCTAATACTTTGGTGTAACTAACTAAATGACACACGTCATTACATCAAAATAGCAGTAAGAAGTTAACATTCAGTCTCCTGCAGGAAACACGGCAGTGAATGTGTAACAACTGCAACATCAAGCAACCATTTTTACCCTTTTGATTCCTAAGGTTCTATAATTTTCTGGTGATTTAAATCTGCTTTTGTGTGTTACTTAGAAGTAGTATTACAAAATGTAGATGCAGGCTTATTAATGTAGGTACAACCGGGCTCGAATGAGCTCTGGATTTAGATTTTTGCCTGTTGCGATACAGCCGGCTTTCCACTTGTCGTCCCGGGGAAATCTTGCCTCAAAACGTCTCCAGAGACGAGGAGCGATGAGCGGCTGTATTCCGGCAGGTTTGCACAGTTAACAATAAAGACAAACACAGAAATGGTTATGATCTGATGGACTTGTTTTTACAGATATCTCCTAAGTACCCCGCCATCCACTCCCCTCCCCCACCCCCCACAAAAAAAGACGATGAAAAACACTTGGCTTCCGTCATCCAAGTCATCTGAGGAGTGAATCATCGTAGACCCGGAGGCGGTTTTATCAACGGGATATTGTCGACTGGAGCCAAATTTCTGCATGCAAATTTCTAAAAATGCCGGCCAAAGTCAGGAGAATTTCTCCCGTTCTTCCAATGAACTTTAGACTTTCCTATTGGGTTGCTCTGAACCTTGTCGCCAAGAAAATGATTATCTTTGTATTTGGATCATGTTTACAAACATAATAAAGTCCTAGGGGGCTAGTTTTAGCAATTTTGGTGGGTGTGTGCCGCCCGGTTCTCCAAATCCTGACGCTATTTCAGACCGAAAAATCTTATTTTCCACACCTCTTTTCAGACCCGGTCTCCTAAATCCATACCCGTTTAATTACAGACCTGGTATAGGTAGAAATTAGGTCATCATTTATAGACCAGAGCTCAAACAAAAAGATTCCTTAAAATCCATTTCCAATTCGCTTATTACCATTTCTTTCTGATTCATTTGGAATTGAAACGACAAATACGTTCATACACTCCCGTAGTTTCTACGAAAACCATACCCAATTCCACACCAAAATGGGCAAAATCTACACCCGTTCAGACCGTAAAGGCGCAAAAATTATTCCCTTTGGAGGGGCGGGGGGGGGGGGGGGGGGGGGGCACATACCTATATAGCTCATATAAGGGAGTACCCCGCCCCAGGAATACAGTCAACTCTCTTTATTGCGTCCTCATTACCGAGAGTCCATAATAGCGGGAGTTTCTTTCAAGCAAACGTCTGTAGTTTATTTTTGCCTGGGATTTAGCTGCTCTCCGTATTATCGGGGTGTCTGCAAGACGAGAGTTGACCGTGATGCTGCACCCGTGATCGATGACAATGTTGCCAAAAAAGATGATGACAACAAATATGACGCAGCAGTTTCAATCCTTATCATCGCCGTCATGTAACTACTTTTTCGAAGAGCAACTTTTACCGCTTATAATCTGAAACTGAAATCATATTATTTCTAGGATAGGTAGGATCCCATAACCCTATGTAGACATGTAGTTTCCCTTTCACAGCACTAAATTTCCGGATCATTAGTCCGTGTAAATGTAAGCATTGAACACCGCGGAATGTTTTCCTTTTTAGGCCAACTAACCCTCAAAAATGTTGAACTGCAACGTTTCTCACACTACGAAGCCTAGGCCTGTGCCATTTACGAAAGGAATGTCCGTTTACGAAGAAACGCTTGGTGTTTCAATTACGGATTAGGCGCGATTAATTAGGTGTAGATACATTGAAGTGTGTTAGATATGATTATAATTGCAAAATCGGGGCGATTCTTACCTCATATCGATATCAACTGACATCACGTACAATGGGTACATACCACATTTTTTTTAGAAAGCGTTTCGCAAGACGTAGGGGAATGAGAAGTTGTTTAATCCTTCTACGAATGTACTGATGTGTTTCCGTATTCAGTGTACAGAATTCCAAGTATACTGTGGGTGAAACATTCTGCTTAACTTCCCCCTTTAACGAGAGAGACAAGCAGCAAATTTTAATTTTGTGTGGGGTGAATTCATTGCGCACAGTTCAGCAGGAGTAAAGAAATTTAAAAATAACATATAGGTCTCCGAAGCTCTCCCCTAGAATACCAAAGGATTTACTGAATGGTTCGTACTCATCTGGTAGGAAGCCAAAAAACCCCTTTTATTTGAAGTATCAAAGCTTACATTGAAGAGAAAAGATTGGATTTTTGAATTTTTACTTTAACGGTATAATTAAGTGAAAGGCCTCATTTCTTGAACTTCAACTGAAGGACAATATAAAAGGAAGGGAAAAGAACTTTCGGCAGCATGCAGTATTGCCCGACAACATCTTTTTATTTCAAGATAAGATCGCTGAAAATATAATAAGCTGACATGCCGTATAAAAGTATAAAACAGCAACTCTATGTAAATTGTAAATGAAAGAATGAAGAGAGAAAGAGGGCTAAAGAGAACCTTGACCTTTATAAAAAAGAAGTTAATCCGGAGGGATCTTGAGTTTCTTTTCCTATTTCGCTTAAAGGTGAAAAAATAATAAGGGTGCTCGTACACTCACTAAAGGAGAAGGGATCAGACACAAAATCATGCGTTTTTCACTAAAAGGTGCGCGAGAGTTGAAATAGTTCCCTAAAAGGCACAAGTTGAAAAAGGTAGAAATAGGCTGCGTTTCGTCACCCCCTAGTAGAACCAAAACTGCCTACGTGAAAGAGTAACACGGTAAACTAGCCACTCCATTCGACTAGTAAACACTTTCCGATGTAAAATAGCAACACCGGTTGTCTCAATTTGTGACAAAAGCGATGTATTTTTAGTGTTTTTATTTTTAGTTCAGTATTTAATATCGGTCAAATTTTTTTTACCTTGCCGAAAAGGTTTCCGTCCAGTCGCAATATTAAAAATGTTATACCTCGAGGCTTAATGTTAAATATTGATAGGCTTCCTCTGTAATTAGCTGGACGGATATGATCATATAGCGTTTAGTCTTATGAAACTCAATTAAAAACGTGGCCTGTGCTTCCGACGCAACGAGCCACGCCTTGACAAAAATAAACCCAAATATGGCTATTCATCTGACATTTTTCACTTATACTATTTTCAAAAATAGCATCTTCAAAGTTCAACCTCTAACAACAACAAAAACTTTAGGGCAACGATTTGGCCGCCTGAACCATATTACATAATTTTTCCTAGCAATTTCAGTGGGTAGAAACCCTAAGCCGCAGTCAGGAGCAACAACTAAACGTTCAGGTGGCAAAACTGTTAAAACTTCTTGAAGACGTTGGCGAATCTCTTCTACACTTTCCACCCGGCTCCTGGCAATCTTAACACTTCCAAGCACAATCTGTGGATTAAGAGGGTAATAAGAAATGTCACTTCACTCCGTATATACGTTGAAAAAGCGCCAGGCTGCTGAGCGGGATCGGAGCTCGCGGGTTCTATAATCCCGGCCGGACCACCAACCAGGGTCTTGTAAAAATCCCAGCCTTTCTATGGGTACTTCAGACAAAATCAAAGTCTCGACGATCGTACCGGGGGTAATTATTGATGATACGATCTTTGAGATCAAAGCGACGATTGCGTTGCCATTCCGATCAAGACTGACAAGGTTAGTTGTGCACGTTCAGAGTTTTCTGTTGTTTTGCTTTGCTTTTTTTTTTATCTTCTTGTTTCCTTGGTCGTCGTCGCTCGAGCTCGTTAGTAACGGTACCTGGCAAACAATTCTTCATATGCGACGATTTCGACGAACAATCGACGATTTGATGGAAAACGTGAGACCAAAACGACGTTCTCATGTACCCATAGAGAGGTTCAAATCTCGTAAGATCATGCATGTAATCATGTAGGGGACTTAAGATCATCACGTGATTGGGCATGGAAGTTAAGCCGTTGGCCTTGGCTCCTTCATTTCTCCTTGTCGATTCGAAGACAAACAAGAACACGTACTACTGTTCGAAAAAAAGTAGGCGACTGACGAGGACCGTCCGCTAAAGTGATCTACCTTTTATGGGAAAATGGACTGCTTCGGGCCGCAGTAATTGGCTAAGAATTGGCTTACTTAGTAAATTAGAAATTGTAATAATAACTTAAACATGTTAACTGTTGAATAAAAAGAACGAAATTTATCTGGACCCCCAAACCTGAGGAACTTTTTCATAGGCTTCTAGAACTCATAATGATGATGATGCGTTTTCATATAATTGATGCTCGAGGTTTCGCCTCAGGTTTCAAATCAAATCGCATGTGACAGTACTGGGGGCTAAATAGTACGTGAAATTTTGTTTTGCGACCAAAATATTGTATTTTAAACTTCCCAACAGGAAATTAGATAACCTACAATGTATTTCACAAGAACTTTGTAAAAAGATACATTACCACATTGGTATAAGAATTTTGAAAATTCGACCAAAGACGACAAATAATTAAAGTTAGCCTGTTAGCCGACAAATTTGAGTAACAAAATACACAAAAAGATATTAAAAAACAGGAAACTGCGGAGGACTAAAATGCGTCGCTTGCGATTAGAGTCTTCATAACCACAGGCTGTCCAACACTGATTTTTTGAGTACGTAAGATTGGGATATTTCTAATTACCGACGAATCACAAGAGCGCCGATGGCGCGAGTCGGAGGGCGGTCTAGGGGCATCCTCCACCGGAAAGTTTTGAAATCTTGATGCTCTGAAACGTGTTCTGAGGGGATAATTTCTCTCTAAAATGTTTAGTTAAGTATATTCAGTCAGGTGTTCTTGCAAAAGTATCATAAGAATTTATCTGAAAATAACAGGGTGAGAACAGATGTAAAATCGGGATCTTTCCTATGCCGATAGCATATTCGATCTGTTACTATGAGACAACCGATGGCATCGCGGCTAATTTGTCTATAAGGTGAAAACCAGTGACGTCAATCATCGTTAATGACAGTCCTTTTTAGGCCTAAACTCACTCGGAACTACCCTTCTAGCAGAGGTTTCTTTCCGGTATAATTTGCCGTTCGCGGCCGTTCGCGTCGCTGACATTCACGTACTTGGCTTTTTTTTTAAAAAAAAAAGCAAGCCGATTAAGCGAATGTCAGCAACGCGAACGACTCAGTTCGTAAATGCTAAAAATCATGCATGCCTGAAAAAACTTCGATCTGCTTACAGTGAAAAGGCACCACTTACGAATACCTTTCTTTAAAAAACGGTACCCCTTTTACACACCTAGTTTAGAACTTTGCACCTCTTTTAACCGCTGTAAGTGCACTGTCGATAAAATATCAATAATTAATCTCAAAAACAGGACATTTTCTCGACTTTTTCACAACCATAAAATTCTTCTGTTAGGCTTTCAGCTACTTTTAGAGTCCAAAACGACACATTTCCCTACCCTTTTATATTCTTCAAAAAATGAAATCCCTACGCCTTCATGTTCATATACATGAAGTCGAAAAAGGTACCCCTTTCGGGCAGAGCCTCCCCGTGTAGGCCTTCATAAGGAGTCCCCTTCCAGTAACCTATGCCAGGACCTATGACATGACAAACAGGTTTAAACCATTTACCCCCAGAGTGACAAACGATCAAACAGTTACCTTGCTTTTGTTAAAATGCTTAAATAAAGACAAGTCGTTGTGCCTGTGAGCATCCTCAATAGAGATTTCATCAAACCCTGCAGCATCCAGCTTATCAGCCAGTCTCATATAGACGTCCTTATCGGCCTTCTTGTAGTCCTCTTGATCCTAAGAAAACAGCAAATTCATGCAACATCTTAGGCCAGGACATCTTATGGGTAGACTGTTCACAGTCCCCTATTTTTCCGTGAGATCGTCGAGATCACAGGAAAAAACAACAGATTCCCATTTTTGGATATTTTAGGGTATTTAAAGAATACCCACAAAAATTCCAATTTGGAAGAGTGAGACAAGTCCCAATCAGGGAACTTGGTTGGGAATTCCCTTGCTGGGACTTGTCTCACTTTGCCAAATTTGGGATTTTTATGGGTATTCTTTAAATACCCTAAAATATCCAAGATCGAGCGCATCTTAGCATTAATGGCGGCCATCTTGATTTTCAGTTGTACCGAGTCTAACCTGGGGAAGAGTATCAAATCTACTTAGATGGCCCCCATTAAGGGTACGACGCGCCCGATCTCGATGATCACACGGAAAAATAGGGGACTGTGAACAGTCTATCTTATGGGCTCCTTCTTAGGCCCAGTTTACATGGAGAAAACCTGTTCAGGAAAGAAGGATCACCCTCCCAGCAGAATCAACTTTAGGAAGCATTTAAATGAGTAAAAAGTCAACTCCTTCAGTCGCTCGAGCCAACAGCACTCGTGCATGCTCTGATTGGCTGGGTGAGCCAAAGAATTTATATGGAGAAAAGTTGAAAGCACTCAGAGGGTGACTCTACCATCACAAGGTTACTGCTTCTAGCCGAGCCAACTTTTTGTTTGTCACATACCGTGGGTGCATCGAGACACCCAAGGTTGGAGACTGAGCCTCTAAGGGTATTTAATTCATTCACCAAATACACTGTTTACCAAATCTCCCTCAGTCGTTATCTCCAATGGGGGATAGACTACCACTGACTATTCTAAAATTTTGTTTGAATTCTTCACAATAAAATTATAGTTAGCAGACTTTCTTACCAGGTAGTCTGGGTAACCACAGCACAAATGAACTGTCTTCACAACATCTGGAGCTGAAACTCCATCAAAACAGGACGACAGCTGATCAATTCCATATTCTAGTGCTTGGTCAGGATATCGCATCATTACAGGCTCATCCACCTATACCATTACGAGTATCAGACATTACTTAAATTGAATTTATATAATATACTGACAGTTAGCAAACAGTACTGTAAAACCTTTTAATACTGTGCTTTTAGCAATGTCCGGCTCATGTCTGGTTCCAGGTGTTCGATAATGCTACCTGCTGGAAAAATCTCTATCCAAGCATAGGCACTGGTTAATCTTGTTGCTTTTCCAAATACTTATCAGATGCAATCTGGGTAGAGATTTATCCAATGGATAGCGCTATCCACATGTTGGACAACTTATAAGTGGCCAAGAGTATTGGCTCTGACTTAGACTGCTAGTGCGTGGTCCCTTTTTATTCACTCAAGAGATCCCAGAAATTGTTGTGCTGGAAGCTTGCCTGGGGCAGGGGGGAGTACTTCCTAGTTATAGGCTAATGAAGATGTGCCACTGGATGGGGTCACATTTTCAATCCTGGATTGAATAAAATGGGGTTGCATTTTCCTTATAGTTACTAGAATGGGATCGCACATTTTCCAGATTTGGGGGATCAGAAAATTCAGGTAGGCAGGGATTTACATTGGGGAAGATTTTCACCACAGTAACCAGTGTGTCAATTCATTTCAGGAAGACCTGGTCAAGAGGCTTTATAAAGTAGATGCATAAACAGAAAGTTGCCAAGTTGGGATCGTGAAAATTACATTTTCCAAAAGTGACTAAGATGGGGTCTATAGTTGGCCACAGAAAAGACTATAATGGGGTAGGGGTTCTGAGAGGAAAGTGGCACATACCCAGCGAAAATTAAGCCAAGTAAGCTCCCCCACCCCTGGGAAGCTTGTACCCATTCCCTTTATAGTTTGTGGAGTGGGGAGTTATTATCACCCAATCTTAAAAAAAAAAAATTTTCTCAATGAAAGTGTTGTATCAGTGAATAATACACAACAATACTACACTCAGTGCCAGGAACTCATAAGGGGTTGAAACTCATGAGTGGCTGATATTCTTACCACTTGTCTGTTTCTATTAAGTACACAAATTTAATTTATACCTTGTTTAACCTCCCCAGGTTATAAGAACCAGCCATAGCCTTAATTAAGTTCCAATATTTTTATGAGTATTCAACATTTACGAGATTCTCAGTCTCACATGGCCCTCCACTTGTACAAGGGATACTTTACCCTAAACTGGTGACAGATGGACTAATTTTTATCCACCCCTCCACCCCTCAGGTTTCCCACCCCTCCCTACTAACTCATCTCTTACCTGAATATATTTACAGCCCACTGATTCAAGCGCCTTGATTTCCCTATTTATAATTTTTGCTCAAACATTGCCTAAACTCTTGCTGTTATGATAGTACTGATCTGCAGCCGTGTCAGCAATTGTCATGGGGCCCGGGAGGGTAACTTTCATGGGCAAATCCTTGAATGAATCCTGTGTATTTTTCCAGTCCTCACACACCCAGGGTTGATTTTCTTCGGGTAAAACTTCTCCAATTATTCTAGGGACAAGAATGGTGCTAGCATCCGAGCGAATTTCTTTAGAAAACAAGGTGATAAAATCAAAACCTTTCAGCTTCCTACAGAAATGATTAATGTAATTTTCTCGCCTCATCTCTCCATCGGTGATCACATCAAGTCCTGCTTCCCATTGCAGTTGGACAGTTTCTTTTATCGCTCTGCTGATCAACTCTTCTCTCTCGGGTGATGGTTCATCTTGAAGAAACCGCGTATGTTTTTCAGCAAAATCTTTCATACTCTTCGGATTGAACCAGTCTGGGATGTTTAGATAAGGAGGCTTCGGAAAGGAACCTACCACTGTGGTCGACAGCGGCATGATCGATGATGACCCACGCCAATCCGTATGGGGTTTACTCCAGAGCGGATAAACATGCGTCAAACGGTTTAGACGATAAAAGTTAATTGAAGTACATACACTACAAAATCAAAAAGGGTAATTACCGTTGTTTAAGCCGCCAGCGTTTGTTAAGCTCGTCACGCGCGACGATCCTCGCAAAATCGCAGGTCAGTTGTGTTACTGATACGATGACAGCTGAGTCATTGCGTGACGACCGAACTGCTTTTTCTTATTCTCAGATACCCAGGATTTTAATACAATTTTTTTAAAAAAAGTCTTTTTCTATACCTGAATATATTTACATCCAGCATGTAGAACAGCCTGAATCTCGTTGTTAATTATCCTTGCCAGAACTCTGCCCAGAACCTTTTCGTCTCCATAAAATTGATCCTCGGTGGAGTTGATTATTGTCATGGGACCCGGTAGGGTGATTTTCATGGGCACACTTGCCAAATCCTGCGAGGCTCTCCACTCTTTCCACACCCAAGGATCTCCCTGACGCAGCGACACTTCTCCGACAATCCGAGGGACATCGGTTGTAATAGCACCGTCACGACAGACCTTCGAAAACAAATTATGAAAATCAAACCCGTTCAGGCCTCTGCAAAAATGAAGGATGTACGACTCACGGCGAATTTCACCGTCGGTGATCACATCGATTCCCGCTTCGGTTTGTATCCCGACTATTTCTTTGGTAGCTCTCTTAATTGCTTCCTCTCTTTCATATTCCGACGACTGCTGCGGAAAAAGATTATGTTGTTCTGTGAAAGGGCCTGAATGAGTCGTCCGAAACCAGTCTGGGATCTTAAGATAAACAGGTTTTGGGAAACTTCCAATGACTGTTGTAGAAAGAGGCATTTTGGCAAGTGCTTCGTTCGGGTCGCCGGGTTGTACTAACCTCTCTGGACAGAAAATCGATTTTCATTCAAAAGTCTGTCACGCAAACTCTCGGTTTTTAAGCTGGTCTAAGGCTTTGTTCACACTATACCGGATAGGGGTATATAGCTTATCGTGACGCCACGAAAAGCTACCGGTATAGTGTGAACATACAGGAGATGTTATACCAGACGATTCGCAACGACGCTTTTTAGCGCAACACAGAGTTGCAGGATTGTACGTTACGACATTGCTTCTAATGGTCACAATATTGTTCCAACATTGCAACGCTGTATAGCGCTAAAAAGTGGCGCTGCGCAGCTTTGCTTCGTCACAGAAATCGCGCCACCACAAGCCGCGACAACCGTTGTTAGTCAAGTCAAGTCAAGTCAATCTTTATTTAAACACGGTAAAAATCCATCAGGAATTTAAAAATTAAAAATAACCTAACTATCCTAAACAAAATTCAAAACCTGACTACAACTAATCTAACTAAAACCTGTTTTTCATGAATGCCGTGTATAACATTAAAAATGAACATCAACTAATCTTTTAAATTGACTAAGAGATTCGGCTTCTCTCACATGACAGGGTAGGCTGTTCCAGAGAACTGCTCCGCTATAAGTAAAGCTGTTTTTCATGAAATTAGTTCGCGGAAATGGGACAAATAGTTTGTTAACAGAGTCCCTCAGGGAGTAACGCGTTTCATTTCGTTTAACAAACTTAGATGATAAATATTCAGGAACAAGGCCATTTAAAGACTTGTATACCATTATGGATTTCTGTATTTGAAATTGAGTGCTCAAGTCTTTCCAATCGAGTTGTCTAATCAAACGGTTAGCATCAGCATCATAGCTAGAGAAGGTTAAAACGCGAGCGGCACGGTTCTGAAGCTTCTGTAGCCTGTCAAATAATGTTTTACCACAATTACCCCAGACAAGATTGCAATAATCGAAATGAGATTGAATTAGTGAGTTGTATATATAGTGAAGGGTAGGTGGAGGGACAAAAGGTCTAATTCTTTTTATTGCTCCAATTCCGGAAGCGACCTTTTTAGATAATTTATCAATGTGTGTTTGCCACCGTAGATTTTCATCAATAAATATTCCAAGCGATTTGACAGAGGAAACGTGTTCTATCGGAACATTATTAATCGAGAGCTCAAGTGGGTTCGACAAAGTACTCAATTTTTGTCTGGAGCCGATTAGCATGAATTCAGTTTTAGAAGTGTTCAAAGTAAGTTTATTGGAAATAAGCCATTTGTTTAGGTTATCTAAATCGTGACTCAGAGTTAACTGTATTGAATTCACATCAACGCCAGCATAAGTAATGTGGGTGTCATCGGCATACATTCTAGGCTGGCACGAAGTAAGGCAGTTTGGCAAGTCATTAATATAAATAAGAAATAAAAGGGGGCCAAGGATTGTTCCTTGCGGTACCCCACATTTAAGAGAGCAGATTCTAGAAAGAGAACCGTTAACAAGACATCGTTGTGTACGATTAGTTAAATACGACCTAAACCAATCAAGAGCTGTACCTTGTATTCCGTAAAGGTTCATTTTGGCTAGAAGGATATCGTGGTCAACGGTGTCGAAAGCCTTTTTTAAATCGAGGAAAACCACAGCATTAACATTGCCACGATCAATATTAAAGGCCCAATTATCCGTAGCTTCCAGAAGGGCAGTTGCAGTTGAGTGTAACGAGCGAAAACCCGATTGATGATTAGAAATGATATCTTCATTGGTCAAAAAGTTATACAACTGATCATAAACAATCCTTTCAAACACTTTAGCTATAACGGAAATGACTGAAATAGGTCGATAATTATTCAGATCAGATGGCTCACCTTCCTTGAACAACGGAGTAACTCTAGCACATTTCCAATCATCAGGAAATATACCAGAGACTAAAGATTTATTAAAGAGATCACATAGTGAAACTGAAATAAGATCAGCACATTCACGTACAATTTTAGCAGAAATATTATCAAGACCAGTTGCTTTAGATCTACATAATTTGTTTAGATGTGAGAAAACAATGCTGCAGTTAGTCGAGGAGAAGCTGAAATTGTTGTTATTTACCTTTATATTATTGATATAACTTGAATTATTTTCAGCAGTTAGAGGTATTTCATTAGCAAGTCTGGGCCCAATTGTTGAAAAATGGTCATTAAAAGCATCAGAAAGCTCACTAGAATTAGAGATAATGGTATCATTCAATTTCAGTTCTTTCACCGTTGTATTATTCACACGACGGGATGTAAGCTCATTAAAGGTTTGCCACGTTTTTCGAGGATTACCCTTAGATTGAATAAATGCATTAGAATAATAAGATGCTTTAGAAATTTTGATGTCATTGTTTATTATATTTCGCAACTTTTTGTACCTTTTCCAATCGTGTGGATCATTCGATGTAATTGCTTTTCTTTTGGCAGCATCACGATCACGCATGCCTTTTTTTAATTCTGAATTGATCCAGGGTGCTTTATTTATTCTAGTACGTCTAGTTCGGAGTGGCGCATGAATATTAACAATATCCAAAAACTTCGTTTTCCAGTCAGTCCACAAAACATTTGGATCTTCAGAAACATTACAGGACCAGTCATGCTGAGCGATATCGTTACGAAAACTCTCTCTATTAAAATTTTGGAAATTTCTATAAGAAATGGTTGAGTGCCCTTTTGAAGGAAAAGTGAGAGATAATTTCCTATAAACGTAAATAAGGCTATGATCGCTGATACCAATATGAGAGACTCCGGAACAGACTACCCTGTCAGTATAGTTTGTATAAATTAAATCAATTAATGTTGAAGAGGATTCCGTTATGCGAGTAGGTTCAGTTATAAGCTGTTGAAGCCCAAATAAATCAGAAATTTCACATAAGCGTCGAGTATTTAAATCATATTGTGCAGAGGCCAGGTTACAGTTTAAATCACCTAGCAGATAATATTCTAGGCCGAGGGAATCTAGTTTCTCAAGAAATGATTCGTAATGTAAAAATAAATCAATTGAGGAGCAAGGAGGTCTGTACCAAGTGGCTATCAGAAATGGCCTGGAGTTTGGTTTCCGAATCTCTATACATAAATTTTCAAGACTGGGTGCATTCAAATCAGAGCGAACTCCAAAATTAATCGAGGTTTTTATATAAAAACCTACTCCTCCTCCTTGTCTGTTTCTATCACGACGAATAAATTCATAGCCTGGTATTTGGACCTCACAACTATTGATAGAGTCATCAAGTTTAGTTTCATTAATTGAGAGAATATCAATGGAGCGATCGGCAAGGAGAATTCTTAGTTCATCAATATGCTTTGTAAGACTATTAATGTTTAAACCTGCAATTTTAAAACCACGACCAGAAGGAAGAAAATCAGAGAGAATTGTACTTTCAAATGAATCAACGTTTTGATTAGGAATACCTGATGATACGTCACTCGGTTGAGAAGCTAGCGTGGGCGTCTCCTGTTGCGAGCTGGAGAGGGAAGGTTTCCCAGTTCCATCAGAAGCTTTACCAGTTGTTGGATAGCTGAGGACTGAAAACCCTTAGGAGACTGATTATACTTGCCAGAACCAGATCTTAAAAACTTAATAAATTGCACGGCCAGCAATGACGAACCTTTGGCATTCAGATGAAGTCTACTACCATTTAATGCTGAGGCGTCAATAACCGAATTATCAATATAAGTAAAGTTATCATCTACTGCTGTGAGCTTGACCCTCTCATTAACTTCAATGCGTTTAGCATCGACGTTGATATCTTCCCTGTAGACTATACCCGAGAGACCAATGCTTGAGTTAGGAAACTTGCTCTTCACCTTCAATACAAGGCTCTTGATATCGGCGACACATGAATCGGCAGACTCCGATGGAAGATTGTTGGTGCCAGTATGGATGATGTGAACAGAGGACCTATCCAGTATGATTTTCATCATATGACCAGAAGCTAAAATGACTACTTTGGTTTTTTAATCAAAATAGGATAGTTGAACTTCATCTTTTTGGGGGAAAAGAGACGAAAAGACCAAGAACAAAAAGATCACAGGTCTGATGATTCTTCTGAAAACGACCACAAGCTTTGGATTTCCTGATATGATTGCGTGATGAGTGCACAAAATTGACATGTTCCAAGCGATTGGCTAGGTAGCATCTCGTCGGGGAAGGTCTATATTGGCATTTCATTGGTCAGTTCTTGGTCATGAAAATGTAATCCCTCGTGAAATTAAGTAATTATGAGCAAGATGAACCCTTTCATAAGCAAGGTGGAACAAGAAATCATTTTGTTCAGTTCATAAAAGGGCATCGAGGGAAAAGATCAAAAATCAACGTCACAAAGAATGAAAGTACAGGCATAAAGAAGAGGAATAGACCGCAAAACAGTTGCATAAATTCAACTACGCACGGACAGTCAAACAAAAGCTGAAAACGGAGAGCGAGACTGGGTACACGCCTTACGCGCGTGTGAGGCTCGCGCGCTACGCTGCTCTTACTCTACTCCAAAACGATTTTGAGAAAAAACCCGACTGTTTTGCGTTCTAAAAGAGGAAATAATTTTAACCTTACGAACGTAAAAAAACTGTGCGATTTTAGAATTTGGTGAACTTATGCGGACTACAAAAACAACGGATTGAATTGCTTGGTTGTGTTAATATAACTTGATTTTCAAGATACTGCGGGGAACCTCCTTTCAGTTTCTGTAATGTCTCAGGGTGACTTTTTATTGTGCCGGGCCGTAGGGATTCACGGAATTAATAAGATCAATGATGATTGATGCCAACGAAAGAAAGACCTGATCAAGAAGGAAATCTAGATAATGTTGTGATTGGCGAAATGACGGGCCTTCAGGATTCTACTGACTCAATCCGAGTTGAAACTGGTACTGGAGACGACTTGCTTCAGGTTACTGGGCTGCTCTGCAATAGCTGGAACTTAAACCAGAAGTCCTGTTTATCTTGGTACAGGTATCAATACATTGTCATTTCAAGGCCTGAAACCGAACAAACCTTCCCAGCAACATAGCCGTATTAGCTACGACCGTCATTCCAGTTTCATTGGGATTGGGTTCTTTCCCATAAAAGTCATACACAAAGCGGACTACAAAATCAAAACTAGTATGAGGACATTCGTTTCGAACTAAAGCATTTATTAACGGTTGGTTACCAACTTAAATCAGTGTATAAACGCTTGCGAACAAATGAATCAATAATAGTTCACACATGGGACCCTTATGAATGAACTCTAAGCTAATATGGTGTAGATAACTTGAGGAAAGAATAAAAAAAACAAGAAGGATGAAAGGATTAAATATTTTGTGGATGGAGCACAGAACGAATGAATTGATTAGTGAAAAACTTAAGATGGAAGAAACTTCGTAACAAAGGGAGGGAGGGGTTGGGGAAGGTCATTTTAGAGGGAAAGATAGATCGAAAAATAGAAATAGGTAAACAAAAAAGGCATTGGAAAAGAACACACATGACGCTTTTGACAAGCCAGTAACAGCAAATACTACAATACAAGATGAGATCTGATTATTTTCAAGTTTACCACTAATGATATTAAAGACACCCGAAGCGTTAATTTTACTTTAGGGGCTCAAGCGGGAGCGTTTAGTAGATAGGGGGCGTTTTAAAGAGAGAGGCGTTTATTCTCGTAACTGTAGCAAGCTCAACAAAACTAATATGATTTCGGAGAAAATATCAATACAGTTTATAAAGAGCAAAATATCCAGTCCATTCATTGGTACGTCTAGGCCATCTAGAGATCCATATCGCTCCTTCAGAATCTCAACCTCGACGTCAGAATTCTTATTCAGGACAGCGCTGTAACCGTTAGGCAATCCTTTCTTTGAACTTGACATTGAATAAGATGCAAAGCGCAAATCTTTGTTAATCAAGCAAGAAACTGACAAAACTGATCGATCTTGCTCCTTCGTGCTATTTCCTTGAATTTTGGATATAGGCGGCGGAAGGGAGGTGGGAGGGGGGGGGGGGGGGGGGCGTCTGTTAGACATGGGGTGCCGGTTTATTAGTGAGGGGCGTCTACTACAAACTCAAAAGCATAAGGGAGGTATTTATCAGACAAGAGGCGTTTATTTGACTGGGGGCGTCAATAAGATCACATACGGTTACTCATAACCAAGAATCTCTTAAATTACAGAGGGAAGCTGAGAAGGAGGTGGAGTGGCCGAGCGGTTAGAGTGCTGAACTTGTAATTCAGAGGCCCCGAGTTGAAGTCCCCCACTGACCGCTAGCTGGATTTGTTCTCAGTAGTCCCGGGTTCAAATCCTCGGCCACAATAGCTTGTAAAATATCCAACTGGTTCGCCTCCTGTCAGTTGGAATTTTTAACCATATTATGTTCTACTTAAATTATTTGTTTCATTATCCTTGAAAAGCCTCATAAAGGGTTAAGGATAATTACAGTATTACAATTGTTATTATTAAACTGCCAAGGACAAGAGTAACAAAAACATTTAAGCAACCCTTATGACAAGGAAGATGTTAAATTTCATTACACATCCAATCAAATGTCAGCTGATGCCTTAAACACAAGGCATTTGTCATGTGTGACTTCAGCCTCCTTATTGCAAATAAAATAAGACTTACAACTCCCTTTCTAAACCAGTTTCTTCCTGTAAAACGTTGTTTTGGCACTTAAGCATACTTCAATAAATATATTTTGTCCAAATACATGATTAATTTTTGATATCAAGGTTGAGGCGTATGGCTCACACAAGAGGCACAATATCAAAATGTTCCCTGTTTCCAGTAGGACATTAAAAAAAGAAAAAATGATCTGTGTGGTGTGGTTGGTTGGTGGTTTGTTGAGGTATTCCATTGGGTTTTAAAGAGCTCATACATTAGCTTGTGGCTTATAAAGTTCACTCTGCATTACCAGAGTGAGCCAAAACATGTTAACCTCTACCTTGAATGTAATAAATTCTTTTTTTCCTTTGTTATACAAGAAAAGTAAATTTTATATACAATTTAAGAGTGTACAACATAATATTTCTGCACAATCACATGCTTGTAGGAGTTGAAGACTGTGAAGATGCAACTGGTATTTCTCTTAGTGCATTGTCACATGATGCAAGTCTTTTATGAAGTTTGTCAACTTCAATATCACATCTCTTTCGTTTCAGTTTAAGTGAGGAAACTTCAAGCTTCATTCTTTCAATTTCTTTCAGTTTTGTATTAATTTGTGCATCTACCTCTGCAACAGAAAAAGAACATAATACATTATTTTCTATTTATTTACTTAGCAACAACAACAACAATAACAACCAACCATTTTATTTTGCCAACTTAAACCATTTGCAAGAACAGCATAAATTAAAATTGATCAGGAAAAAAAACTACTCAGAATAGCAAAAAGAACTAAACGACCTGAGTAGTTACAATGATTAAACTACATTTTATAGGGTTGCAACACACAAAAGATAGAGACAAAAAATATCATAAATTTAGGAGAAGAAAAAAGTGATAGAAAAGAAATAAAATAATTAATTTAATTAAGATAAAATAGGACAACATAAAACAAAAAAACAACAAACAAACATAAACAAAAACAAAAAGTTAGGCAATTCTTGCCAGGGTCACTGCAACAGCTGCTGGCCAATAACAGTCTCTATCCCCATGAGAGATACACCACCTCACCAGGGAGCAAGTCCCCTACTCATTATGAACAGTGTGTGGTTTCTTTAATGTCCCACATAATTAATATGTGCAAGGGTTGTGAGATGGGGCCTTCAGTTTAGCCGTAGGAGACTAGAAAGTCTAACTGTCTATTTCATTGCAACTTTTGTTTGAGTTGTTTTGGAGTTGAGAGGGGGGTGTGCAGTCTTATATATGCATGCTTATACATGTATGCAGTGTAATACTGACTACTGTCGCTAAAATCCACTGATACCTTTCGCTTGGGTTTGCAATTTCCGAAGGTTGCCTTCATCTCTACTCCGTGCGCGAGCAAGTAATGCTGACACATCATTCAAAAGCCCTGCCTCTCCAAGATGTTTAAGCAATGGTGAGTTACCACAAAGATCTGAAAAGTTCATTTCACACAAAATTATCTCAAAGCTACTCATATAAAACATGTCAAATTTGAGACAGAGGCTCTTTTACAACATCAGAAATTATAAAACAACAATGCAGACTTTAAATAAAATATCTTTGAAAAACATATACCGTAAACTCCCGCTCATAAGCCTGGGCGTATACAACTTCATTGTAAGGAGGTTTTAGGAGGTTTTAACAGGGCGATTAATTAACTGGGCTGATATAAAAGTTTCAAATCAAGCTACATAGCAGTGCTGATCAAAAAACCTTTTCTTCTTTACTGGCTTAATTAAACTTCAAAAAAACTGAATTCATTCCAATACAAGCTAGAGGGGGCTTATATCTTGCAGAGACACCAGTCAAGGAAGCATTTCATCCAATGTTCACACACCATGAACTCCGCCTAACAAAAGCTATCTGTTTCTCTTTTTCTAAAGCCACTTCTTGGTGTCTGAATGTTATTGAAGACTCTGCTTCGTCACCTGTTTGATAATCATATTACTTGTGCATCTCCAACAAATTCTTATCTGATGCAGCACTTACCTGAACTAGGTCCACTACTTGAAGCCTGCTCTTCTTGCAACTGCTGAATTTGCTGCAAAAATGATGACACACCACCTTTTAACTATAATAAGTGGAAAAGATTAGGAAGAGATCAAGTCTACAAAAACATCATCCACCAAACCACCTATTCCAGTCTTAAGGCTATACACTTAAATGGAGCTCCTTTGACAACAACAACAATAACAACAACAGAAAACAATAATAATATACTTCCAACTGGAATCTCTAAGACTAATGTTTGATTGTCCTGGGCTTATCCAGCTTCGCAAGAGGTGTTAGGAGGGCTCATAAATGAAGGGTAGCTTATATCCCAGTGGTGGGGGTTTTGAGGGGCATATCAAAAACAGTTTCAAAACAAGCTACATAGCAGTGCTGGCTAAAACACTTTTTGAATTTACTTCTTTTTTTAAGCTTTAAAACGTCATAAAAATTTGAATTCAGCTCAATCAAAAAATGCTAGAGGGGGCTTATAACTAGATGTATTTTTGGTTTACAGGTAGATAGGCCTACAACTTGGGGAGCTTATAAGTGGAAGATTATGGTACTTAGTGTTACATAACACTTAATTATTGCTAATTCTACAATTATCCTTTCCCAACCCCAGCCATATTCTCATCCCTAGGATTGCTTTGACTTAATACCTGATCAGGATCTTCATTGTCATCAAGAGGCTCCACTTTAATGTTGACTGACTGCACATGGGCAATGCGAGGATATATGGAATCCTCATCTTCATTGTCCATTGTTGTAGCACTCACTGGTGAGTGACTGTGTCCATCTATACTAAGAGGAGGAGATGGGGTCACAAGGCCAGAGTATCCCAGCTCTCCTGTGCTCTCGGCAGCAGACATGTTATCCAGTACAGATTCATCTGTTTCAACTACCTGGTGGTATGAATGAAGGTATGGATAGAATTTACTCCAAAAAATCTAAACCTTTTTTTAACTATCAAGTTCAGAATCAAAGCACTCCTTTCATTTCCGCTTTTATTGATGAGTAAGGATCAAAACCTCTGAACCTGGTTGGAATGCACTGCATAGACCCACAGCAAGCCAAAACAACTGGCAGGAACAAATTGGCCACGTTAAAGCTACAACTTGCCCCCGAAAAACAAAGGCATTGCCCAAAAGTTCATCGTACACAAAGACTCATGTACTAATTCTGTCAAAATGCCCCAGTTTCTTAGTCACCTTTGGTAAGAAGAAAACCACCCTAACTTTTTTCATTGAAAGCACATATATACGCCTAAAGGTATGGTAGTCATGAAAGGATTATTAGCATTGTAAGGTATACGTATCAGAGCTCTTCTTCAATAGGGACCTTAAGATCTGAGGATGGCGACGGCAGAGAAAACGTCGCTGAAAAAGTGAATTCGCGTTCTTTCAATCTTCATCGCGATTACCCCAAGTTACTAACTTTGACAAATGTAGGTTAACCCTCCTAAAGGTAAATTCCTAAGAACCATATTCAAGTTCAGAAAGAGAGAGGAAATTTCATCGTCGCTTGTGTACTTCCTCTGTCAATGTGAAATTAGGCATTTTCACGTCGTAGTCGTGCAGTGACGGCAAAGAAATGTACAAAAAAGTGTGATGCACGTGCAAAATTGTTGTTTTGCTAATTAAACCTATTGCTTTTGTGGTGTTCCCGTTGACGTCGCCGTCGTCGGATCTTAAGGTCCCTAATAAATCATTCAGGACTGATTGTTGCACATTAATTTGTTTAATTCCACATTTTTGACACATCATTCAAAATTCTGTCTTCCCCTCCCCACACTATGGGTCTTTGACAATCACATGAGGACCCCATGATGAGGAAACCCATACTACAGCCCCCACCCCCCCCCCTCCGGGGAAAAAATATTTTGTCACAAACAGATGATAGTCAGAAGAAAATCAGTCAGCCATGTTAATATCTTTATGCCCATACATCCACAAGGTTTCACTGTGCATGGTAATTATACACTCTTTATAAGACAAATTAGTTTTGGTTTCAATCGACTGCAATGTATATACTGACAGTCAGGTGTAGGTAGCCATAGTATATGACACATACCCTGATAAGTTCCTCAACAATAGATTCTGATCCACCAGTGAGGGCAATATCTAAAGCTGTCTGTCCTTCATTATTTCTGATACTCCTATCTGCACCAGCGACAATGAGAGTCCTAATGGCCTGAGTGCAGTATTCCACCTTATGTCTTTCACCACGAGCTAAAACATGTAGGGCTGTTTCACCAGAATCATTAACAGAGTTTAAAATAGCATCTGCGTAATCTCCCATCTTCTTTCCTTTGTTAACAATCACTTCACAACAAGACAGGAAGAAATTAGGCTTATGCTCTCCATGAACCAGCATATTAGCAGCTGTATGGAGAGGAGTTTCTCCATGAGCCTCATCTTTGATCAACAGTGTCTCCTTCAACAGTGCAACCATTTTTGAAAACTTTGGATTGAGTTCTTTAACAGTAAACTTTGGTCTTGACTTGTGCAGCCACTGAATAGCACGGTGTAAGGCTGTTTCACCGTTTCCAGATGATTTTGCCACTGGGGAAAATCCACTGGCGAGCATCCACTCTAAAGCATTGCACTTTCCAAGAGCTGCTGCCCAATGGATGAGAGGAAATCGATTATCCAACACAGCATCTGGGACATCATCATCTTTTCCCCATCCACCCTTGGTGTACTTATCTACACACTCTTTAAGGTTGTCGAGATTTGACAATGAACCCAGCATATCTGTGCAGTTCACAATAGCTACTAATAACTCATGATGTTCTGGGCACTCCTTGTTTTTTTCACAGAATGGCGTACATCTGCGCAGCACAGGTTCTTGATTTATTTTGGTGAAGTCTTGATATGCTGTGGCCATGGAAGCCATCATGCAATGAAGAAGTCTTTTGTTCTCTGCTGAATAAAATGCCTAAGGAATATGAGAATAATAAAATTAAAAGTAATACTAGACCATCATTAAAACAGAAATGAAAAAACAAAAACAAAACCAAAAAAAGGTAAAATCCCTATCATTGAAATAATCATTTTTAAATTCATTTATTAAGGAGACATCAATGTTTACAAACATTGTTTTAGTTATTCAAATTAAAATGGGTGAAACAAAGAATGTTTTGTTTCAAGAACCAATGCGCTTCATAAAATCAATAAGTGATGTCAGCATATCACTATATCTTACTGCAACATGTTCTAAACGCAAGAAGAAAAGGCAGAAAGATATAAATAGTTATCACAAAAATTAAATTTAAGAAGGTTTCAATCAAACATTTAGGAAGATGACATATGATCCAATCCAATTGAAGAAGGCGTTAGAGGAACAATAACCTCCATTTCAAACAAAACACTGTTACTTTAAATAGTCACATGACCTCTTAATGCAAATTTACTATAGGGTCAGCTGATATCACTAAATTGGTCCTGTAGTGGACAAGTAACGTAAAGTACTTCAGTAATTAGTTTAGTATGCATTTTGATCTTGTAGAGGCGAAATACAGTTATTCATATAACCTTAAAAATTCAAAGAAACTAATGTTTGTCTAGAATTGGATCATTTTGTCTCTTTCGTTTCGATTATTTTGTCTTACTCTCAACATGTGGGTTTGACTAGACTGCATTTGAATCGCCTTGACGCACAGCAGAAAATCAAAGTGCACATAAGTGATTAAAAATATAATATATGCCTCGCTTTATGTCTAATATATTTCTTTGTCTCTTTCTTGTCTCTTTCGTTTCGATTATTTTTTCTTCCTTTCCAAATGAATTTGACTGCATTTCCTCCTCTCCAAAAATGTTTGCCCGAATTTCAAATGAAAGCAACAAAAAATCGACTTCACGCGCAGCAGAAAATCAAAGTGCACAAATGTAAGCTTAATTAAAAAAGATAATATATTCCCCACTTTACGTGGAAGACATTCTATTTAATTCTCTACCAATTCATTGCCGTAAACAGTGATTTTCAACGATGATTATTTTCCTTTCGCGACCCGCGGTGGGAAAATTTAAAGACTGCACTGTTTACGTCAAGGGCTAAAAATACCCGTTGACATGAGGTATTCAGGCTCGACCCCCGACGGAGGCAAATCGCAGCTGAACGGCGAGATTTCGAAATATTTCTTTAGAATGACAAAATTCCTCCTTCGTCTTTCTAGCACTCAAATGGGATAATTTAAATTGTAATCTACAGTCGTCGTGATCCTTGAAAGTCGTAGGTCGTTTTGATGAGACATTCGGAGTTCGCGACTTGGTCATGCCACGAGGTCCATCGCCAGATCGCTTTCTCCTTCTTCATCAAATCCCTCAAATTTTCAAGATTTTTTAATCGTCTAGCCGCCTTTCCTTGATGGTCGCTTTTTGGCCTTCAAAATGCTTTCTGTAAGCGCAGATAAAAAGGTATGAAACTTCGAAACGAGTTGTTCGGAAAGCAGTCTCCCGGTGAAGAAGAAAGAGTCATTTCCGACAAACAAAGACACCTCCATATTCCGGCGATGCTGACGGACAAAACAGCATTGTTTTCCGAGTCAACTCTTCATCGTCAACTCTTGATTTCACCTCGCTTAAATACCTCTTTTTTAGTAAAAAAAAAATTACACCAGTAGGTAGGTAGTGCTGTTTAGCCATTTCGTTGTCGATGATAACTTCGTTCGTTCACTTCCTTCGCGGTACACCGTAGGACTGCCGGCATCAGAAAGGTCTTACCATGGTAATGAAGACAAGGACAACGATGTATTAGGAGCTGGACCAACGGAGTTTTCAGATTGGAACTTAAAAGATTTCTCAATCCCGCCTAGCTTTGAAAAAGAAAGCTACCATCGGCAACAAAACGAGCGAAAGAAGATGCGTCAATCTGAGGAATAGGTCGACAGCTGGTATGAACCGAACCACGAAGATGCCCCTCACAAATGAATTTTCTCACCACTTTGGCGGCTCAGAGACCGTTTCCAAGGAAAAAGACTACTTTTATACTTACTCTAAGACGGTTTTTCTAAGAATGACGGGTTCTTCGTTCAGTAGGGATCTGTGTTGATGCTGACTTGTAAGATATGGTGATTCGACTACGCGGCAGTGTTCAGCAGACACCCGTGAGAGCTCTTAGGGCGGCAGCCGTGGTTGTCAATCAAAACCTGCCACCACGGAAGGACGTGAAAACATTACGTATTATCTTCCTTAGACCTCATAGGCTGCTACCGGAGTTTTGAATTTCAAATGTCGTCGAGTTTGGCACCACAAACAAAAGGCTTTTGAACATCTGCGGTGGTGTCTTAACACTTGTTCAGGGTTGCTCAACCAATCCGTGGTCTCCCCGTCTGCTGATTGCTTGTTTTGCGTGTGAAACCTGCCGAGCTTCAATAGAATAGAGCTGGAGGCAGCCGAATGACTCATTCATTTACTATGATTTACTCTTTCTCTCCCACAGGTGAGAATAATAAAGTTTTCTAGTACCTGACGGGATTGTTCATGCCTTTAGCTCGCTCGTGTGTCGGCTGCCGCCAAAATATATGTCATCATTTGAGATGATAAATATTAAATGTTGATTCAGGGGCTCGCCAGTCGCACCACATGCCTCTTCAAATGACGCGTGTGATCAAACACAGGTACCTTCGAGCCCACCGCTTTTTTGGCAGATAATTTTTACCGAGCTTACTATGTAATTAGCAAAGTTTCAATAAAGCTCATTGACGCAACTGAATGGAAGGACAAAAGGTGAGGCAGTGCCATTCACGCCAGCCATTCAAGTGCCGGAAACACTATACAGGCTACGTCTTTCAGTATCTCCTTTCAGTATCTGTTCTTGCGATCAGTCATCCGAAAAATCGGGCCATCTAGCCCCGGAATTAGAATATTTGTCGTCTGTTTTAAAAAGTCATAGCAACTAATCATTGATGTGATATTTTGCTTAACTTACTTATGAACCGAACCGCTCCCTAAGGAGACCGAGACCGGGTCGCGAGACTTTGCACTTCCGTCTTTGTGCGGTTAAGTTTTGTCCTTAGGCCGGAAACTTCTGACTTGTCCCTTAGATCAGCCATGGCGGGCCTCACGGATTGAGTTAAATCGCCGAGAGAAGAAGCAACTGAGAAAGTTTCCTCTAAACTGTAACGCCTGGGTATTTTTTGCACTGTACATCTGATGATCTGGCTTTGGATCGTGAGAAGTAAGGTCTTATAGGATAAAATGTGATCAGGTTGATAAGTAACTGAATAAACCTTTGGAGCATGAGTACGGACTTAGCTTTGTCAAGTGTCCTCGAACGTGAAAGGCACGCGAAGATTTGGGACTAAGGGCTAGGGAAGAGCTAGGGGCAGTGGTAAAGGTGGCAGCGCCCTCCTCTCCCCAGTTTCCTCTCGTTTTATATTTGGAACAGGCTAAACTCAATAGTATAGTACGCAGTTGTTTGTAACGAGCATAAGACCAACTTAGAACTACCACTATGCGTTAGAATAAACATTAACGGCGGATGTCTACGTCAGCCAATCCGTAAGTAGCCTCCCACGCAGGCGTTTTTAGGGGAGTTCGTTTTCCATCCCTCCCCACAAAGGGACGAAACACGAGCTCCCATAAAAACGCGTGCGTGGGAGGCTAATCCGTAAGGGTTGCATTATATTTGCGACTCTCCTTCAATAAATGACTTACATCCAATACAAAACTTGCAAAGACTAGCCTCGTTCAAATCTGACCCCCCTAAAGAAGGACGGCTTGTCTGTCAAAATATCGGGCAAACTCAAGTCGCGTTGATTGGGGGCGGGAGGGGTACGGTACGCGGGAGAGGAAAGAGCGGGAGGAAGGGGATCTAAAAAAGCGGAAAGTGGGAGAAATAAAGGGAAATTAAGCAACAATACTTAATCTTTCGCAATCGAAAAAGGGCTTAGCGGAGGAAGCCAAGAAAAATCTGAAAAATAGGGCGAAAGAAGGGAATGACAGGTACAGGGGCTCGTTTCTCGAAAGGCCCGGAAACTTTTCGGGCCCGAAGGAAAATTTTGAAATCAAAACCTGCTGAATAGTAGCACAGTTCCTAGCACACAAACCAGTCAACTTTCTTGTTAACTGATAGTTTTATTGCATCGTTTTCAAAATTATTGAAGAAACTTTGATCGTGAATGGGAACATGGCGAACACAAAACAGATTTCCAGGCCCGAAACGTTCCTGGGACTTTCGAGAAACAGGCCCCACGAGACGGAAGGTTGGATCCCCCATCACCCCAACTCAAGGATTTAAATGCCGTCATAATAATAAAAGGTTACCTCCATTTTAAGAAACATCTAATCGAAATGTCGCTTTCATTTAATAACCCACGTTCGATATATTAAAATTCTAACATGACGTCGAGGCTTTCTGGTCATTTTTCTATATTTGGTTTGGTGTTCTTTGTGCTCAAATCTCTTCTGGGAATTGCTGGACAATGGAGTCGTAAAAAAAAAATTGCAATTTTGACCCTAAAGCCTCGGTCATGTCAAAATTTTAATATAACGAACGTGGGTTATAGCCTGCGAAAACATTCGTTTCTCCTCGCTCTTCGCCGCCGGGGACGTTTCGCGCGAAACGTCCCCAGCTACGAAGAGCGAGGAGAAATGGATGTTTTCGCAGGCTACGTGGGTTATTGTGGCACTCGCAGCATGTGTTCGAGCTCGAGTGTTTTCATTGTACGGCCTCCCTTCCCTTCCTTTATCCCAGCCGACGCTTTTCAACGAAGAGAAGCTCTTACCTTGAGAAAATTCAACGGTAGTTGTATTAACCTATTATTTTAAACTTCCTTTGCCATGTTTTTATTTTTTAAAATGGTAAATGAAGTGCCACTAAATAAAACAAACACCCCTTCAGACCTTTGCCCGTGTTAGAGTCCCGAGATAATCCAGCCGGAAGCTAGGATTGATGTCACATTCACGGTCTTTTCGCGTGACAGAACATAATTACTATTTCATGATGACTTCGGCATGGTCACAGCAACTAACTCTGTAAAGCCCACTCGGGTTCCCTCGTAAACTGGTCCTGAATCTACCAGTCTACAAGTAATGGTTTCGAAATTCGCGCAAGAATTAGACCTGTGGTGAAAAACACGTTCCCTATGACAATTCCCACAGTACCTCTCAACTCTTGAAGATCATGGCGGCAGCATCATATCCCAGCTATTTCCGCTATCGTGGAGCGACATGCACGAAACAGGTTTCCTAGTAAACGAGGATCGGGGATCGAGGATAGGGGATGAAACCCAGGGATTATTGCCTGTTGCAACAACCAAACAAGAAATCGAGAACAAAGGGAAACATCTGGTTTATTCAGTCAGGAAGTCCAATATACAGTATATGTAGTACAGTAGTCAATATATATACATTTTAAATCAGCCATTAACAACAATAAACCATCACAAGGCGCCTACGTTGCAAGTCTGTGTGTAGACGCAACGGGTGGATAGAAACTTGTTCACTTCTAAAACTTCGCGAGCCTTCACCAAAAATACAATTTAAATAAAATTGACGACAATAAAAATTGAAAATACTTTCTCAATTCAAGACCACACATCCAATACACAATCCAAACGTCGTCTATTTACAGCACAAGGAAACTTCTAATGCTCAATTTGTACAAGGGCTGGGAAGGTGCGCATACGCAATCGTTCCACTTCAGCCCGGAGCACGGCTACTTCCTGCGCCTGCGCTTTGGCAAGGTCTACCAACTTGCGTCGTGCCACAATATCCTGCAGGCGTCGCTCGGCCCCAGTGTCAGAGCGACCAGCCGCTATTAAAAGGAAAAGTAAAGATACGAATCTGTCATGTGTTGGTCAAGTTCATGTGCTCATTTCGTGGAATAAAATTCTGCATCGTTTAGAGATGCATAGAATGCAGAGAAAGCCCTCACCCCTTCCCATCAAAGAAAAGAAACGAAGAAAATGTGGCATATTAGAGGTTCCCACATTGCACTTCGCTCAATATGTGCGTTCTTTGTAGTCTTATTACGTGGAAGCATTATGTGCCTATGAGAAGGGGTAAACCCTAATCAAGTACGAAGGTTTAAAATTCTTGACCATATGGCATTGACGACGTTAACTTTTTCAAACCGCATGAAGTAGCGACCCAGGGCTCTTCCATTAGAAAATGAGGCGGGGGCAGGGGTGGGCGAGGTTGTTTAGTTGGATAAAAATCCTTAAATAAGAATGACCGAGACCAGGTTTTAGGAGCCCGCGAGACTTCGCACCCCACTCACTAAAACCGCTGGACGCCAACCTAGTTGAGGTCATTGTTCACAAGGTCGTCCTAGTGGGATACCCAGTCTGTTTGTCAAGGTTCAAACAATTAGTTCTACTAAGTACAGTCAATTCTCTCATAGCGACCACTCCTCGTAAGCGACTACTTTTTAAATAACCGTTTTGTTTCTCAGTCGAATACTGTTTCAAAAACTCTCTCGTAAGCGACCACTATTTAAATTTCTTAAACGACCGCGGCCACTTTTTAGACCAGAAATCTGACATATTCTTTTGTTTTCTGTAGCCCAGACGAGTGAAAAGCGTTGAACCTTCGTGAATCTTCATTTTTCGAAACAGTTCATTTCGCTACCTTGTACAACACAAGAGACCTTATTTGATGACCCTTATCCCTTTTGTTTCGCATACAGCGTAAAGTAATGTTTTTAACTAAGGTCAAGGAATACTATTTTTCTGGAAAAAAAATTGGGGATACAGTGGAACCACGATATAACGAACCTCTAAAAACGAAGTCCTCGGTTAACAAACGATTTTCTTTACCCAAGAAAAAGTAAAAAGGAACCAACCTTGATATAACGAAACCTCGTTACAGCGAACAAATTTTGCCAGTTCCTTGGCCGTTCGTTATATCGAGGATCCACTGTACACAAATATTAATGCTTAGTAAAATCCAACTAGTGGTCTATTTTCAATGCTGCGTTCCGATTGGTCGAGCTTTTACTAGGCTATGTATTATAGCCCACTAGTGGCGAAAAGCGCCGGCTTTGAAAACCAAAACGATGGCGGCTGAATCGCGTTTTGCTAACTAAAGTTGTTTTGTCTCGATATTTATGACCAACTGTTGGATTTTACTAAAACAATTATTCCTCTCGCCCTCATGGCCTCTGAGTCCCATTCGGGCTCGAGGAATAATTGTTAAAGATCACTCATCGACGACCATCACACTCTTTTAAAGGCCTCTAGTACAAAAAAGACACCCTGATCAAGACGCTTAAAAGTGAACCTTTACACCCTGTTTAAGACTCAAGACCCTGAAGACGATACCCTGCCGTTCGGCGAACACAATACTCTGCTTACCATTTGCTTCGTTCACATTCCTTCGCTCAGCAACTGACAAGGCAAGTTCCTCTAGATCAGCATCCAGTTGTTCATTATCTTTTTCTTTTCGACGGATCAACCTCTTGATGTTCTTTATAGTTTCCTTGCGATCATTAACATTGCGATGATGCATCTTCTCTTGTAAGGTAAGCGTTTGTTCTAGAGTAGCGATCTCTTGCTGCTGCCTCGCTTGTTGGTCTCCCTCCGAGAGAAACTGGGGAGAAAAAAAGGAAACCGTCCCGTAAATACTCATAAATATAGTTCCTCTGTAATTTGAATTTCCCAAAAAACGTTTCTTTCCGGTCAGTTTCTTTCTGCTAGTAAAATCCATTTACCCCGGGTAGGGCTTATAGTGGCTAATCGTCACTCCTACTACTCTTTATTGATTTCCATGAAACGTGCTAAAGTTTAAATTGGTTTTCGTTTACAAACTCAGGTCCAACACGAGGAATTATTATCGTATCACATCAACGGCAGGTTCCGCATGCTTGGTCAAATCCTTAGTAATCAGAGAAAGAGTAAACACTGGGTTACTGAAAACACGTCCGTACCTGCTGCAACTCCTTGGTAACTCTTAGAAGCTGGATGTCACGAATCTTGGCCTGAAGATCTTCGCACTGCATGTCCATCTTCTTGTGTTCCCTAGCAAGAAAAAGGCGTGCATTATTTATGCTGCGTTTCCACCATACTAGACAAACCTTTATGTAGACGTGCTACAAGTCGACCTCTTGGCGAGCGGAGCGAGCCTTGTTTGGCGGCGAGGCGGCCGACCGCGAGCGGCGAAGTCGCGAAAGGTCGGCCACATGAAATCCATATAAGTCGCCATATGAAATCCGACGAAGGACTTTTTTGAAAGTCTAACCTTTTTCCGATACAGCGATAACAAACTGCATTGCTTCCGCTCCAGTCGCCTCAAATAAATCGTCAAGGCGACTTCCAAACTTTCAAAGAATCAATGTTAATCATGAAATCAACATCACGTTTACCATTCCAGTCGATGAATTCCTTTCCTGAACTCTTTACTGTCTTCCATTGTGGCAATCTTTCCTTTCCCCAAGGTCTAAAGAAGGTCATACGAGATTAGAAATAAGCTCAGAAAAAACGATTCAATTCACTTTGGCTTCAAGGACACCACAAGCTTGAACAGAAACGTACAGGAAGAGCCTACGGGCCGCATCCTTAGCAAATCCGGCTGCGTTACTTAACTATTTGTGTGTGTTTCTCTGTTTTCTTTGTTCTTGTGTCCCTGACCTAAACATTTAAACATTTTTTCTTTTAACTGGCTGCCTGGCATTTTTAACTCTTAGGTTATTTCGGGCAGCCAGCGCCCCTATCATTGTCTGTACTATTGTTATAAATTTTTATTTTATGCATATTATGGGGTGAAATAAAGTGTTGTTGTTGTTGTTGTTGTTGCGTTAGTGGAGTATAGGCGAAAACCCGTTTGGGCTGCGGAAAACAGTGAATCACTGAACTACTTTTTACAGGAATTATCAGGAGCATTTTATATTCCAGCAACTGTGATAGGTTTGGCGTGAACGGTCCAACTGCGCGTGAAATGGAACACTAGATATGAAACACAGCATCGTCGTCGACAAAATTAAGGAAGGAGAAAAAAAATAGTTTACCGTGATCTGAGCGTTAAGATCCTCAACAACAGAGCGGTGTATCAATGCACTGTCTGTGTAATCGGTGATGAACGAGCCCGGAGAGACCTCCACCTGTAATAAACAAGCCAACACTTGTTAGAAAATAGAATGTAATGTCTCTAACGACTGAACCTGAGCAGTCACCGATCTAAAACTAAAGTCAGCATTAATTTGGTAAGCGAAGGGAGCAAACACCAACCTGTCCCTGTTTTAGCAACAACTGTACTTCTAAATTAATAAGAAACCTCATTTTTTCATCTCTCAACCTTCAAAAACAAACAAACAAACAAACAATCAAAACAAGAAGAACTGCATCAGATTATTTCACTGATTAAAGAGTTCCAGTTAGCTTTTCTGGCAGAGAAAGGAAGGAAAATATCCCACAATCCGTCGTACATTACTGGACGCCAAGAGTCCACAATTTTTGAAGTTTTGGTGGGGCATAAAAGTGTCATCATACGGAAACGGTTTGTTTTAAATCAAACTGTTTCGCTAGAACACTAACATTTATCATCAACAGGATTGATAGCGTAAGTAGCCGATTGTACAGGGACTCAAGCCTGAGAAGTTCTTATGGAGCGTCTTAGCGACCGATGGCCTTTCTCCTAAACCGCTAAGAGGAAACTCGAACACGCAGCTTAGCCTTCGCTTCCAACAGGAATGCCTGAGGCCATTTGGTGACCTCATAAATTCTCGCGCGACAAAGAGCAGTAAGGAACAGTTACGTGTGAAGAGGGAACTGCTTCCAATACCTCTGAAGTTCCTGAAGAGTGATTTCCAGCTCTCTGTTGACTTTTTCATCTTCTTCAGTTCGTTTTTGCAGGAAGGAATTCATTTCAGCCAATGTCAAGGCCTTAGCTTTAACCTGTGCCCCGAATAAAAAAACAACATCGATTAAAATGTTTTCACATGCATTTTACAGCTGTTCTTAAGTATATGCAGACCAAAGCACCCACTCAGTAGGGACGAAAAGCCGTAACTTGAACTACATTCACTTGTTGCTTGTTCTCTGTAATTACACATTATCTCCAAACCTGTTGCTCGCTCTCGACTTTCTGCCTCCTGGCTTGAACAAGTCTCTGCCAGACAGCAGGTTCCACACCTTCGGGCATGTGCTGTTCGTCATCTAACTCGTCCATTGCGCGCTCCAAGCTTCGCACCGCCTCAGAATTTGCGCGCGAGGACGAAGGTCTGGGACCAAATGGGCTTCCACTCTCTGGAAGATCACCGTGCGATTCGGTCGCAGCCTTGAGCTGCTTCTGTCCCCTGAGGAAAAAAATACCATTCTGAAATCATAGCTTTATCACCACTTACAAACTGCCAGATTGTTACTTATCTTGACTAAGTTGACTTTTTCAGGTCGGTAAAGTTGCTGGTAGTACTGCGTTCCACACAATTTAACAGTTATACAGTTCTACATATCTTATACATGTCTCAAGCGGCTAGTCATCTACAGCTATCCGTACGGTATCTCCAAGGGCACCTCTTGAGCAATCTCGCTTCCAGGACATTTTCTGCTCAATCCCGAAAAGAAGGAAGGTCCTGGGAACGAGATTGCCTCTTGAGGAACATAATCCAATCAGAGCTCCCTAACCCTTCTCCGCACCACGCCTCTGGATTCCCTTGACCTTGTTGAGCACAGCCAAGACTACTTGAGGGACATTATGCCCAACCCTTCACCATACCAACCCCGTAGCCCCGTAGACTCCCTTGACCTTATTGAGCACTGTCAAGACTACGAGATGCATTACTGTTCCATTTTAACCAACTCACCTGGGCCTTCGCTTGAAGAGTTTATAAAGCTGTTCCACGGTATGCATATCCTGGTCTGCAAACTCCTTTTTGAAGGCTTTATCCAGAGCCTTGTCCTCAGCCAATACAATCTCGTAGGAATCACGGAACTGATCCACTTCTCGTTTGGCTTCAGCTAAAGCTCCTGCAGTCTGCGTCTTTTTATCTTTGGTGTCGTTCATGCGGCGAGTCAACTCTGTCTCCTGAATTTCCAGCTCTCCTTCCGTTAATACTGACACCATCAGGCGAAGGATCTTGAGTTCTTCCTGCAGAAATTATGAAGGGGATAATAGCATCGTTAAATTAAGCGTGTAAGAATAATTTGCGCCAGTTATTCAACGAAACCTTGCGAGCACGGATTAGCCTGTGAAAACAGCCGACATTTCGCGACGCCACCACTGATTTCCCCGAGAAATGGACGTGCGAGGCACGAAAGCAGAAATTCAATACTGATGACGTGCTTCTGATTGGTTGAAGAAAATTTCCCTCGCAGCACGACTGGCTGTTTTCTCAGGCTAGCACGAATGGCTGACAGTGATTTACGACATAATAGCATTCATTCAACCATGGCTACAGAGCGTCCTTTGGTACTTGTGTGACACCGCTGCTTACCAATTAACTAATCGACCTAGTAACAACCAACCGTCCTACTACCTACATTCTAACCAACCAAATGAGCTCCCTTCCTACAAGGCGACCGTTTAACTGATCTTTCTATCTACCTACTCACAGACTGGTCACGATCCCCATCTTACTGCCTACGTATTGATTGACCGAGCAGCCTGCCTGCTTGGTGACCCACCAAGATTAAAGAAAGAATTGCCTGCTCACCAACTGACCCACCTATCTGTCAACATACCTGGTAGATAACCATCTCGGTCTTGACTTTCCTCTGAAACAACTGGCCCAGTTTCTCATCAAATACAGCAGTCGCTTCAGAGATGCCACTCTGCAATTTCTTGAGCTCAGTCTCCAGTGATTTGCGATACTTCTCACGATCCTCTTGCAGTTGTTGCTTCTTCTTCTCAAACTCCTTGGCAGCTTTTTGGTCGTCTTCACTCCATTCCTCTTGAGATTTGTTGATAATGAAGTCAGGCGGAACCAGATCCTTCTTCAGTTCGTCTTCAGGGTTGGCCTCCAGTCGCCCCTGCATCATCATCATCAGTGCACGCTCACGTGCGTTATCCCCTTTCTCAGCTAGCCTTCGCTCTACATGGAAAAGAAATGTTGCATAATAATCATTGCTGAACTCGTCAGAACACTCGCCATGCACACTTGTTCTCAAAAAACCTGCGCTCCTTTTTTATAATCGCTTCAAATTTACTCGATCGTCCGGATAGCACTCGATTCTATCCAATGCAATCGAGGTCGTCTCAGTCGCCAGGGTTGTTTACGATCGTCTGGGTAGCGTTTCCATATGATCGTCCCGATCGCCTGAAAATTATTTGAGACGAATGCATCGGCCGATCGGGACGATCATATGGAAACCACACTTGAGGGCCACCAGCCGGGCGGACATTTTAAAAATGAAATGTTAGTCTTTCTGCAAAAGGTTCGCAAAACCCATCTGTTCCGTGCCTACTATCTGGCTGGATGGTCCTGATTAATAGTGGAATTCTCTCTCTGACCAGGGTGCTCTCAACGAACCGTTCTGACAAATGGGAAGCGCCCTAAACCAACATTTATTGGGTCTATTTCCAGTGACAACATCCGATTTTTCAGAATTTGGGTGGTGTTTTCAACAACTCTACAATGAATTCTTTGACGCGCCACTTCAAAGACCGTGGCGGTCTAGCAGTAGTCTCCATCACGCGCGAAAGTCTCTAAAGCGTAAAGTTAAATGTTGATGAGTTTTCGATCACTTTAGAGCCTCGTAGCCCGCTTTCCATTTCAAGTGGCGTGGAAAATAGAACGCTTCAGCAAGCGGCAAAGGTCATCTCTCTCGATTCTCCTTTCGCATGTCGCTCGCGCGTGACTTTCCACGATATCCCCTAATGGAGAGCTCCCTGTTAGCCCTTCAATCACTTGTTACAAACCTTCATAAATCCGGGCTTGTTCTTCGAGTTTCGCCTGTTCTTCAGGACTGATGTACTTCTCAAACGGAACCTCGTCATCTTTGACTTCTAACAGCAGCTCTGGCTTCTCGTCCACGCTCATGACCGGTGTAAAAACCTTCTCGACAAGCTCCAGGTCACCGAGTATCTTCCTTATTCGGTCGTTCTTTTCGCTGACTCGTTTGATCTCCGCTTCTTTTTGTTTGAAAACATCGTCAAACTCCTTGTTGAAGGCCACCTTGATTCTGTAAATGGCATCCTGCCATAGAGTAAAGCTTATAAATATACTTGATTTGACGATGGAAAAAGAGATTTTTAAAACATGAACTATTTTTTTCATTATTTAACTAAAATTCATTGGCAGATTTGTTTGGGTACCTACGAAGGACTTGAAACACGTTAAAAAAAAGTCATAATTAAATCAAACTGCACAGCTCAGTGGTACTTGATCTTTCTTCCAACTTTTGCAATCCATGTTTGAAACAGTTCTATTGTTTCTTCAAAGTAAAAAATCTCCTAACGTTGACGAGATATTAATAGGGCGCTTTCCATTTGTCAGAACTGCTCGGCAGGACCATTGCCGGACCAGTCATTTTGACTATGAAATCGGCTTTTTCCAAGGGTTTTTGCTGAACAACCATCTCCTTCCTTCACACTATTTAGGATTTGACCGATCTGATCGGATAGTTTTGATCAATAGTAAAATTCTCATTACGACGGGAAGGATCTGGCCGGTCAGTTCTGACAAATGGAAAGCGCCCTAAATTGTGGCTTTCTTAAGGTCTGGAAACCATCATATCCCCTCCTTTTCTTCCTCTCTTTTGAACCAGACTAGCACTAGAATTCATTTTTTGATCCATGCTTACCTGTAACAGGACAATTTGATTGAGCTTCTGCTGTACCGTGTGAAGCTGAAATTGGCTCTGGAAAAGCTCGTTCCCTCCCCCATATGCTGAGCCACGACTCCCGGATGTAGCAGGGTTGTCTCCAGACGTCTCTCCGTCATCGTCAGCTAGGGCATCCTCGTCCTCAAACTCGTGGCGTTCATCTGTAGAGAAATCAAATACAAAATTGTTGGAATAAACTATGGAATGTCCTATTGCGATGATTAAATTGTAATTTCCTCAAAACCCTGTAGAGATGCCGTTTGGAATTCTCGGTCACAGCACTATCGCACGAAACTGAAGATTTTCGACACTTCCTGTCTGACTCTCTGTCTGTGTGTTTATCCGCCCAGCCGTCCGTCCGTCGTTCTGTCTATCTGTTTGTTTGTCTGTCTGTCTGTCTGTCTCTTCGTCCGTCCGTTCGTCTGTCTATCTCTCCTTTTATCTGCCTTTCTACCTGTTGCACAGGTCGAAGTGTTCTTACCAACAAGTGGAGTGTTCCTGGCGGAAGTGGGACCTGAAGCCACCTTTTTACTGGAGTCAGCTTCCGCTTCTTCTATTTTCCTCTGGTTAGTGACGTATTGAACCTCTTCGAGTTCAGCTTTGGTTCGCTCTTTCATCGGGTAGTTCGATACTGATAAAGGCAGATGAAAGGCGTTTACAGACCGTCCTTTGACAGCCATAGCGGTCCAGCACTCCTTCTTTATCATGTCCCGTAGGTATTGGTTAGCTAGATTGGCCAGTTGTATCTCCTCGCGAACCTGTAATGTAAAAGGTAATAAATACATTACTGACCATGCGAGAGGTCAAGATAGCTGGATGTGGTCAAGTTGTCTTTTGAGTTTTTATGGAGCGAGTCAAGGTCAATAAAGACGCAAAAAAAAAAACGCGGCCGATATCCAGCCATCTTGACCAAACAAGCTTAATCAATGAAGGATTTATTATAAGTCCAAAAAGAAAACTTTTTCTTACGGGACCAACGCGGGAAATCCCGAGCGGGTAAAATGGGCCCATCTTGCCCGCTCGGGTAGCCAATCAGAACACAGGATTCGCATCATCTTGCCCGCTCGCGGATTCACCCATATGATAAACCTTGTTCACAAATATAAGCAATGATAACAAATCACCAATATTTTTCTGTCTTTAAACACAGAGTCAGACATTGTTTTTGCCATTTAAAGTTGGACGCCCAAACCTGTTTAATTTTCTCTTCTCCTTCTAAAACCAGTTTCTGTCGCTGATCCACGTCCAAATTGTACTCATGCCTGTCGAGTCTTTCTAGTTCCGGTGCTTCCTGGTTTTCCCTCATCATCTGCAGAACAGTCTCACGTAATTCTTGTATCTCCAGACGCAACTTCCGTTTAATTTCGGCGAATTTTTTGGCCTCTTCACGTTGGCTCTGAGAAAGGAGGAAAAACTATAAGGTAAACTCAATCGACATAGAAACACACCGACCGTCCTCGAGTTCAGTGAAGCTTGCTTTAGTTGTATAAGGCAGTGGCAGATGCAGGGGAGGGGCCCGGTAGGACCCGCCCCCCTTATTTTTAGTCCAAACTGAGGCCCGAAGGGCCGAAACAGACACGGAACAAATTTCTTGGAGACCACCCCTCCCTCCCCCCCTCTTATCCCAGGGTTCTGGATGACAGGGCCCCACATTTACCTGAAGGTCTAGATTCGCCACTGCAAGGTGTTGGTTGATTTGCAAAGAGGAAAAGGTTGCCTGGCTTCTGACTCCCAAAAGAAGCAAAAATTAAACTTCATTATGAAAATTTCTTTGCCCAAAAACAGACAAACAAACAACAAAAATTAAGCACTTCATTCAACAAGTGTCAACCAATGAAAAACACTGCTTTAACGTCTCTTACTTGAAGACGGAACCGCCATTTCTAAGTGGTCATCCGAGCCACGCAAAGCTCTAGCCGTTTGTGGGACAAAGGAAAACAACCAGTACGATAAAAAAACCTCTCGCTCTTAGAGCTTTCAGTGGAAAAGCCAAACCATCCAGGAAATTTTACCCACAGAAAATTAGAGATACTCTTTACAGTAAAGTAATGTTGAGTAGCTTTCACCTGAATAGTCTAACTTTACCGTTTGATTCACAAAAATTCAAAGGCTAGAACCACCGATAGATATAATATAATGCTCAGTTATTAGCTCTTGTGATTTCAGTCGTAGAAAATGTTTGAAAGAACCGATCCAATGAAACAAACAGTATCACAACAAAATAGTGTTTAAAAGCTGATCCAAGCTGAAGAGTTCGACTCGCATCGAACGACTCAGTCTTTCTCTATGCACCAAGAAAAATCTACTCTAGATTGAGTCTAAAAGCACCACTTTTAAGTTAAAACATCTCTTTTTATACCTCACTGACGGCCTTCTCAAGCCACGTAGCATCTTCTGAAGGGGTGGGAGTGGGGGTCGTGTAAATTCGGTCTTTGACAATCTTCTGTTGTTTCTCACTCGCCTCAGTGTTTGCCTTCTCAACTGGCGAAAGGGGTCTGGGAATATAATCTCCCCTCTGAGCCGCCAGACTGTCCTCTTCCTTTCTAATGGTGGCCAATAGTGACGTACGTGCGCGCGCAGCATCTATGGCGGCAGTAGCTTTTCCTCTTCCTACAAATAAATTTGTAATGATAAATGGCGGTGATGTTAAGATGGTGATGACAGCCACATAAAACGGTCGACACTTCGCGACACCACCACTGGTTTCTCCGCAAGATGACGTCTGAGGAACAGGCGCAGAAATTCCATACTGAGGACGCGACACTACCCAGATCTGGACAGTGCTTCTGATTAGTTGAAGCAAATTTCCCTCGCGACATGGCCAATCAGAAGCACTGGCCAGTTGGTGAAAAGTCATCAGTATGGAATTTCTGCACTCGTTTCTACGACGTCATTTTGCGGGGGAACCAGTGGTGACGTCATTTCCTCAGGCTATGGTGATGATAATTGCGACTGTGATGTTGCTGGCGGCTATGAGTAGAACGGTGGTGATTATGATGGTGAAGCTTTTTATTCAAGACAAGCATATCCAAATCCTGCTGTTTTAAGACAATAAAGCCAAAGGCGACTTGGTGATGGTGGTGATAATGGTGGTACGGGTGATGAAGCTGGCAGCTGTGACAATAGCCCGAGGTGGGGGGGGGGGGGGTAAATTAACCTAAGAACCCCCCCCCCGGACAACGACGACGACAACCGCGACGACGGTGGTGAAAAAGTCTCTTAAAACGTGAGCTCAAACTGTTTCAAAATTCATCGCTCTTACTCCATGTCGTTCAATTCGTCAAATGTTGGTCAATTTTTCTGGAGATGAATTGTAAAGGACTGTATCTATGTTTAAGAAAAGAATTGCAAAATCGTTGTCTTGTATTCACGTACTCCACAAAGCGTGAATTTAGGCAGTTTCACGTCGAGGTCGCGCAACGACGGTAAAGAAATGTACAGAGACGCGCGATACATGTGCAGAGTTGTTGTTTTGTTAATATAGACCTATTGCTTTTTTGACGTTCTCGATGCCGTCATCGTCGTCGTTGCTTAAGCTCCCTAACGATGGTGGTGGAAGTAGAGGAAGGTTTCATTTGCCGTCCGCGGCTATATCATTGTAATAAGTTTTCAAAAGAGTAGCGCCAAGTTGATCATTACAATTTTATTTCCTTTTATTACCTGTTGATGAGTAGTTCCAGACCCAGCAAGCCAGAACTCCATCCGCACCTGTGCTCAACACACGCTGTGAATCGCCAGTGAAGCAAATATGAGTGGCTCCACCCCGCTTGTAATGATGCGCTGGCACACGCAATGTACGGTCCTACAATGAATGGCACGACACGTTTGAGATCACCAAAAAACAATAACAACAACAACGAAAAGCAAAACCAAAAATAAAATGTCCGTACGCACGGTCAATGGACCGGTTCATTTTTAAATAGATTTTAGTGCAATTTTTCTTGAGAAAGTGGAAGAAACAGTCCCTCTAAGAGCGCATTCGAAGTACAAGATATCATCAAACGGAACGTTAAGTGTCATTAAAGTGTCAAAAATTCTATTTTTAGGTTTGTAGGCTTTGCCTACTGGTTTGTGGGAGTTCACCGATATCCCAAATTTGCGCCAAAATCGTATTGAAAATAACCTGGTTTGTAAAAACGCCGTGACAGGAGTACAAGTTGCTCACTGCGAGTTATGGGCACCTCGCAGATTTAGCAGAGACAACAGGACGACATTAGGGAGTTTAAGCGGCGACGTTTTTGAGCCACGCATGTCAACCGGAAGTGAGCCTTTTTCTCTTTCGATATGCCTTGACGCTACCAAACTTGTATTGCTAAGTGTCTTTACTCTTAAAGAGACGATTTATCCAAGAATTTGTTCAAAATCACGGCTGAAGAGTCCAAAACGCCCACTTCCGGGCGAAAAAAAAAACGTCGTTACTTAAACTCCCTATAGCACGCGGATCTAAAAACCGGCTTCACAAATGGTAGAGCGGCAAATTGAGCACCCTAAGTCGGGTTTGGTTATTGGGTTAACCCAATATCATTCCTCATTCCCAAATCTGAAACAAGAAGTGTTCTTATAATTTAAGATCCGGTAGTGAGAACAATAAACAAATTAAGGAGAACTAAGACAGCCGACGAATTTTTAACATGTGGATATTCTTTAACATGATTACTAGTACAGTTGTATACTCCTAGCATAATTATGTTGTATCTTTTAGATTGTATACATATCACTTGTTCATTCAGTATTTTTTAACTGCAAGAAAGTGAAATAAAGTATATTTATTTAGTTGCGTTGCATTGTCTTTGGCTGCAAATAGGAAAATGAAGCAAATCTTACCAGTGCACCCACTGCTCTGAGGAGAAGTTTGCCATCAGCAGCACAACTAGCCAGCCATCTTAAATGTGGGGATAAGGCCACGCGACCACCATGCAACTCATGGCCTGGGTAAGAACCGGATGGCTTCAGCTTGGTGTCTGGTGGAGTCACCTGAGGATTGAGAGTGTCATCTCAATACAAGACGGGAAAAAAAGCAAATACACTGGCAGCCTTAGAAACCGATTTCTTATATTCCGTGCTACCGTATTTGTTCAATTAAGCGCCGCAGATGAAAGCAAAATTACCATTAAAGGCTGCCCTCGAATAAACGCCGCTCCTAATCGAAAGACCGCGGCGTCTACTCGAGGATGATAAGAAAGAAATCGGTACAACTTGGTAATTTACACCATCCAAACATTTACGATTCTGTCTCAGCAAAATAAGAGAGACATTAAGACCTTTAAATTACATAATATTTACAAACGATTTCCAGTAACTGTTGTCAGTGATTTAAGAAAAGTGATTTCGAAGTAAACGTCACCCTCGAATAAACGCCGCATCGGAAACGCTGAAAATTTAATAAACGCCGCGGCGTTTAATCGAATAAATACGGTATTCCCCAAAATTGTTAAATTGTTAACTCTGAACCCTTCACAGAGTGACTCACTGACAATTCTTCCGCCAGGATTTTGGTATCTTGCCGCTGAATAGTGGGAAGCCGTTTAATGGCAGACCACTTAATGGAACCTTGACTGTAGTCGTTGTATTAGAGACTTTAAGATACACTGTTTCTGACTACAGGTGTGGGTAGGAGAACATGATTGCCATGTGTTTATTTGCTGTTTATTTTGAAAGGAAACAAAATTTCCTCGCCCAGCCCACTAGCCTAGCTGTGTCTCTGGGCTAAGAGGCAGTCTAACCGTATTTACGGCAAAGCGGGGTATTGTCAATTTATCCGCCCCCGTGCTCCAGAAACGGTTTTTCGTAAAGTATGGACTATTTCATCTCATTTAGGAGTTTTAGGCCCGGTTCAGACGCCGAACTTTTCATGAGCCGAACCTAATTCGAATTAAGGCCGACCCAAATTATTTAGACCGGCTAAATTGATTCAGACGCCGATCTTAATTCCAGCCGAACTAAATTCAGAAGGCGAAAAATGCGCATTTTGGTCAAACTGCTTACAAAATACGTTATAAGAAGTTATGCATTAGGTTCGGTACATGAAAAGTTCGGCGTCTGAATCAAAGGCGTTCCAAAGTCGATCCAAAGGCGAAATTCCCGGCCGGGCTAGGCGAAAAGAACGGGTGAGCCGTTCCAAATTGAAACAGGCGTTCCTAACTGATCCAGACGCCGAACTTTTCATGTACTTAATTCAATGTATTAGGTTCGGCTCATGAAAAGTACGGCGTCTGAACCGGGCCTTAGTCCTTTGAGAGTACGACCGTATCCACCCCAACCTTGTCAGCTTTAGCCTGTGCTCATGTGATATCTCAATTCTCTCCTCCCCACCTCTAACAGCCTTACGTTTTGCCCCATCTACCCCTCTCTTGGTGCTACTACTTACCTTGCCCTCCCCTGTAAGTGCTAGTTTGACCATCTCCTTTCTGGCATGCGCCACTGATAGAGCAGTCTGTGGACTTGTGAGCACCAGACTGTAACACGGAGCAGCAAGCTGATGAATGGCCTTTTTTACTGCTTCATCTCTGTACAGAAGCGTCTTATTCAGAAAAGCTTCCTGTGCACCTGATCAATCAGAAATCATTCAGAAGACAGTTCCTTTTTAGGCACGTAAAACTGGCCATGTAACGAGGACATTGCGGTTTTAGATCAATTCTGTTCTGAAGTCGTTACTTAGTGCCTGTAACCCATACACAAAATGTTCTTGTAGCGTTATGAAGACAGTATAAAGAAGATATCACACAAAATTTATCAGGAAGAACCAACCATAATAATTTTCTTGGTGATTTTTGGAGGCATAGTATTAAAGTTGAAAAAGTTTACCCAACTTTTTCAAGTTTCAATCCATGTCCATTCTTGCAATCTGTTGCAACAGACGACAGGGAACAGTTTCAATACCTAAATATAGTCTAAAATAACAAAGCTGGACCATTATTTTGAGAATTCAATTGATGCCAAAAACGTTTTAGCTTTTTAAAAAGAGCGCAAGTAGCATGACGTCGCCCCTTTCCATTTTCCAGTTTAAGGTTGTACATGAGAATGGATCGTTGTTGTGTCGACTACTCTTATTGGACTGTTTAGGGAACGCTAGTGATTGTTTTATTGGCTAACACAAATATTTTACGTCCCCCAAGCAGTCCAATAGAAGAATTCACCCTACCCCTGACCTAACAATGGCCAATGCCTACGAAGCCTTTTTGACCCGCAAGCTTGGCATTCGGCGCCTGAAGTGTCCATATCTACAACGTACTTTTAAGTTATCTTCAGAGTCAGGGAGCCAAGAGAGAACAATCCCAATATTCTCTCTTCCCAGGGTAAATTCACAATTGCTATAGCAACAACACGTGCCTGGTGCTCTTCAGGTTGGTGCGTGCTACATAAAAGCTGTAGGAAGGTGAGTATAAAGGGAGATTATAACATCTTCCGTGAGATTCAACTTAGAGCTATTGACCGAATAGGATGAAATACAATTAACTATAGAAATCGATTGTTTAAGAGTCTATGCACACCGTACAATCTGAAATCTGGCTTCCATACAAGATGTATTTAGCATTCTAGTAATGGCAAAATAGAGATAAGGAGGATTTTGAACAAGCTCTCTGTGAATTCTTAGTCTAAAAATACGATCAATCGAACAGATGTTCACTTTGCCAAAATATATTTAACTTACCATTTAAAATATCCATAGTGACTTCGAATTCTAAAAGGATCGTTGCTAAAGGGCTTTTTTCACTTGTACGGTAAGCCACTGCAATTTTCCAAGGGCCTTGGGAATCTTTTTCACGGCTATTTATTGTGGCAACTGAGCATACTGTGCCTGGTAAATCTTTGTGAAGGAAAAACAAACAAACAAAACAATTTCAATTGACAATAACGCATAATTTTCAATCAGTGCCCTGTAGACAAGTCCCAGTATCAAGGAAAGAAGTACACCTCCCCTCTGCAAGCTTATTTTGTCGGTTTCCCATCGAGTGTCAAAAGTAACATTTTCATAGCCAGTAGTTATTTCCATCCCAAACGGATAAGTTAGTGGAATATGATCGACTGGGTGAATGCGGTTTGACAGTTTGACAGTGACTGACGTTTCGGCAAAGTCAGATTGTACAGGTTGTCGAAACGTCAGTCACTGTCAACAACAGTCCTATTTGGGACTACATTCACCTGGACGATCATATTCCAGATATTCCACCTACGTATGAAATGTCACCCGGGTTCAATACATTTATCATGTTCCTAAATTGAAAGAGGCATGATAAAATAGGGGCTCGAGATAACATTCGACCCAAAAGGAAAAGATTTTAACCTATGGTTTAGATTCACCTTGATCGTGTTCTCCCTTTATTGTGCAATCTTTAAGTCTTGTGACTGGCTAAAAATCTCGCGCAGCTCTCTTCAGCCAAGAAGCAGAACAAAAACCAAAGCCGATTTCAACATGTGCGCACATTTTACCTCTCTTTTCTTGTTTTTTTTTTTTACGGTTTCTGATTGGCTGATTGGATTGTTTGTGCCTGGACGTTGTGATTGGCCATAGTAATTACATCTGTACTTTTGTGTTTGTTTGAGCGCAAAGCCGCAGGCGATAATAATGAATCTTGCTCAAGGTCTTCGTTGTATTTTGACTCGAATTACATACCAGTCAAACCTATATATTTGGAGTTGTCAAAGGAGTTAGGTTTGTTTCGGGAACTCAGCTATCAGAGACGGGGAGTAGAGGGTAGTAGAGGGTAGAACAGAGAGCTGAAAGGTGTCAACAATAGACCAGTTCTGACCTAAATGTCCGAGAACTTTAAAGTTGTTACTGACTCTCGCATCACACACAAACACGTGACCATCATTTGATCCAGTGACAAACATCTGTCCACTCCAGTCGTAACTGAAAAAGTGATACAAGCAAAGGTCAACAGTAGAAAAAGCGATAGGACGAAGTGGCATACATGTTGCAGACAAAATCAGAACACTTGTACTGTCGACAGGCTTTTTGCTGAGGACAAGACTCCGGGGTTACTTTGGAGACTCAATTTATAGCCCTTGCATCGGTTTTTACAATAACCCCAGAAGACGAGAACATGTGATAGTAGTATAGGGTGGCATGATTTGTACCTTTTTTGAGGGGATGAGTCTCATAAATTAGGGATGAGCGTTGTGTGACGAGACAAAAGGGAGTTTTAGCATCGACGACCGCGACAGTAGCTAAAACATCACTTTTAAAATGAATCGGCGTTTTTCAAACTGTTTCGCGTTTATTCTAATTCACTGAAAATGTCTAAAGTAGGCAAATTTCTCTAGAGTTGATTTCTTGGGGACCGCATTCAAGTTAAGAAAGAGAAAGAAACTTTCGCCGTCGCTTGTTTACGTCCTCCATAAAACGTGAAATTAGGCATTTTCACGTCGTCGTCGTGCAGTAACGGCTAAGAAATGTACAGAAGAGCGTGAAGCACGTGCAAACCTGTTGTTTTGCTTAATAAACCTATTGCTGTTTTGACGGTCTCGCTGTTGTCGCCGTCATCGTTGCTAAAACTCCCTAAAAACGGCTGCGAGGGATACTAGAGTCTCATTTACTGGAGAAGGAACACACCTACATTAATGCGATTCCTACTCAAAAGGAGGGTGTGAACATGCGTTCTATACTACTCTCGACATTTTGCATTTACTAGTAAATCCAACACTCTAATGAATAACTCCTAGTCGCTTGGTGCAAAACCTAAAAACTGGATTAGAAAAAGAAAACTGCTTCATACCGGCATCACCGAAGAATAATATCGTGATTTTATTGCCCAATTTATTGCCGGAAAAGATCTGGCGACGGGGGTGCAACCCAAAATCGCGCGTCTACGAAATGGTGATTTCAGCGAGAAATATCGCAGTCAAGGTGCCAAAATTCTTCTGCCGTCTGCATTTATTAACCAATTATAACTACATGCATTTCTTAGGTGCCTTTTTTTGGTCATGGGTTGCAAATCAAATCATCCCGAACTGCCAATGAAGCATTTTCAGGTCATGATATCACATAGAATGAACATATACAGCGCACCTTAGTTGTAACACTGGTCCATTATGAAAGTGACTTCTGTAAATAAGTCGTGGCTTCTCCACATTAGTGATCTCAACAAAGTAGATATGGCCAGTAAGAGTTCCAATAGCCACTGTACTAGAGGATGGACTGCACTGCATACATGAGGCCTGTACAGGGAAGATGATAGAGCGATTTTCGTATGACCTTAAAGAAAAAACGCGCGAACAAAACAGAAACAACAAACGAACGGAAATAGAGCGATTTGATTGATTTAGCGAACGCTCAGGTGAAAAAACTTCATGCCCGAGAACTTTCTAGAAATCAACTGATACTTCGCTTTGACGTCATACTGTAACACGATTGGCCAATCGAACAAGGCCTACTCCATATTAGGGTTTTCTTTGGCCGGAGAACGAAGAGTCCATGAATGTTTTGATCTCTTCATCCATTGGCTGATAAAACAAATAAAACGAACACTTACCGAAACCATTTTTCAAGGTAATACGAAAATCGCTCCAACTCCACCTAAGGCTACGCTCAAAGGGTACCGGACGAAGTTTCGTCCACTTGAAAATTTGGGTGTTCACACCGAACCACGCTAACGGTACGAAAATTTAGACGCCGAGCCGTTAGGAAAATCGAGGCAAAATTTTACGCCGATACGGTCAAAAATTTGACAGGCCAGGTGTGAACGCCTTGACCATCAACATTTTTGTACGGCAAACGCGTGGTTGAATGGATGCACGGGACCTCAGCTGGGAGACGCCTTTTTGGATTTGCTAAAGCAGCGCTTTGCACGTTGGCAGATGAAAAAACAACTGAAAAAAGTTGAAATTCAACCTGGTTTGTCAGTTCCCTGTGAACAGGGCAAAAATATTGAACTGTAGAACTGTATGAACAAAACGTCCAGTCAATTTTTCTTAGCCGGTCGAAAATTCGTTCGGTATAATTTGACCGCAGTCTTAGTGAGCATGCTAGGGAAAAAGGTTGTGAATGAATGACGTTGAGAATCAAACTAGATTTATCCACTTAACCTGCATTCAACTACAGCATATACAGACAGAAAATTGGTCTCAGAGTTTCCACAATAGAAGTCTATTTAATTACCTGACAGTCCAAATCGATTTTGCTTACTAAGCTGCTGGTTTGTATGTCCCACACCTGCAAGAGGCCATCGGATTTGCAACTCTGGAAAACAGTAGATTAAAATTGTTTTAAAACAAATGATTCTCAACCGATGTGACACTTCTTGGCAATTAAATATAGCGCCTTTCAATGTTTAGGGAGGGGCTCGCCCCATGTAATGTAATCTGAATTTGGATTACGGGAAATTTTTGCTCACAGAATCCAGAATCCAAAACAGTTTTTCTTGCCGAATCAGGAATACTGAGCTTTGGAATCCAGAATTCAGCCCTAGAAATGCTGAATCCCCCCCAACGAATGGAATCGAGAATCTAAGTTCCACTCACAAGGAACATATATGGCAACTCTCCCGGATACAGCATTGACCCTCCGCTCTCCAATACGGGTCACCAAATCTCCCGCATAAAAGAGACTTTTGAGCTTTTCTGTGTTTTAGTTTGAAATTTAGCCCATTTTTTCCCTCAAAATTTGAACTTTTTACTCATAGTACGGTTTCTGGTACTTTTTTTTTTGCACGTATTTTGATAGCATGTACTTCATGTAAGACCTCATATAATATCCTAAGCCATTGTGGCTTGGTCAATTTGTGGGTGGGGGTGGGAGGTGTTGGGGCTGTTGACATTTGGCGAGGTGGATGTAGTGGAAAATAGAGAGTCTCAGGATTTTAGATCCCCGGAGGTTGGCATCTCAAAAGGAATGAGAACCCTGGAATCTGGAATCCACAGCTTGGAATCCAGAATCCAAGACTGTCTTGAATGATCTTATGTGGGGTGACAGATCCATTCTCTTACCACGCAGTATTGGGTCCCAGCTGTCAAACAGTCAATGCCAACAAAGTCTGCATTGTGAATATCTAAGAACTCTGCAATAGATCCTTCAGAATCATACAGATAAACACATCCCTGAGAAAAAAAAAGAATTAAAAACACCTCTAGTCAATAATTTCATCTTTATTACAAATAAAGCTGAATTTGAGTGTAATGATAGCAACTATAAACTGAAAACAAGTACCATTCACACATGAAAACATACAGGATTAAATGCAAAAACCATATACAGGGAAACCTTGATATAACGAAGGGCCAGGGGATTGGAAAAATTTGTTCGCAATAACGAGGTTCTTTTTATTATATTTTACTATTACTGGGGTAAAGAAAATCGTTCGTTATATCAAGGGCATCGTCATATCGAGGTTTGTTATATCGAAGTTCCACTGTAAATAATTACTAGAGAGTTTAATCTTCATGTATACGGCAAACGACAAACGTCAGATTCGAGTTGAGAATTTCTCAAAATAGAAAATGAGCGGATAATAACAGCTCAGAAAATTCTTATGGATAAAAAATTGCCTGAAACTACTAACTTATGTCGAAATAATGAAAAGTTAGGTGGCAAGCAAAGGGGAAACTTGGTCACGAGGTACAAATTCAAGTTTGCCGTTTGACTTAAACGTGATGCTTATTTAACCTCTCTAATGTCAAAGTAATAATACCGTGAACACCTTGAACAGGTAACGTAACTTGACACAGGGCTGGAACACCAGACTGTTAAGTCCAATGGTAAAAAAGGTTACTACATCACAACTATACATGGACCAGTTATTTACATTACCTTGGGGCTGCCAAGAGCCATGGTTCGGTAGTTGGGAGACCACATGAGACTTGACACAGCACAACCAACTTCGATCTGCTCCACAATTTTAAGCTCGGAGGAAGAAACATCCAAACACCTCAACAAACCATTCTAAAAGTCATAATGTAATGAACTCATCAGTAACGAGAGGAAGTGAGCTTTGCTAAATTAACTACAGGTAGGTTTATACATGACAGAAAAGTTATTGTGCACGAAACAACCCGAGCTGACCCTAGTTCAGAAAGCCTGACTCCCATAAGACTACCTAATATCACGGGTCAGGGATTTGAGCATTGTAAATGTCTACTTCTCGCGAGGAGAACTTGGATATTATATACTACTTATTAACTAAGAGTGCGGCCATTACAGGGAAATCTCAGACCGAGGCCTTGATGCTGTATTGACCAATCGATAGCGAGGTAAATACATCAAGGCCGAGGTCTGAGATTTCCTTGAAATGAGCGAACGGACGAAGTTAATAAGTTATTTATTATATGATATATTATATGGCCTGTTTAGCACTATTCTTAAAATGAATACAATAGAAAACACCAGAAGTAATTTTCAACATCTGCCGAATCTGCGTGTAAGAGGTCATTCAGGGTCACGAAACCACAAGACACAGTTTCTTTGACAATGAGAAATGTTTTTGGACCTGAACCTGCGATCAATTAAAACCAAGAGTGCGCGTACTATTGTAACCTTATAATGATCTTATAAGGATCCTTATAATGATAATACTTCACAGTTAATATAATAATCATTTTTGTTAGCCACAGTAGCTGGTCATCATGGCACACTTCTAAGAAAAAAACTTGTTGTCAAACGCAAAACCTTTGCAAGTCACTTACAAAACCTAAAGGAACAACAACAAAAATATCTGATTGAAACTCAACATTGGTGTTTATAACCACAGAACAGCAAAGATTTTGTTTCACTTTAGAATTCTTTTGGTATAATGATGTGATTTTGATGGCACAAAACATACTTCACATAATCCATTTCTTTGGAAAATACCTAATAATAATTATTTGATATGTCCAAAAAAAGGAATGGGGTCCACTGTAGACAGTCACCAATGAGGTTTCAACCCAAAAGACTGTTTAAAATGGCCCTGAGATGAACAGGGTAACAGCGCCCTGAGATGAACAGGGTAACAGCTTACCTGGCCAGCAACATAAAGGCCTTTCTTATGTAGGGCTAGACAGTCTACTGAGCCTGGGCCTACATCTACCACGTCAGCTGTCTTTGGCTTCTCTTCATTATCAGCAGCTTCATCTGCATGTAACATGTTCAATTAAAAATTAATATCAAAAGAGTGTTAATTTATCTCATAGTGTGGATGTATCTTCTGCAAATCAAACTCCAAGTTTTCTCTCAAAAAATACATCATTAGAGAACTGGATCTACTGTAGTTGCTTTCTTAACACACACCACTAAGTGGTAAGTGTTAAGAAAGCAAGGAAATCTTGTTCTCTATAAGTCTTAAAAGTCTTCTCTTTATAAGTCTCATCACTTAAACTTATTGCTTGTTGACCAGTGCTTATTTACACAGGAATATCAATAGCTCATTAATGGCTTTCAGAGACAGTTATGCATTCAGTTCTTTTGTTACAAGATTATGCATACATATATATTGAATATCTATTCTAAGGAAAGGATCATTCGAAGAGAACGAGAAATACCTTTTACTTCATCCATTTCTGCTATGGATTCCATAGTTCCCTTCCTTAGTAATGATAAAGTTTCTGTTCTGTCCCGCCCTGATTCTTGGAATCTTGGATTGAGAACCATGGTAACATGATTGGTCTCGGCATCAATACTGATAACTTGGCCTCCTTTACAGCCACAGTACAACCTACTATCTGGGGTCCAGCTGTGACTTACTGGCTGACACCTCTCCTTCTTCTCACCTAAAAAACATAAAAAAATTTCATTGTATTTACATGAATAAGCATCACCCCTGATTAAGTGCCTCCCTCAAATAAGCGCAACTTTTGGGAGAAAAATGTTAATAAGCACCAACCCCATTTAAGCACTGCAGCCCTGCATATCAAAATCAAAGGACGTTCATTCTCTTAGTTTAATATAGGAAATAATATCATAGCTAAAACAATTCTTTGTCACGTCCAACTTTCAAATAAGCGCCGCCCTTATTTAACAAGTGCCGCAGCCCTTATTCTAGTAAATACGTATACAGTAAGGCAGTTAAGCATGCACAAAATCAACCTGATGGTTGAGGTGTTGCTAAGAAGATCTGGCATCTATGAGTATCCATCTGCACACAGGAAAACCAATATGTTATCAATGACAAACTTACCCAGACAAGTTATGACATATTTAAATAAATGTAAGAAAAAAATGAAGCTCTCACTCTCTTATGAAGCGGTATACACCATCCATACCATGGCCGATTGACAGGTATCAGAATGGGGCACTCACTGACAAAATGACCAATAATACAGGCTCACAGCTACATAATGTATGTATGTGGTGTTGGATAATTTTTTTACAGCACTCAAGCAAAAAGAAAATACTTCATGAACAACAACACTCGCCATTATTGTTATTACCTTAAAATGTTACAAAAGTCTTCTCTAACCTGGTTCATATCCTTTGGCTGTCTCACCAACTAACCCAGCAATAGCAGCTTTTGTTATCCTATATCCTTCTGGATGACTCATTCGACTTACAGAATGATCTAAGTCCTCAAACTCATCATCATCAGGACTGCCATCAATTGGTGGTAGCCTTATAGAACTGAAACAGGGGAGTAAAAATTAGCAAAACTTAGCTGCGTCTTTATTGCTTCTTATTAGCAGTAGCTCATTAGCTACTCTTCCATGATCTTACTCCATTGATCTTGGTTTCATCTTCTGTGTATCACTTTTAACATTTTGGATCAATTTAGAATTTCTCTCTCCTAAGCCAACATTATCACTTACTTCTCCCTTAGGGCAAAATAGTGGCTTAGGGGAGGGGTAGGTAACCAGTTTCCCAGAAACCTAAATTGTTCCAACATTCTTATACTTTTGACAATGAACTCTGAGGTGATTTACAAACTATCTCAACAGTCTTGTCACATGACAAGTTGTAGCTTGCGAAAACAGCCAATATTTCCTGATACCATCACCAGTTTCTCTGCTAAATGACTTCTGAGGAACGACTGCAGAAATTCCATACTGATGACGTGTCACTACCCAGATTAAGGTAGTGTTCTGAACGGTTGAAGCAAATTTCCCTTGCCTTAATTATCAGTATGGAATTTGTGTGCTTTTACCATAAAATGTTGGCTGTTTTCTCAGGTTAATGTCAACTTAGCTCCAAAGTGAAAAGGGATATTAAGTGAGCTTGACAGAGACAGCTTTGATGTGGAAAGAACAATAAATTTAGAAATTACTCACCTTGACATTAAGGCATATTTTCTGTTCAGTTGACCCACATTCCAAAGAGTGAGTACATCATTTGACAAGGTGCATAGCTGACGCCAGTTTGTTGGACTGAATGACAGTCCAGAACACAGCTGTCTTCCAACATCGACAGAACATAATTTCACCTTATCAAACCAGTTCCTGAAAGTTTTGATAAAAATTTAACATGTATATTTCACCTTTTAAAAACAAAGGAAATCCTTAGGAGAAGGTTTGGAAATTGGACTTTTATTACCATAAAATTCTGCAAACTTTGACTTTGAATTTCTGCAAAAATTACTGTTCACTGAGAGGACCTAAGTCCAGTGCACTGGTAATGATCAACAACACTTGGTCCAATATTATAATTAGATTTTAAACCAAGGGTCTTAAAACTCATTTCTGGCAATTGGGTGATTCCAGAAAATATCCATACCATACCACGGACGGCTTTTAGGATTTCCGAAGGGGAGGGGGGGTTCACGATTATGGAATTCTGAGGGCATGGGGGGTATTTACGATTGGAAATCCGAAGGCATGGCGGAATTCCACAGGTGGGATTTCTGGAGTAGAAAGTGTAGAGTGAGTTCCTTGAAAACGCTATTGTTGTGGACTTTTGTAGTTCGTAAGTAAACCACGAACATATGACCGCGGAAGCAGAAGACAAGCATCGATAGATCAGGCACGTGTTTACGCTCATAACTTATAGAAGTGAACAGTAAAACGTGGGTTTCACATTAACCTTGATGAATTTCTTGTCACATGAAAAAAAAAAGGAATATGTATCTTACTCCTTGCAAGTTTCTTGTTTAATACTCCCATCCGATGAACAGTAAAAAAACTCGCACCAGTCCCTGGCTTCCAAGGAACGCCTGTCAGATTAGAACACTTTTCGTGCACACTACATGACGTATAAAAGGACGCAACACGCCTCGACGGTATATTTGACCACCGAAAGATTTTAACAGTCTGAATTTGAGCTATTTTGCTTTGTAAACGTCAAAACAGCACAAGAAAACAAAGAGGAGTAAAATTGCCGTTAGTGGTGTTTATTTTTATTGCCAAATTCGGACCTAAAAAGGAGTTTGCACAGTCTGTCTACTAGCGGTAGGTTAGAGTCTGAAAGCTTGTCGCCTGGCGCCGCTAGATCACAGCCTTGAGGGGGCATAAATTCATGTTCGTTTGTTCATATAGGCATTGCTAAGTTGAAAATGTACTTCCAAAAAAACGGAAATTCTGAAGGGGAGGGGGGGTTCACGATTATGGAATTCTGAGGGCATGAGGGGGTAACGCATTTTGGAATTTCCGAAGGAAAGGGGGGGATAAAACATGGAAGCCGTCCGTGGTTGGGTATGGATATTTTCTGGAATTGCCCATTATCATTCTTGGAATACAAAATCTATTGATCACCCCTTAGTATTATAACATACCAGATAGTAAGCTGAAAGTCAGGAATGCCTGAATGTGTAGCTAGGATGGTACTGTTGTTTGCAAAAGCAATGCAGGTATAACTCAGTCTTGCTCCACCTAGCAAGGATATGATAAAGTATATTAAGTATTTCAGTCTTAAAAAAATGTACCCTGTCCAGTAAGTGCATGTGAAAATATTATTTTAAAGACCTGATGCATTCATTTTATTAAATTTCACTGTCCAGAGAAAAATTGAAGTCAGAGCACGATAAAAAAGGCCAAAACACTTTGTGGATAAAATCTCTTCTCAGGTTAAACCAGTCTTCCACCTAGTTCAGTAGTTGAATGGCTTGCAAAATGCTAACCCTACATGTAATACCCAGTAAGTTGAATTCTGCCACTTATAAGCCCTGGGATTTATACACCATCGTATCAAGGTGTTTTAGGAAGGCTATCTGTAAACAGAGTGGCTTATATCTGAGGGGGATTATAATTGGATGTATTTTTCATTTATACCATTCAATTATATCTGTATTTCCTTTAATTTATCTGTTTATAATAGGCCATTTCCGAGTTCCAAAAAATCTCACTTTCAAAACGAGGCTAAGTGCGAAACCTTTCTTGTGAAAATCAGTTTTATTTGCATCATAATTAAAAATCATTTTCATATCAATGGTTTCGCACTTAGCCTCGCTTTGAAAGTGAGATTTTTTGGAACTCGGAAATGGCCTATTGTATTTCAGTCCGTAACAACATTTATAGAAATGGCAATACTGAATAAACTTGTTGCTGTTGTTTACAGGTACACAAGTAGATGGGCCTATAACTGGGGGGGAGGGCTTATAAGCGTCAGTTTATGGTAACAGATTTCTCTGTTAAAAAGCAGATACAAGTAACAGTCTTGCGACATTTGTGTAACATACCTTTCACTGAATTGAAAGCAAGAACTCACCTTCTAGGGTTGCTCTTGGTCTTGAGAAGTCAGGATAAACATAAACAAACAACTTGGGGTCACTTTTCAGCTCAGCAAAGGCAAAGCTACTATACAATGGATTGACAGCAAGAGTACCAATTCCATCACCAGGACTTGGAAGAACTGTTTCATTCTTATCTTTTGTATTTATAAACTTAACATTGTTTCCGCAGACAAAGCAGATGGTGTCCCTGTTAACAAATAAGGCTGGTGAACCATCATATCCTTGTGCCCACCTGGTGAGGAACAACGAGAAATTAGAAAATGAGACATGACTTTATACAGTCAAACCTCTATTAAGCAGCCACCCTCAAGAAAGGGACAAATTCCTGGAGAACCTAAGGGCAGGGGGAAGGGGGTACTCGACCAATATTTGAGTATAGGTGAGCCGCTGAGAGTTTGAAACCCTGACCCTGTTTCGGACAAAAAATCCTATCATAAATACAGTCAAGTCTCTCTTAACGGACACCTCTATAAGACCGACACCTCTATAAAACGGACACTTAGAGTTGGTCCGTGCCCTTCTTTACTCCTTTTATTTGACTCTCTATATTATAAGATGGACACCTTTCTAAGATGGACACTTAGTGCCGGTCCCAAAGGTGTCCATCTTAGAGAGAGTTGACTGTACCCTGTTTAAGACAACACATTACCCAGTATAGGACAAAGAGTAAATGCTCGCTGTCTTGTTTTAAAGTCGTTGCGTTTGTATACTGGAGTACAGAGAAATTTCAGCGAGCAAATCAAATTGATCGTGCAGGCAATACCCAGTTTATAATTAGGACAGACTCGCACAAAAGTACGTACCCAGTTTAGGACAGGCTCGTGCAAAATTATATACCATGTTATTTACGATGTCAAATATGTTTTCACTGGGTAAGGCACAGTTAAAATGTTTAACTTTTCATGTACCAAGCAAAATTCCTTTAGTTAAGTACATGAAAAGATAGATATTTGAATCAATACGACTGTATGTCCTACTATCTTATTTGGGTCGAACCAAGAATTAAGTTCGAATAGCCAGTCTTCAGGGAACGTCATCCGATTTTGCAGTAAGACCGTAGTTAAATACTTTCATAAGTCCTCAATCTTAACGTCAGCTTCATGATACAAAAGAACAAGAGCTCTTGCAGGTTAAAAGCAGCCAATCCAGATCGATTTCAGAGCTTGTAAACACTATCCACTAGAATTATCTTGTGGACGTTTTTGATCAGCTAGGACATAATGCATTTCACATGTGATCTTATACATTTTTCATCTTTAAAGGCGTGTGACTCGTTTTTTCCTGCATTATATTTGAATTATTTTAATGATGAACTGTTCAATCTAAAACAGACAGTTTTAAAGTAAAAAACAACAATTTTGGATTGATATAAAGGTCCGTCCAGTTTAAGGTAACTCAGCTGCGCGCGAAGTATGTAGCAAGACCTTTGCAAGCAATTGTAGAGTCAGATTTTCCCATTACGAGCAAACAGTTTACCACAATGTACTAGGAAATCAATAAAAGTTTCTTACCCGAGTTCAAGAGTACCAAACTGATCCATTTTTAGGTCAAAACCTGCAAAACATTCACGGACCTTTCACACCACATTTCACCGCCATTTCTATTTTCCCATTTTGTTGCTATGGACGCAACTCCGCTGACCAATATTGTTACCCTCCTCAGTCTTCCCTCCGCTATGAAACGCCGTGGGACCACGCCCACATAGTCGCCCAGAAGGCGAAATCCCTAAGAGGCATCCAAGTAACTCGCGCGAACCTTATTACTTCGGCGGAGCTCGAAGTAAAGGTTTCGCGACGCTCAGGAATGTATCAAAGTTACAATTTTTTGACAAGATTGGGCATGCAAAGTCTGTAGGTTTTCGGTTTATTCGGCTATTTGACGAAGTGAGAGCCGAATTAATTCGAGATATCTCGAGATCACTTCGATTTCTTTGATTTATTCTTTAACTTTTTCGAGGAAGAGAGAATTATTATTTTGGCTTTCCCGGGGTTTGAACCGACTCACCTGTGTGACCCGTCAGATCAGAGGAGACTCTAAGTTGAGGGATTAGCCGATTGCGCTACTGCGACCCAAGGTAGTTTGGCATATGAAAAATAGTTATGAAATGATGCACTAGTTTCGGGACAAGATTGGGCGTGCAAGTTCGCGACTTTTCGGCTTGTTTCAACTATTTCACGAAATGAGACCGGACTACTTCGTGATATCTTGAGATCACTTCGAGTTTAGTCTTTAATTACTCGAGGAATAAATAGAGGATATTTCGTGGCCGCACAGAGACACGAAATTTCTCTTCGAGTGTTGAAAAACATTTCACGAGTGAGCCCTCCTTTCGAACTGTTTTATGATGAATTTAAAGTTACAAAATGCTGCAAAAAGACATTTTGTCTTTGTTGAGTGTTACGTAGTAAAATTGCTTTCATGCGTTGCGTGACTTTCTCGAACGTTCTCTACGTTTTTGGATTACCATGAATAATTAATTAGGGCATGTTTACATTTCAGCATGAGTCAGCAGATTTGCATCAGTTACTGAAATCATAAAATATGTCGAAAAGCTACTACTATTCGCCTGCTGTTTAGTATTTTCTAGAACCTTATGTCAAACGGTATACAAGTTCCAAGCGAGTTCTTTTGAAGAACTAAGTTATTTCCCACGAGCTGGACTGCTGTGTTTAGTCAAGTGTGACGAAGGTCGATTTTCAGGTATTGTGTTTACAAGTTCGCGGAAGCCGTAAGATATCTGAAGTTCAAGTGAGAGTTTGTTATTATTGGTAGAGGCTGTTTAGTTTTACTCAAAGTTCAAGTCAAGTTTGTGTTGGTGGATGCTGTGTTTTAAAGCTCTGTAAAGGCTATGTTCCTTTGGTGTTAAACTTCCTTGTGTTAATCCGACATCCCTGCGTGCTGATAGTCAATGAATAATTATCCTCAAAACATTCGAACTCGTGAGTTTTAGCCAATTCCATGCTCAACGTAATTGACTCCTTACCCATGCCTTACATATCTTTAATCAGTACATGAGACTGCTATGCTGTTTTTTAAGCCTGATGTGACTAAGAAAAATAGAGAATTGTTTTTTAGAAGGATTTGTATGGAGCCATCAGAGCATAACTGGGATAATATCTCGGAGACAATTTGTCCCGAAATTCTAGTTTTTGGCCAGTAGGCCTCTTGGATGTTGCTCTTTTCAGAATATCCTGACAAATCCCATAAATTTCACAAATTAACACCTTACTCTTACCATATTTGATTTCTTACTATTCCTCCGCATTTACAATTAATTAGTTCCACAACCACGACGCCGAAGTGTACGCTCCGTAGCGTCTTGTTGGTACTTAATTTCGCGATTTTAAGGAGACAGTATTTCGCAGGGTTATATTTTCGCGATTTCAACACGTAAATATCAAAAAGGATATTAAATTTCGCGATTCAAGCGTTCTCTACTTCATTTTACTTTTTTAAAAAAGTCTCAGGAACCTTAAATAAAAAATTGATAAAACTGGAACAATAAATGTGTGAAATCTTTGCAAACTAACGTTATTTCACAATACCCTGGGTGCCAGAGGGTAAAAAGGCACCCAGGTTAATTTCACAACGTTTACCAGTAAAAGTTTGTGTTTGTCAATACATGTCGTTGTTATTACGTATACTTTGTTACATGTTCTTATTGCCGTTTGAATTTTCTATTTATGGGTATTAGATTTCGCGAGGATTTAATTTCGCGGGTCTTTAATCGCGTACAATCGCCAAAAACGGGAAATTAAAGACCGGCGAATAGTTAAGTACCAACAAGGCGTACGAATAACCACAAAGGACTGCAAAGGACTGCAAAGGACCGCAGACGAATATGCCGAAGAACGTAGGATCTATAAAGACCTGATCAGCAAAAATAGCGAGCAGACATATTAAATTCTGCAACGTTGATCGTACTGAGTGAAAATTAACTTTACAAGACATCAACACGACACCAAAAGAACTCAAAGGGGATCGTAGCCATAGACGGCTGTTTTGCGTTCCTTCGGTTTTCCGCAAAATTTACCCAAATGAGCATGAAGCAACGTTAGCAGGTTAGCGAAGCTAACCGAGCGGTCATTGTCGGGACATCTATGGCTGAAGACCATAACTTGTAGCCTAGTATGGATAGGGCCCAGTCTCCAGCCTTGGGTGTCTCGATGCGCCAGCGCTACCCCCACGCGTCGACAGCCTCCTATCGAGTGACTAGCCTGTGAACAGGCCTTTGGTCGAGCGGGGAATTAGGGAGAGGGAAAAGCGAAATTTTTTCCCCAAACAGCTATTTTTTTTTCCCCAAACAGAGAGCCTGTTCACAGGCTATCGAGTGACCAGCTCCAGCCCCATCTGAAAGTGGCAGGGACTCTCGTCATCATGGAAGATTCTGGTCTCCCGTAGAATGTTCAATCAGAAAGGAAAGCAAATATTTTCATCCATAAAGGTGTTACTACGGTCTTTCGTGAAGGAATATTCCGAAATAAGCGACACTTAAAGGATAATAACATCATTTCAAAAGGAAAGAAGATAATCATATTCGAAACACCCAGACCAACTGTCAACTTCAGTCTTATTTACTTTACAAGTTAGGTGAAATAGGACTGAATAGGCAGAAATAAATGGCTTTCTGCGGAAGTGTACAGTGGACAGAGGAGCAGAGCTTTCGAGCTGATCACCGCTTACAGGGAATATAAAATATGGACTAAGTCCCACGGCTAGCTAGAGAAGGTTAGTTACTTAAACACGTTGCATGTTATTGTGAGTTTAATAAGAAATGTTTTGCAATGTCCTATAATTGAAAATGACCGTGAAGGTTACTCTCCAGCTTATAAGCATTTATGGCGATCTGGAGTTGCCAGCAGCTACTTTGAGACATTTATAAGGTAAAGAAACATCACTCGATACTTTTCGTTTGAATTTTTTATTTGTTTTATTGAGTTTTTAAAGCCAGAGTTTCTGTACAGTTTACACATACGAGCAGGGAGATACAACGTGTTTGAATAAGAAAACTTAGTTATGACTTAGAGTGATTTTGCACTGTCAGTAATTGAGATTTGGTACCACTTAAATTAAACTGAAAAAAGAGAACCTTCCTGCAGACAACTAAAAATATGCCGCTAACATGGCGCGTTTGACTGACCGAACGTTTTTTCTTGTTATTTTAGTTTTTTTCCCTTTCTTTATTCTCTAAAGAGAACTCATACAGGATTCCAATGACTGAAAGATCCTCACAAGAAAATTGCAATAAGGTTTCTATGTCTTTTCAGTCCGCAAAAACAGTCAATCGAAAAACACATCCTTACTGAGAAAGCAAAGCGATCCTAAGAATGAGAATTTGAATAATTATACAGAAGCAATTTTCCCTAGTGCCCAAGATAAACGGACTAACTACATTACAAGAAAATAACGTTTCTTCTCCCAACCAACTACCCATTTAGTTATCCCATTGAAGTTTTGTGTTTACTTTCTTTTTTTTACAATTAATCTAGAAACACCCTTGGAGCATTTTTAAATCAGTTTTTAAATAGTTACTTCCAAAGTTTAAATTCCAAGCCACAATTCGACGTTGTTCGCACTTAAACTCAGTAAGATGCTACGGCAGTTTAACGTGAGGCATATTAACATAGGCAAGGCAATAATCCCTAACAACCTGTACAAAAACAGAGTATTTTTCACTTGGGCACAGGTTTAGGTTTTTATTTTAGCGGGTGCAAATACCGAAACTGAATTCATTCACGTACAAGCTTGCAGTAATATCCGGTCACTTCGCCACCTACGAAATCGCCACCAACAATTGCATATCTTAATACTCATCGAAAGCACAGATCGACAGATTTGTATTAAGCTTGACGAACAAGTAAAAATCCTAGCTGTAGGTAATCCTAGGAAAGTAAGCTGTGTCAATTATTGCACAGTTATTATGTGTTGGCGAGTTGACATCTTGATGGCGATTTCGTTGTTGGTGAGATGGTTTGGTAACGAGATGACTTTAAACCCTTGCAGTTCACTCTGGAATCAACTATTGTTTCAAACAAGGTAAATTGTAACAACGTGTGAGATGAAAATCCCTGATAAATGTTTCGTAGTGTCTTGTCGAAAATTCGAAGAGAGGATAAGAGTAAGGCCGGTTTTAAACGTCGTGCTACTGCCGCGCCGAACTAAATTGATCGAATTAAATTCGACTTAGGCACAACAGTAGCTCGACCTGTTTTCGAACGTCGCGCTACTGACGTGCCGAACTCAATTCATAAATTATACTGACACACGTTAGAATACATTTAAAAAGTTTGCTGAACCGTTTCTTTATTTTTGTGTTTTGTTTTCGGCAACAGCCGTTCTATTCGACTGAATTAAATTTGATGTCTGAAACCAAGTCGTGCTAGTGTCGTGCTGCAGTCGGAGCTACAGTCGGCCCAGCTTAGCACGACGTTTGAAACAGGCCTGATTTAGAATGTGAAGAATTACGGGACCAGGCCATCTATAACCTGCTCACATACGTTTCCTATTTACTTCATCAGTTTACTGCCCTTCAACCTGTTTGGGCAGACCTTCTCAAAATTCTATACTGATTCGAATCAAATAAGAAACGTCTGCACGCTGGTTTGACCAGACAGAGGACAATAATTTGATAAGGGGGCAATCCGATTCGCAGATCTGAATATCGGAAAAACAGTAAGTGTCTACATTCCCAGTACTTAATTATCCCACACACCAATCAAACTAATTCAGAGGTCAGGTGCCGGCTTGTGACTATTATTTTAACCACGAAAGATCTCCCTGTTCTAAGAAGGCCTTGTTCATTTGCAGGTCTGGCTCATCAATTGCTCCTTGGGTGGACGGCTGCGTGAGTTATACCTTTACTAGTCCTCCATCACCCTCACTCACAAAGCGCTTGCGGCCCCTGTCAAAGCAAAACAGAAGAGGTTTCTTAAGGATTTCGAGGGGGCTTTGTCACGCTGTTTGCCTTCTTTTTAGAAAGCAAAGATGTGTCTTCGGATCAACTGATTTCCAAACATAATGGTCCAGTTTTGTTATTCAAGGCTATATTTAGGCATCAACATGGTTTTCTGTCATGTGTTGCTACAGACAGCATGGAAGGACACGACATGGATTGAAACTTTAAAGACTTGGGCCAATTTTTACACGCTAAGACTGCCTAAAGCACCAAAAATTATCATCGTTAGTGCACCCTGATAAAATTTGTTTGATAAGTCTTCGTCTTTTTTTTGGGGGGGGGGGGGGGTGGGGGTGGGGTGAATTAACGTTCTACTTAAACGTATACTGATAAGAGACGAATAACTTTCTGACCAGGGAATGGTGAACAATATCTTGATATTGATTGTGTTTCATACCTGGATGGAACCTTCAAAGTCAGGGAAATTGGAATTATTCCATCACGAGCGCACATGTCTGTAAATTTCTCCAGGGAAGTATGGGCATGTGGAACATCCAACTGGATATCAGCAAATGACTCAAACACCCGTTCAAATCCCTGAGAGAATAGTTTAAGAAAACAAGAAGTTAAGCCTGCTTTGCATTGCTAATGCCACCATAACTCAACTGAATTCAATAATATAAGGTATCTTGTCATGAGTCCAAAAGCTTACACTTTTCATTTGGACTGGGGTGACAAAGTTGGTCTTTGAGAAGAACTGAAACAAGTCTTTCATCAAGGACATCACTCGTTCATGGCCATCTTCCAGCATCATTACAATGGCCTGTCAATAGAACATACAGTAACACTGGCTTTAAAAGGAAATAATATTTGAAGAAAATAATAGTCTATAAAGGAACAGCACCAACTTAGATTTTAAAGGTATGCATCTATCATGGTTTGAGGTACAGACCAATGCCTTTAATTTTTGCCATCATTAATTCTGACTAGAACCAAAACAGTGGATTAGATTTTTTAGTTGTTTCTTTTAACCATGAAGTAATAAGAACTTTATAAATTTTTCTTCTTGATCTCTCTTTGAGGAGCATATACACAAATAGATGGTCAAGGCATGCCTATGTTGTGGTTCAATTTTATCCTTGGTTTAAATTTTATTTCCCTTTGTTTTAGGGAATGGTAATTTACGACAATGAGTTTAAAACAAAGGGAAATAAAATTTAAACCAAGGATAAAATTGAACCACAACACCTATAAGCAATGTCTCCCAACAGATGGTGAAACAGAAATTTGAAATTACTACAGGTATAATTATCTTGAAAATTGTTGCTTCCTCTCCATGGCTGCTATTGTAGAACTAGCCTGCGTAACTGGCAGGATTAGCCGGTGAGCGCTGTTGTTTTTTTGGTGGTGGAGTTGCGAGAAGATTGGGATATATGTATTTAAGTGATGACAGTACTTCTGATTATCCATTAGTAGGGTGGTTAAAGCAACAAAACAAAATATTACCTCGTATATCAACTCATGGTGGAAATGTGGTACTTCCAGCTCACGGAGGCAGCGACTTGCCTTAAAAAAATGATGGATTTATCATTCATCACGAGCTTTAATTTTCATTACATTACTCTTCTTAAAAATTACCAAGTCAGAGCTTGCAAGTCTTATTGTCTTATCTTCTTAGTGTCTTCTTTGCAATAAATAATTTATCAATATCAAACTGGAAAAGTTAGTCATGTTTTCAGTTTTTAAAATACATTCAGAATGTTGACTCACTTCTTCAACATCTTCTGAATGCAGATACTCCTTAAGTAGCAGCAACATCTACAGGAGGAAAATACAGTTAATAATAAAAAATATTAATCTGATAATGATCTGGAATTTTGGGACCACTCATAAAGTGACTTGTTATACTGTATTATAGTAAAGCAAAGACATTGGGAAAATATGAACAGCATGGTCAAAATGTGGAAAACAGGGTCACAGCTTTTTCCATGTTGCCCAGTCAGACACTTTTGGTGATATTGTTAGATGTCATCAAAAATAATTTCTGGCTTCCACTCCCATTTTGACAGGGATGCAGCATGGTATTAATTTTAATCCCAAAACTGCAGCTGTGTTGGAAGCAGAAACACTCAAGCAATAGGAATTCATCCTCACCTTTTTAACAAGTTGCTTCACTGGGCGGCGTCCTCCAACAATACCCCACACACTGTCTAAGCGCACCATTCCATGCTTTAATCTCAACAGCAGATCTGCTTCAGTTAGCGCTTTCCTGTTAAAGTGTAATATTATGTGGTTAACCCAAAGGTCACTCCTAGTAATGCCACGTTCTAATAACCTCCTCTTAGCAAGGACCCAAAATGCAATGATTTAGCAGTCACTTATGGGGGGGTGGTCGCTCACAAGAATCAACAAACAGGTGTCTCTAACAAGAAGAGGTTCCGACACATCTAATTTTTGGAATATGATTTATTGCATGCCATTTCTTAGTCACATATATGTTACAGGTCAAATTTGAATTCAGCTTAAATATTTTCATCCTAGGTTGAATCTCAATTTCTTGTGTCTCTTAGGGAAAGGAGACAAAGAAAACTGATAATCAACCTAGCAGGTTAAATCAAAATTAACTTGAAGTCAAATTTGACCTCTAACATAATAGTGAGCGGCATAGTGTATATACAGTGAACACAGACCACATCATGCGTCAGGTTGTTACTTACAAGAGGACACAAACAATGAAAAATAATAAACCATCACGCCAAAAAGTCGTTGCTGTCACTTATGGTAGGTGGTCGTTTATGAGAGGTTCTGATTGTAGGCATTTGACTGGGAAAAGTTTGGTGTTATTGATAGGTGGTCGGTTATGGGAGGTGGTCACTTTCCAGAGGTGGTCGCCCACGAAGGCATCAACTGTCTTGTGGCACTCAATTTTGTTATTCACCTCAAGTCAGCTATAGAATTCGGATTATCTGACTACAATTTTTATGATCTGTAAATGTCACTTCAAAATTAAAAAATCCTCAGGTCACCTTTTGGTGACCAACTGGAGAAATATAGTCACCAGATACAAATTTTTAGTCACCTCTTTTCATAATGTAAATTACACAGCTCATAGTATGGCACAATCTATGAGATTTGATTGTTTGAAAATATGTGGACAGGAGTCAGTATAAATTTGGAGGTAAACTGGCTTTGTTTATGCGAATTGGCACATTTTTTTTTACGACAACAAAGCAAGAAAAGATGAAATGTTTGTTTTAACTTTACTCTTTTAATTTAAATGTAAATCATAGAGAAATCTGGTCGCGAAAGTAGTAACTAAACCTGAATTTTTAGTTGGCAAGGAGAAAATGTTAGTCTCATTTGGCAACAGTATCAGTCAAAATTTCAAGCTCTGCACTTTATGCTTACCAGGTTCACAATGATATTAACCGTTAAATCAAACCATCTCGAGATCAGAGTGCTCGTCATTCTACACCATTACAAAAGCAGTTGCAACAGTTACTTACCGTTGATTAGACTCTTCAGGAGTATCGCCCAAATTGCTGATAAAAGCCGGTGGTAGACAATCATCAGCAACAGCACGAGCAATAAACTTTCCAAGCACCTTCACATGCAAATCAAAGCCAAAAAATAATAATCCTAAGTAGGCCTCTCTCACAATTATAAATAAGCATTATTATACTACAGCTACCAGCACTTTTAAGGGGTGGATCCAGGAACTCCACCACCCTACCCCTCATAAATCAGTTTTCAGCAAACTTCAACTACACAGACTCATGACTTTACAGTTATAAAATTATTAATTTATTATTAATGTGCAGGTTGGAACTAACCTCAGGGGCTTCTGGAGTGTCCAAGGACAGGTCATCAAGATCGTCAAGTAGCTGCTGAAATCCTAACAGTTAAAAATTCCACAAAAATATCAGTCTTGTTTCACCAACTGATAACTACACCCTAATAAATTCATATTGAAATCACTTATCTGTGAACCCTTATTACATTGCAAGCTTGATTTTGATGTGTAATTTTCAACTAAGTCTTCAAAATATAAACCACGTCATGAGGGGGTAATGAGTTGCCGTATAACATTTAAGCTGCTTATAGCAAAGGAGAGAGGTGGGTTGAATTTTAAGAAATTAATAATTTACCACTAAATTGCACCTCCATGGAAGAAACTTATTTCTAAAACAAACACCTAAACTTGGCCTGACTGCCATTCTCCAGCCATGCTCCTTGGCTCTCTATAACAGTGTTATTCCTAATTTCACCTCAGAGGGTAAGGGACCATTCATGGCCAGTAAGGCCAAAAATATGCACCACAGAGGCGTAATTTCCGGGGGGGGGGGGGGGGGGGAGGGGGGTAGTAAAGTGAGGGACATGATCCTGGAGCTAAGTTCTCTGAAATGTCATTCCCTCACTTTAAGACCTATTTTACACAAATTGGCCATTGTTAACTTACACAACAATTTAAAACGTTTAATTCCAATAATTTTACTCTGTCTTCAGAGTTCTCTTTCCAAAATGCATGGCCCATAAATAGAAAAACTGTGTATACTTAAGTACTTTTCCATATATTCATTCATTCCTTGAGAGAAGTGGATCACATCACAACTCTCACATTTTTTAATTTTAGTCGACCTTCAAGCCATTGCAGGTGGTAAGAAGTGTTGCTTCAGGCGGTAAATTCTACTGGTTACCGCCCGATAAGGAGAACACTGCTATAAGATGGACCTATCTAAGATGGAACTTATTATTGCCTGCAGCTACCTTTTATCTTAGAGCTAACTGTAAATAATATTGGAAAACAAACCTTTTGCAATGTCATTTTGGGTAAGGTGTTTGCCATAAAGATCAGATATCAACACAGATGCCATTTCTCTTTGTGTTCCCTGTAACAAAACGTGGCAATTCAAACTTCAGTGTTGCAGAACATAACAAGCCAAGTAGCAAGCTTTTCTAAACAATCCATAATGTTTTGCAAAAAATCGACAGAAAAAAACATTTTGTACTACTTGTTCCTTTAAAATATGCGACAACCCTATTTGGCATCTTTCAGCTATCCACGCATTACTGGACATTACTCTGCCAGCAAGCTTTCAGCCGACACTCCCTTCCTGGAACAAACTATGAACTCTGAAAACGAAAATACAGTAGAACCCCTGGCCAGTACTCTGAAGGGAAATGAAAACTAGTTTGAGTTAGCGAAGGTTCGAGTGAAATGGGTCGATTGCAAAATTCAATGTGCCATGTTAAAAATTGATAGTTACTGATTTTTCAGCACTTTGGTGTATAGTGCAGTGCAAATTAAACTTACTTTGAACGTTAGAAATGGTAACGTAATTGACCAGTTTTATGATAAAACGAGATCTGTTTGTTGAACCAATTAAAATTGAATTGCTGTAGTGTTTTCACCCTTTAGTGTTTTCACCCTTATATAACAAGATGAGCTAATGGGATGGCATCCGAGTTGAGTTACATTAGAACCAGAATTTGAGTCATTGAGGTAAATTTCAGTGAATCTTTGATCAAGGGAGATGAAATTTGGTTCGACTTAGACGGGAATTCGAGTTATCCTTGTTCAAGTTAACTGAGTAAAAATGACTGAAAAGTGGGGTGAAATCCAAGGGAAATTGGACATAATTCGAGTTAGCAGGGAGTTTGAGTTATCGGGGTTCTACTGTAGTTCTAAACCATAATGGATGTTAAAACTAGTAGGATTTATTTACCTTCTTTTCCAGTGCAAGGCAAACGGCCAAAGCAGGAACCTGTGTTAATTTAAACATTCAATCATTTTGTCAAGGAGTAATATGTCCAGTTATGGTGGGGCTAATTAACAGAACAACAACAAAAGCTTGTCAGGCTTATTAGTGATTTAAAAGTCAGTTGGTTTGGAAACTAATAATAATAATAATAATCAATATACATATAAAATCTTTTCAAAGTCAAAGTTTTCCAGGAAAATATGTTGATCACTTGAAACTTTAAATCATAGTCGGTTCATCAGTTCTAACTTCTATTTTTTGCACTGACCTTATATTTTCTTGAAGAAATGTTAAGTTCTGCAAGGGACATCTGCAGTTTGCAACACAAAAAAATCTCAGGAACAGACATTTTAAAACAGACTACCACTTTAACAAAATACTGGACAAAAATATAGTTCAAATACACAATTGACCTTTCACCATTATGGCATCTAGAGAATACTAAGTATACATGATATAGGACTAAAATTGCAAGTACAAAATCCCTGCAACTTTAAACTTGCTGGGTTGGAAGTCACAAAAAAAACATTATTTTCCAGTCACAACTTATAAAACAATCTAAGGTCATCCAAAACTTTCAGCACCTAGTTATTTAGCAGCTTATAGTATCACATCAAGTTTCAGTATGCAAACTCTTGTCGATATGAAATATGTAAATTAAGGAGATAGCCAAAAATCAAGATGATGTATATATAAACACTAGCTCTTGAGAATCCCTGGTAAATTATTACTAAGTAATAATTATTGATTATGGATCTGTGTTCGTCTTATTCTACGAGCATGACATCTGCATGAAAACGAGACTAAAGCCGAAAGGAAACAAAAATGAGTCCAAAGCAGTCCAGTTTCCTGCAGCTGAGATGCCCTTTTGTTTTTTTTAAAATAATTATTGTTTTATTTAAATCACATTGTTAAAGTTAACTTTAACAGAGATGCCCTTGATAAAATTAATAGGGGCAGCTAATCAGTGGTCACCCGTGATAGCTCAAAAACTTCTGCCCTTATGCCACAGGAACACTAGATTAGGATGCGTTCTGATGAACGTGTGACAAGGCTCTCCTAATCAAAAGTAACAAACTCACCAGAATTAATTAAAAGATGCCTGCAGGTCAATGAACACAAGAACAGTACTTACCAAGACATCCTCAGTTTCACCATGCTCAAAGTATTCCTGGACAAAACAAGACAAACTGTGTCATATATTGCATTACACACTACTCAAAATCGTCGAATTCACTAAAACTTGCGGCCTCACCTGAACAATAGGCGTGATATTTTTGCTAAACTCTTCCTCTGTAAGCTCTGGTTTACACATTTCAATCTCGTAAGGTTCCTATAGGGAAAATATAAAATACCTTCAAATGAGCAGACATTGCTTTACAAAGTCAAGTTTCAGTTAAAAGTAATTAGTAAATGGCCTTATTACATTTTACTTCTTAGATTGTGCAACCCTCGCAGAAATCTTTTCATGAAAAGACACAAAAAGGGTACATTCTCAACTCCTAGGATTCTACTTTTAGCAATAAATGTTTATTATTATTGTTTTTTGGTATTTCAAAAACATTGTTATAAACAACTCAATCTGGGCCACAAATGTTTTCAAGCCTTTCTCTGTGTATTAATTTTACTTACATTTTCATCTTCCTCTGATTCGTAGTTTGGATCATGCTGGTCTTGGATCTTGAAATAATCTTCATCCAAAACTTCACCAATGGCTCCCCAAGTACCCTTTCCTCCTGCTCCACCTTGTAAAAGAAAATCAAGCTGTCTAGTTATTTTGTTACCTCTGCATCCTGCGTCGCTGACGCATAAAAATCCGCAAAGGCACAAAATAAATCATGGAATGCGTCCCGTAGGCAAAGATCAATCAATCGATCTGAACATGTGTATCTGTAGAAATATCAGGCCCATTCATGTAATTTCCGTGGCAGTTATTCATTGGCAGTTGTCTAACAATGGGTTATTCCAGAAAAAATCCACACCCCCCCGACGGATGGGGTCCTTTTTTAACCCCCCCTCTCACCTGGATTTCCTGAAGCACAAGACCCCCCCTTCCAACTGGATTTCCAAGGTGGAAGACCCCCCCTCCCGCCTGGATTTCCGGGAAAAAAATAAAAGGCTTAAATTTAATTTATTTTTAATGGAAAATACACGCAAACACGTCTAAATGTTTTTGTTTTAATTTCTAAAGCTTCAGCTTATATTAAACTAAGAATTCTATCGCGTGGAACTAAAAACGAAAGGAGCAAAAAACAAAAATGCGAACGACACCTGAACGAGTGTTTACATAATTTCTTAGCTTATAAAAATCAGTGACCTTTTTCTTTCTTTGCGCTAAATATGAATATCCATTCCTTTACGAGACATAAGGCAGCCGGCAGCATGCGTGTCAGTCTCGTCCACTGAAGATCGAGATTTTGTAACTGTTGTAAATCAACGAAATCTTTCAAAGAACGAAAGTCTACATTTGTTTATCGTTACAATTATTTTCTAACTTAAAGAATGGATGACTTCATTTGCACATCCTACCTTCAAGATCTGTAGTTCTACTGTGCACTGGAAGGGAAGTTCAAATTCGCGTTATAAACAGCTTTCTTAGTCCGCCACAGTTACAAAGGTCGTTTCGCTTTCGTTTAAATCGGAGAGGCAACAGTCATGCTGAAGAGAATGCAGCCAAGACAAAAGCACTTGACATAGCTCCCATTCACGAAATGAAATTTTAACATGTTCATCCAACGAATTATTTTAAAACCGGATTAAGATGGCTTTCAGATTCATCCAACTACAAAGTCCGCCATGAACAAATTCTTCACCAGGCTCTTGCAGATTTGGCGCCTGTTTGTTTTGTTCTCTCAAAAAAACTATTAATTTTTGGGGACATTTTTTCATATTTGAAAAAGAGGCAAACTAGGCTGATAATTTAAAAAGTAAACCTTATAAAATACAAAGTGCGAATGCGTGAACGTGAATCAGTTGTTTTTTTATTTTTATTTACACCAAACAACCGAGATTTCAAAGTTATACACTGTGGCGCGCAGGCTCTGGGTACGAGTAGAAATGTGTCAGGCGTTTGACGCTCTTCCTGACAACAACGTTGCGACGAGTTCCTTCAGGCCCGTTCTTTAGTATCTTGTTCGCGTTTTCTGCTATAAAAGGACCTGTAAAGCAACTTAGATTATCATTTATGTCAGGTGAGAAATATATGAACAAAACATTTTGACTATTTTCAGGGTCTGAAAGCGCTTAAGTGTCATCGAACTAAACGTTTGATTTGTATCAACTATCGGTCGAAATGACCCCTGCAGAAGACTTTTTTAAGGTCAACCCCCCCTCCCGCCTGGATTTCCGGAGTCTTCGACCCCCCCTCCCGCGAGAATTTCCAGAATCCCATCCGTCGGGGGGGTGTGGATTTTTTCTGGAACAACCCAATGCATATCTCTTTTAGCCTTTGTTGCACTTTAAAATAGAAGGACTATATTTTAATTTCAGTACACTGTGATACAGAGTTCTGAAGTCTGTCTTCAGATTAACTGTCTGGTTGCATAAAGGCCCAAGCATTTTCAATTTCACATTCGATTATTTTTTAACTAGGACTCACTAGTTCTGGACTGGGACTCACGATTTTTCACAAGATGAGTCCCAGGACTTGATCACCATTAACTATTTGTAACAAAATCACCAGCTGTCAAGGTAAGTTACCACAAGAACAATTATTATTCAGTGGAACAATTTGCCTGCTTCTGTCTTTAGCAAACACTGCTCTTTAGATACCTTAAAAGCCCATGTAAGCTGCCTAACTCACCTACTAGTTTATTAGCCTATTAAGTTAACCTTCTTTTTTTTTTTTTGCTGACTAACCCAGCCAATAATCCTAAAATGTGAGGAGTGGGCTGTATGCGGTAAATGTAAATGTTATGCCTCCAACCCCCTTCTAAGATTACAGATGGTTAATTAAGGGGTCAAGAGCACCTTAAGATATGCCAGGGCAGGATCATGAAGGAGTTAATAGCACATTACATAGTAAAAACTGTAGGTTTCAACTGAGAAACTGAAACACAAAGTTTGTTTTTCACTAGCAACTGTTTTGGCCTTCATCACTAACAAAGAGATATATTTTTAGTGAGAAATCTGAAAATGTTATTGTGACTACATATACATATGGAGGGAATTACAAATAACAGATAGCTTGATAATCTGCAAGTTCTTTTTGCTCCAGAGATATATGTACAGAAATGAATATTTTGATGACCAAAACAAACATCATTAACCAATAAATAAATATGTAAAATAGCAAGCACGTCAAGCTGAATTCTAAAAAAAATTGTACCAGCCCAGAAGCCCTGAACTCAAGAAATCAGTAACAACCCAGTATCTTCTGCTAAGATATTTTTGATGCCTTATCAATGGCTACCCACCATTGCTGGAGGCTAAGGGCAGGGTTCTGCTTTTGTATATTTAACAACTGGGCTGCTATATAAAGTTTTGATAATTTGTAATACACTCAATCTTTCAGTTTCTTTTCTTTTTAAGGAAATCTGGGCAAAACTTTAGCATTTGCGCTTTCTATTCTGGGCGTAATAGTCTAATATTGAAGAGAAACTACTAGTGAATAGAATAATTTTAAAATCACCGTTTTTCCACCAGTCCACTTCCTTGATTCTAGCAATGTGATGAATGATAAATGAGTCATTACACACATAGTACCATTGTTCCTCAATTCACCCACGCTTGATGAGTTTGAAACACCTCTGTAAAGAGCACTTGCCTGGTATAAACAGCTGAAACGTTTGGTCCTCTTTGCCGTGACAAGATAGGTGTAACAAACAACTCAAGCGCCAATCTTCAACCTGAAGCTTCAAGACTGCGGAAGATTCGTTTCTTTTTCTGTCCGGGAAGTGGTTATTAAATGTTTTATAAATTTATAACGGATGGAGCACTGTTAAGATTTTCTGTGATTAACAAAACTGTTCGAAATATCATGAACTTCTGCAATAAAGTCTAACATGCGCATGAAACGAACACACGACATCGACAACCTCTAAATTAGCGAAACCGAAATGACTTCTGTAGGGTTGCAGGAATCGTTCAAATGAAGGACCTTCTGCCTAGATTTACAGTTAAGCTTATAAGAAGGCATTTAAACTTAAAACTTGCATTTCAGTTTTTCGTACAAGAGTTTGTACATTTGTACAAAAGCTACGAAGCATGAGCCCGAAATAGCAAGCAGGAACGCAGAGGTTTAAAGAAGTGGAATTAACAATACTTCTTCGGAGAAGAGTATTTGAAGGTTTGTCCAGTTCAAAACACAATATTGTACACGTATTTAATATGCTAGGCTAGTTGTACAATGAGCTAAAATTTGCATCTATGCGCAAAAGCTAAAGTGCATTTGTTGCGACAAGAAAACATGCAAGCCTAGGAAGATGAACCGGTTGGTGTTATGTTTATATAAGTTGTATTATTACTTCCAAAACTACTACTGCTAACTTCCCAATACTTAAAGAGCAAATGAAGACTCGAGTTTTGAGTAAATTCTCTCCATTATCGACCGCGTGGCATTGCGTAGATCAACCGCACCATATGCAATATTCATGAACTCGAAAGACGTGTTTTGATACGACGTCTTGCTTAACCGTCGAAAATAAGATTACAAGTCAACCACTAGTTCAACTTCATGAAGAGAGTTTATTTCGAACCAGTGCAGAGTTTACGATGAAAAATGTACTAAAGAACGCTTAAAATGGAGGTAGATGCTTACCCTTCTTCGGTAATCCTCTTCGTCCAGTACGGGATTTTCTGTCGTGGTGTTTGTCCTTCGGGGTTTTGACGAACAAGGATTCGGAACCGTTCTCTGTCCCGTTAAAACCATTCCTTAAGCTCGACTTAACACCATCGATGGCCCGCCTTTCGTTAGTCGTTTGGACTTCGTCTTTGACATCTTCAACCGCAGAGGTAGACTTGCTTCGAACTCGCATCTTCTTAGTGGAGGCAGTTGGAACTGTAGCTGCTGCAGCAGGCCCGGAGGAAGGGGAACTGGCCATTTTTCACGGTTCCAGAGCAAAAGAGAAAAAGTTTAGCATAGACAGCTATGCAGAAAAGCCTTGCTGGCAATCTCTGCACGCTATGGCGCCGAAAGCCAAACGTATGTAGAGTTAAAAACAAAAATTTCTAAATCTCAACAACGACAAGACCTACAAAACTGCTGATTCCCTTCACGTTCTCGATCGAAAGTTTGTTGTTTTTATCTCTCTGGGTCAGGTGAGTAGATAGCGCCCTCTGATTGGCTATTGATAAACAAATGGGGAGGGGAGGGAAGGGAGGTTTGGTCGTCACCCCCGAGGGGGCCGGGACGGTGGGAAGAATAAAAACTTGTGTGTTTTTTTTTAATTTTTCTTTTTTGAAACAATAAACACGTGCTTCAATCATCGAGTTGACACATTGATGTAAAAGACGGCGCGCAAAACTCCCCACAACTTTGCGAATATTTGTGTTCCTTCTGTTAGATATTGGATTTCACATCATTAGCCAGCCAGCAGCTTGCAGTAATTCTGTAAGCAATTATAACTTGGAACATTGCCAAGCTAGTCACGCATTATATTAAATTGCCTGGATAGCACTTTTGTGCCACGTTGAACAGACAAAGTAAGTGTTTCCACTCAAGCGCAAAACAAAAACAAACTTCCCTAACACATCATTCGCACAGAAAATTCCTTCAGGTTTTTAAATAAAAGAATCATACACGATAGTTCGCACACCCAAGCAGTGGTGTATTTAGGTTCGCAGAAAAACAAAACAAAACAAAAACAAGACGAAAGGAACTAACGAAACGATGAACGCAACGTCAGTTGTACTCACCGATTTTTAGGGCCTTGTTCCTTCTCCAAAATTGCCCTCACGAGAAAGATTGCAAACGTCTCGATGAAATGACTTCAGAGATATTCCAAATAAATGTCGTCCAAGTTTTAAAAAGTTTACGGATATTTTTGAACAAGTACAACGGCAGAATGAGAGAGGGCTATATTATATTATGCCAGGCTTCTAAATTTACGATTATAAAAGTGAAAAATTTACTTGCAAAGTTAAAAACAAACACACCCTTTACCCCGATTGGCTGAATTTTATTTCTCTTTGTTTGTCCATTTCATCAGCAAAGTCACGTGTCACGCTAAAAACCGCAATGGACGCTACTTCGCACTACAGAAGTCACGTACTTTGCTAAAACAAACTCCAACGACGAGAATCATTTTCCTGGTGAGAATCAACATACAAGGATTGAAAATGAAACCAGTTTTTTATCTTTTAGTAAATACCGGCTTGCGATTCTGTTCTTTTTTGGAGAATCGGCAGAATCGGGTCACCCGTATTTCCGGTACGTGACAACTGACATACGTCCACTTTCTTGCGTGCGTGGCACAAACCCGTGACTTGTGAGAGATGATGCAATGTCAGTCAAGGGCAACTAAACGGTGAAACTAGTATTTTTGTTAAATAGAAGGAAGGAAAACAAAATAACTTAAAGCCAAAGAAAAGTAAATTGTATGAGAAGTTACTGTATTATTCGGTAGGAAAAACAAAAGAAAAACATAACGGATATGGTTTCGATTTCTTCCTTGTACCTTGCGAGCAGTGGTTTCTCAGGCGGACGCTACGCTACGAAGGGAGAGCTGGAGAGACCACGGCTCGCAGGGTACCTTCCTTGTCGATTTAATATTAAAAGCATTTTTCAGTGTCGAATATAACGCGTTTCTGTCATGTAAATATATTCCTCCTTCCCTGATATTTGAGTTAAAATTATCATCGTTGCATTGTTACATAGAGTTAGGTGGTACCCGCACTACAATTGAGCTTGGAGGTTGTGGTTTTACTGCTGTTTCAATCTCCGGGCCAGGATTCGTGAAAATTTTCCTCTAGCCCGCGAAAACATCCGTTTCTCCTCGCTCTTTGGAGACGTTTCGCGCGAACGAAGAGCGAGGAGAAAAGGATGTTTTCGCAGGCTAGTTTTTCTCTCGCACAACAATCTTCGTTTACAAAAACGTAGCCTGTGTACAGCCGCCCCTCCCCTCAAAAAAATCGGAAAGGAGAGGGGCGGCTGTACACAGGCTACAAAAACGTCGCAAATTCAAAATATATCTATTTAAAAAAACGCTCTTTCAAAGTCACGATTTATTTAAACTGAGCGTTATTTTTTACATGCAAGTGGGTTCTTAAGTGATTCTCTTCCCGGAGTAGAAACTGTAGAAAATCTCTGAAACGCAGTTTTATGTGGTTGCACTGCTACTTCAGTGAAGGATATAGGAGGACGCGAAGCGGGTCCGGATAGGGGCGAAGAAGACCAGTCTGCTTGTACAGCTTTCTACAAAGACTAAGCCTGCAAAACAGTAGTGCAAGAGTACCTTAAGAGGCTCACACGCGCGAAGTGCGCGAGCCTCACATGCCCGGACTGTTTTGCACTCCAGCAGCCTCTTCAAAAGAGGGGCAATACCATCGAGGGTTATTTGAGGTACTGCTAGTACTATTCGAAAACCTAACAGTTATACTCCAGAGAAGATGGATACGAAATAAGAGGGTGAACTGGAGAAAACGCCAGGAAGAAAAAGTTTGAAAAAATAGCTTAAAAAAACCAGCATTTTTCATAGTGTACTTGCACCTTGAAGGGATCATTCTAAGACGATGGGCAAAGTTCCTTATATAAATCTTACAATAAATTGCCCTATATAACTTAATCCTTTAAGTCTTCACTTTACGACTCCTTTAAGTGAACACTTTAAGACTCCTTAAAGTCTTGACTTTAAGACCTCTTAAAGTGTTCACTTTAGAACGTCCAATTTCACACGAGAAAAGCCCAATGCCAATGAGCGAGAAGAGGAGATTTTAATGAGGTTCGACGTTTGCCGGGACCTTCCTTAGTTATTCAGTGGTCACTTTGTGTTCATCGCCGAATGTATCCTCCCATGTCTAGCCAACAGTTTAAAGAAAAACTTGAGAGAATTTTGGAGCCGATACTACTACATCAGTATCATCAAAACAGGGCACACGTTGCATCTATTTCGTGCTTTATAAAGTTCTGTGATTTTAAGGCAGGTACGGTAAAACGGGCAACAAACTGAAAACGTAAAACTTATTCTGTGACTTTGCTGCAAAACGAGTTGGAAAGCGATGTTACGCTTTTTACCACCCACGAAAAAAACTTTGCAAGACAGGTTCGAAACTGGGTGGTAAAACGTGCAACATCTGTAATCAAATCGATTTGCAGAAATGTTGCTAATCAAGTTCCACATTTTTTTTTAGCTTTATACAGAGACAGAAAGTCTCACCGTGTGGCACATTTTTTGTTATTGCGGGTTCTAATCTTTGCGATTTTAGTGGTTTCTTTCACGAACCACAAAAATAGTTAAGCCCTTCACCAGCCCCCAACCAATAAAGGACAACGGTATTCGGATGTTGGTTCGCATGTCTTTTTGTGTCCAATCAGCGTAACAATTTTGAATGCAATTTGCAGGAATCGTACAAATTGATTCAAAGTGAGACAGTTAGAACGGTCCAACCGCAAAAATTGGTAACCGCAAAATTAAAAAAAGTCATCGATTCCCACGATTTATCTGTTACAAAGCCACAAGGTCATTATTTTTTGTAGAGTTAAACCTCCGAGGAGATAAACCAACGACCCTCTCGCATCCGCTTGACCCAATTAAGTCTACTGCCATGTAACTTGAATCGCGTCCACACACAAATTTGTACACACGCGCACACGATAGGCACGTACACAAGTACATAAAAACAGCCCCAACGTAATGCGCTGTTAGTGCTGTCATGAAAGCTCGTTCTACTATTGGAAGACGAGGCCCACAAATCGTCCGTGTAGAATAGGGAGTGACCGGTTTGCTCGGCTAAAAGCCACGTTCCTATGAGAGGAGCTAGGGTTTGTCCTGGCTTGGATAAAAGTGCTGATGTTCCAAATATTAACGCTGAGATCGCTTGTTTTCGATTGTGAAGAACAAAGTCTTCGTCCACAAGATCACTGATTATCAGATTGAGGAGCTTGCATGTCCCCTCGGTGAAGACACGATTGCTGAAAGATATTGAAACAAAGAACTGTTATCTTGCAATTAAGTCTTAGTCATTTCAGAGTAAATAACGAGTTTATTGTAAGTTCGCGATCAACCAATCTGAATCTCGAGAAAAGGATCAGAAGGAGTAGCAACAGGTTTGAACTTAATGAGCATTGGGAAAAAGAAAAACGAAAAGGGAAACCAAAGCGAACTTTCGCCTTCTTTGAATGACCTTTCCAAACTTACTGTTTCCCAACTACTTCTTTGGGATCCAAAACATGGCAGACGCTCAAGGGGGCGCCCAGCAACAACAGTTATTGACCAACTAGAGAGTGGCACTGGTCTTTCGAGGCAGGATCTTGCACCTGTCATGGCCAACAGACGGGAATGGGACAGACTTATAAAATCAGCGTGGGTACACCCGAAATAGATAGATAGATTTAACAGCGATGTAACAAACACTTCACCCTTCGAGATGCTTTATAAAGGCAAAATCGTCTCTCTTATTCCATTCTGTTTCCACTCTTCAACCGAAAATTAAAGCCTTGCTCGCGTGGTATAGTATGAAGTATGAAGTTTTCCATTCCATATAATTCAGCTCATAGTAATGACGTCAAATACTCGAAGCTCAATTTGAATCATTCGCCTTAGCGGCTCGTATCAACTAAGGCCGCTCAGGGAGAAAAGTTTTCTCGGGAGGCTGATTTCCCAACCGCGTCAACTTCAGCGAGCGTTTATTTGAGAAAACTTTGCCCGAGCCAAAAAATACACTCGCGCATGCTCTGATTGTCTAGCCTTGACTAAGTTCACCCGGCTAAGACGGTGACAGCCTGCGAAAACAGCCGTTTCTCCTCGCTCCACAGCGACGAAGAGCTAGGAGAAACGGCTGTTTCCGCAGGCTAGGACGGTGATCATACCTTGCAAACGGTTCGCCAAGTTTTGTAAGGCTATAACAGTGTTACGCTCATTAATTTCGGAACTCTATGATAATGGAACATACCTGGCTATATAAAAACACAGCAGCAAAGGCCAGTTCGGTCCAAACGTCAGCATAATGAGACTAAGCAAGAGCTTTACACAAAACAACCACTTAATCACAGAGTACACTCCAAAACGACGACAAAGGTTTAAGAAATACAGATTGTTTATGTGGGGGGCCACGAAGGACACGCCCAGAAGAAACGACCCTGTCTCGGGTGAAATGGAATCTCCAAGGAGCTTATCCAGAAAAAGTGGGAAAAAATTACTGTTGAAGTGGCAATGAAACACCTGCAAAGAAAAGGTAAAAATTTTCATAAGTGGATTTATTTAGTCATATGCGAAGCAAGCAACACACCTTATCTTTTTGACGTGTCAGACGGCGAGCATGACTGGAACGTTCTTCACATACAAGTAATCATCTACCTTATCTGAACATTATCACAACTAGTCTATTTTTTGAGTTAAACACTTACAAGAGTGGGATTAAAAATTGACAAGCTCGTGTGAAGCTTACACACGTTTTCTATTCTTGGCTAGCAAGAAGCAAGTTCTCTCTCAGTTCTCTTCACTCAGTTTTGGGTCCTATCAATACGTGAGCCAATGTTTATAAAGCCAAGGCCATAAAAAAGGGCCTATACAGACTCGCAAAATATGTTCACTCCAACCGGGCTTCTTCATACTGAGGTTCTTTCCCAAACATTTTACACTGGAGCAAGAATAACGGTTTGTTATGACAAGGACTTTGTTAGAGTGGGCCACATTATTAAACTGAGGTTCCAATGAATTGATTACTCCAGGTGACACTGTCCCTTAAAAACGCTCTCATTAATGTCAACTTACTTGCACTAAGTTCATAACTGCAAACCACAAGAAATTAGAGTGTGTAACCAGTTGCTTGACAAATAACCTCAGCTCAAGGGATTGATCATCTTCTGGAGTTGTAGAGTGTATTTCTACCCTAGGAGATGTTGGGAAAAGAAAATTGGCACTCAAAACTTCAGTTTTATAATTCACCCGGGTAAATGCCAAATCACATCCTCATGCATCTATCCTCCAACAACCCCTCAACAAATCTCTTTCTAGTGTGTGTCAGTTAAGCCAGTGTCCTATTAAAGGCCATTTTTTATAGTGAGAAGTGAGAAGAGGGCTGTTGTGTGATGGGAGACCATTCTAAATAGTGGACAGATAGTGGACAGATAGTGTACTGCAGTACCTTTGAAAAGGTCAATCTGCAGACATTTTACCATTACATGACATATAATAAATAAACTAAAATAAAATAAAGACAAAAGAGAGAAAAATTTAGCATGGGAGGGAGGAGAAATTGAAATCCGAACAATATACTTCAACTTTTAAAGAAATTTCATCCAGTACTTCATTTGCAAAATGAGAAATTTCACTAGCTTGATGGTCTTAAAGAGACATGTGAGATGATTACTCAATATTACTGCTATCCAAAAAGTAAGTGATGCGCAAATTTTTTTCAACCCCAACACAATCAGAGCTGTCATTAAGGGCTGTAACCTGTAACACCTGTTACATCTGAGCTAACTTAGTGTTATGGGTAATCAATCCTATAATTTTTGGGAGATTTTTTGGCTGGTTTTCACTAGTGATGGAGTCAGAGTTGTAATCAGAGGCATAGGACTTAACGATCCAGTGAAAACAGGGTTCTGATTCCACTCACAACTCAGTCGTTTATGATAAAGTGAAGACTAGGTGGTCAGAGTTGGAAGCAGAAGCGGAAGAAGAAAACCAATCACAAAGCGTGGGAATGTGCACTGTGATTAGTTCTGCTTCTGCTTCCGATTCTGACAAGCTGGTTTTCACTTGATCATAAGCAACCTAGTCATAAGCGGAGTTGGAAGAAAATGGAAACATTCTGATTATTCCAACTGTGACCCTGCATATGATTGCTCACGACTCTGACTTTTGATTTTCACAAGGTCATAGGCTCTCTTATGCCTCCGCTTATGATTTTGACTCCAACAGCAGAAAACCAGCCTTTGAAGGTGATTCTTAATCTGCTATGGCTACTTCAAAATTTAATGACAACCTGGCAACTTGTTAACTGTCTCACCTTTCTTCTTCATCAGGAGTATCTACTTTAATTTTCTTTGTACCAATATGTTGTTTGAGCAAAAGCGAGCTGACCAGAAATCCAACCAGTGAAAATGCAGCAAGGATTGTACAGAATATATGAAATGAGTTCATGTTGTCTCTATTCCAAAATCTGTATGAGAGGAATACAGACAATGAACCACATCCGCTGAAAACCGAGCAGTACCAGTTGAGAATCGCTCTATCATCACTTGACAATGCCAAGTCAGCAAGAAGAGCAAGGTGGTTTAAGTCTATCATTGTTAAAAATCCATCATATAAACAGAGACATAGAACAAATTGGATGGATGGGTGGCACCAGCGAAACCAGACACACAAGAAGGACAAGGTGAACAGTGGTCCATACTTCATAAGAGCTCTGCAATTAGAACAATAAGGTTACTGTCAGCACCATCTTTGGGAGCAAGGGTGGCACAATGGTGAGAGGACTCGCCTAGCTGCCACTAATGTGGCCCAGGTGCAAACCTTTCATGTTGACACCATATATCTGTGGGTTGAGTTTGTTGTTGGCTCTCTCTTGCTCTGAGAGGTTTTTCTCTGGGTACTCCAGTTTTCCCCTCTCCTCCAGAACCAACATTTTCACATTCCAATTTGACACCAGGAATGGTAGATGAAGAACCATTATGTGGATGTGCTACTTCTAAATCTTTATATTTTATCTTAAATCATATTTATATTTATAGATAATTTATACTTTTAGAAACCTAATTTGATTTTGATGTTATTCGAATTCATTATCATTACAACTTATTTGACTTTTGAGCCATTGCTAACAAAAGCTTTAATACACAATGTGCCTTCAAGTAAAATTGCTTATTTGTGAAATGTACCTGAAACGTTTTTGAACAATCTCTGGTTGAGTAAGGCTTGAACTGTTGGGAAAAGAAAAAAAGGAAACTTATATTAACTGAAAAAATGACAAACAGAATGATTTTTTTAGAACACCTGGTATCTTAATAATAATGGTACTAACATGACTCACAGCCAATAATAAAATTGGCATAAGACAATCATCACAATAACTGATTTTAATACTAATACTACTTCTAATAATAAAATAATATTTAATAATAAAAAATATTTAACGAAAAAAGAGTTACTTAATCCTGTCATAGTAACATAATGCACAACGATTTAATTTACAGGATAGCAAAAACATTTTACAGTCACAAGCTTTTGATTCCTCATGGAATCTTTATCAAGTGATGGATTTGGGAATTTTAAATTGTTACATGATTTGTACTGTGAATCAAGTGACAACACATCTTGCTAGATCGAGGGGAGCTCACAACAAGCGTCTGTGTTCAATGCCGAAGCCTGACCAAAATAATATTGAAAGCTTGTGTGTAAATCGAACCATCGTTTATCATAATGATAAATATTAATTATTATTGTTATTATTATGATTATCGTCATCTGCAAAACAGAGTTAAGGTTAAGGCAAAGTCTGCTTTCGAGTCTTAAAGGGGCCCATTGGGCCAGAGCTTAGCTAAGCCTGTGTGGTGGCCCGGCATTGTAAAGGGAAAAGGAAGAGAATTATTGACACACCAAAAGTGGGAGAGGCACTCAAGGGAGAAGGGAATGCCTGTAGGGACGCTATTGTGTTTTTCATTTGTTACATCCATCAGAGAGATGTAAAAATCCCGATTGGTCAGAATTCCATAGGTGTTAATCCCTGCCTTAATACCTTTGTTTGATTTGCTGACATCAACTTAAGGCTCTTTGAGTAACTTGTTCCATCTTTCAGTTATCAAATTTGGATATGACGAGTGTAGAAGGAAGGGATTTTGAGTTTTATGGGAATTTATCCCAAATAACTTTTACTTACAAAAATGCCAAGGGTGTGTCACTGTGTTTCTTTCTCAGACAAGAACTGTTGAAAAGCATTAATGTTCACATTACTTAACTGTTTCTTAAAACAGTGATGAGTAATTTACAGCATTTACAGGATAAGTAAGTTCCCCACAGTGCTTTGCTTGTTATTAGTGTCACAGTCGGTCAGGTAAATAAAAACTTACTGGTTTTTTCCAAGTGCTCTGTGGTCACTCAACCAACCAAACAGAGGATCATTCAGTGAGTTCCATACCAAAAAAATTGCCTAGTGTGGAAGAAAGGTACAGGTATAAATAATCAGAAAACAAATGGCAAAAATTTTAAATCCTCTTTCCATATTTAGTCCTGATCAATGAATGTACCTCAAAAAATCAGCCTCATCACAAAGGCATTCTACATCAGTAGCAACCAATGAGGCTCTCACAGCAAGGACTTATACAGGTTTTAGGACCTGTTTACATGGACATGGGGGACCCCAGGTAGGTGAGGTAAGTCACTTAGGTGGGGTAACCTGCCTTTCCATAGTCTCTCATTTTAAATATGTCTACATCATCATAGGTGGGGTGGCCACATAAGAGATTATATGGACTGGTGGGTTACCCCACCTAAGCAGGTTACCTCACCTTCCTCCTACCTCCAAGTAAACAGGTCCAAAGAAGCATGAACCTCCTGGGAATAATATTGTTACTAACCCATGAAAAGAATGCTAGTCCACTGCAAGGTTACCTCCAGCAACATCTTGTGGAGGTGCCATTATTTATACATTTGGGCTTATGAGGACAAAGTACTGAAACAAAGCTTCTTATCTAAGGAATCCTGATTGAAAAATAGGAAGTGTATATAATTATATATTTACCCATTGCCCAGTTGTTCAAAGGATGATCATTGCAAAGTCAGGGTTAATGTTGAGATTTCAACCAGCAGGCCCTGCAGTTTACAATGACTGGAGCTAAACGGCTTGGAACAACTCAACCTAGGAGTCAGATACACTGGACATTTTTACCTCTTTCTCTTTGGACTTGGATTTTTAACCCTTTAAGCCCCAAGATCCACATACAAATTCTCCAAACTGATCTCCATACATTTCTTTTAAGAACAGTCGAGAGAATTTGGTTTAAGATCAAAGGATTCTCCCTTTGGTAATCAATTTAGTAATTCTCATAACCTTTACTCTTGATGATCTGCTGATGTTGTTAGGAGAAAATTGATGTTGGTCACTCTTGGGACGTAAAGGGTAAAGTTACTTTATAATATTATTGAACAGGGCTGATTTCTCGTCAGTCTCCTTAAAATCCCTGATTGTTCTTGACCAAGATTATCCACTCTTCCAACGCCACAGTTTATCAATGACACACAGACACTCTGCTTTGAGTTACATGCATGCCTTTGCCCCATTCATGCGGAACAGCTGGTGCCTATTATTTAGGAATAATGGGTCACAAATTTATCTCTATTTTGTCTGCTCCAAGGCATAATGGTACACTTTTGTATTAAATTAAAGCGAGAACCAGCTTCCTCATGCTAAGTCCAAGCCATTTAATATTCATGTTACAGGTCAAAATTAAATTCAGGTTAAATTTTAATTTTGACCTGCAACATACACTGCCACCCCTCCCCCCCCCCCCCATAAAAACTTCTTGTTAGACGAGTTCTCGGTGCATACTGTAAATTACAGACCCAGCTTTTTGCTATCAATTTTTGGTCCAAGCGCAAAGCGTGGCACCATAAATCTATGGAAAAAAATGAGGATCCATAATTTACAGTGAGTATGGCTTGAGAAAATAAGGCTGATAAGATGTTTATTATATGGCTTCCTGTTTGGGAGAACTGGAAACAAGTGCAGGTCAAGCAATTTGACAGACAGGGGTCACAAGAAAAAAGGATTTTATTGGTTCACGAAAACAATAGCACATCACATTTAGGTTCCCTGACAAAGTGAAATCAAACTGATGATGCGCCATGTTGAAAGCTTGTTCCAGCAGTCAAAACTTAAGAGCACTGTAAGTTTTGGTCCAGGCCAATGTACCGCTGGAGTCTTTTGAAAACTGAATACTGTGTCAGACTTAAATTTGCTTCTATCTTTCTTTCATTAGTCTTTGAAAAACACTGCAAATGGTAAAGGAGCTTGTTGAGGTGATCAGGTGCAGGTATGTTTGACTGTGACCTACGACAAACTTTTCCATCACCGACTACAATCCTCTTCTTCGGTAAGATAAGGCTTCAGTTTTTTCCTCAGCCTCATTCTCAATTTAACAAGAGTAAAAAGTTGGAAGGATGAAATCAACACCCAAGTCCTTGGGCTTTAAAGAGATATAAAAATTTTCTTATTTTTTTTGGGATAAAAAGATTTAAAGCTGCAAAATGAGCATTAGCTCTTGAAATTTTGGTCCATACAGTGAGTTATGGACTGCAAATTGACCAATCACAGGACAAAATCAGACTTAGCCACATAATAAACAAAGTTATTTGAAATTTTCTTAACACTCAAAAAATGCTTGTTTTTCCCTAAAGTGCTCAGAAAAATGCACTGAAACAATATATGTAGCCCACAGAAGTTGGGCTTATGGCGTGTCTAAATAACTTAAGAATTTTGTGATTTTCTGCTTCTTCTCCTCAAAAAGTTTGATCTTCATTCCTACAATCTTTGGAAGTTCCATTGCCTTAAGCTCATCTTAAGAAAATTTCGTCAACGGTGTAGGGGGGAGGGGGTGTAAGCTTATATCATGATGGGATAGTCCAAAAAATGTTTTTTGTTTAAATGGTCATGATAGCCTGCGTACAGACGTCGTCCCTCCCTCAGAAAAAATCGGGAGAGGAGACGTCTGTGAATCGCCGACGATAATCGTGTTCCCGTTTCCCCGGAATGTTGGGGACAGCCTCTGATTGGTTGTAACGTTAATGCCACGACGCAAATAATTACCGGTGTTGTGATTGGTGAATGAACCTCGGAATAGATTTCCCAACCTTTGTGGACATTCATATTTGTTTACAGGTATTTGTATTTCGGCTCTCTCGAAAAGGCATGAGAAGTTAACGATGTTTACTGCATCGGCTGCGGGTGCCTCTGTCTGTACTGGTCGGTATTGAAAATAAAAAAGAAGGTATACAAAATCCAACGTTAGCAGCCAAGGCAGGTCAAGCTTACCCCAAAAAGATTCTATTAATGAATTGATTATTTGAAAAAATGAATCCGTTAGTCGCTCCAATAACTGGTGTCAAATTTAAATCGGCGTTTCTGTATGAGTAATGAGCAGTGAATATTTTAAGAGAACTTCTCTGCATTTGGTCAGATTGAAAATCTTTGAATGGATTAAATGTCTTAGAAGACATTTCCATCAAATCCAGGGAAACTGAGCTGGTAGAAATTTCGTAACTGAATCGCGTGTGAATTCACGGCTCATTACGCATGCAAGAATGCACACAGAGACGAATCTGAAATCTACAACTACCAACGGTTCAACTTTCGAATGATAAATACATTAATGTGATCTTGGGAGAAACGCTTGACCTGGCTTGCCTGTAATCAGAAATCTTGTATCTGTATTTTTGGGTGGACATTGCGTGAAGATGTTCGGCTAGCCTGTGCACAGACGCCAGAGCTATTTTTCGACCTACCTGTGCCTTTTCAACTGTCAGCGAAAGAACAAAAAAATAATTTATGCAAATGTATACCGGAACACGATTAACGACAGTGATTCACAGACGTCTCCTCTCCCGATTTTTCCTGAGGGAGGGGGGACATCTGTACACAGGCTATGGTCATGAATGCTAAACGTTCTTACTTCTGGTTAGGCTTTTGTACATTATGCTAGCATTTTTTCGAGCATTTTAGTGAGGCAAAAGCATTGAGCATTATTCGAGCATTTTAGTGGCATTTTCCCCGGAAAATTAATTTTTCCTAGAAAATAAAATAGAAATTAACTTTTTTCAGGAGCCCATGCCCCATGAGCTCCTGCTTTTTTAAACAAAATGAAGACTCCTTAGTTAAAATTCGAAATTCACGAAAAACCTAATACAGCTGGTTTTTTTGGCTGTATTTATGAACTTGTACACGTTGTCGTTGTTACTTGCAACACTTGCACGTTTTTGTAAGTGTAAACTTTGAAATTAATTAAAAAAACCGTTTGTATAATGAGCATTATCCGAGCATTTCAGTGACTTTTTTGGAGAGACCGAGCATTTTAGTGGGACAAATGGAGCATTAAGGTAGAGCATTTTTAATAGTAGGGAAGCAAAAGCATAATGTACAAAAGCCTACTTCTGGTTCAAGCAGAACATTTGTGGATGACGTAGTTTATAACACGTTCAAATCAGTAGCAGAATGATCTGTTTCGTATGCAAGATTACTACTATGACACGAAAGTCCAAAACAATCGGAAATCAGTTTCATAGCCGACAAATGGAAACTTGAAAAGCAAGCTGCTGAGATTTATCGCGCGATTGTTTGTTTAAGCCATGGAGACACGAGTTTCATCATTTCCCTTACAAAACTATATTTTCAAATAAAACACATCACGTGAACGTCAAAATAAGGAGGGAATTCTAAACAAGATAAAACTGCTTACCTCTCCCAACCAAAAGGAATTCCGATCAATTTTGTACACAGAAACAAATATGTCCACGTAATACAACAGGAAGACATTGTGTAGAATCGCTATGAACAGCGACATTGAGCCATAAGCTAGCCTAACCGCAATAGTCTTGTGAAACATATTTTCCTATAACAAATTTGTGTTTTGTGTGGGGATCACATAAACTACAGGTGACCTTCTCCCCAAAACATAAAATTTTCACGAACGGGATGAAAGATAATGTCTGTCAGTACTTCATGTAAGGCATCGCATATTGTCCCACAATAATGCTTTACGTAACTACCCCGGGGGTACCTTCAACTCCCCGTCCCCCGCCAAATAAGGACGCTTCGGGCGCGATCCATTCAACCAAAATTTCCGGAAATTTCGGTCCAAAACTCAATGGATCGGTTTGGTCCAACCAGAAAAGTTTCGAAAAAACAGGTCCACCTTCTGAGGTGGACCACTTTTCCCGGTCGGACCGGTTTGAATTTTGGTTGAATGCCCGCGCCCGAGTTTCCTTAACCTCGCGTCATTGGATATTGCAATTCTAGAAATTTGGTTGGCATGTATTTTATATTTTGTCATCGTGGTATATGAGTCTTTACACCCGTGCTCTCCAAATATGGTCAGTGTATGCTTCACTTAAAGATGTGAGGCGAATTGTAGTTTTAACAAGGCATCAGAAACTTTATCATTAAATAATCAAAGGGATACTATTGTAACACAATTTTAATTTTCGAACCAAAGGTAAATGAATATAAAAGGTGAACATATACATAAATTACTTACGAAAAAAATCTTTATTACAAAAGATAACTTTGTTCAGGCTAAAGACTGCAAAAACAAGGAAAAATATAGTGTTTAGTAAACAGTTTAAATACAGTGATATAGATCCTATTCACCTTTTTTGACAAATCCACAATGTTTTCTTTTTTGGTGTTAAATACTTACGCAGAGTAATAGTCACACTTTAATTTCAAAAAACATATCTAGAAATATTTACTTGTTCCCTGACCTCAGAACTGTGAAAAACCGTAGTGTATAAACAGCTGATTCAACTGAGAGTTTCACGATGAGCATAAAAAGAAAGGTTTCTAACATTTCGCCCTCTTTTTTGCGATTACTAACATAAGTTTAAGAAACTCTCAGATATAATGTTTCGCGTCTTTGTAGCTTTGTTCTCTCTTTTCGTCGTGGCTTGGGGTAAGTACACATTACAAGTTGTCAATGTTGCCGAGCTAGAAGGCACTACGCTGGAGAATTAAACAGTTTTATCAATGATTCTTGGTACCAAATATACCCTTTTCCGATTTACCCAAAGTTCTTTCTTTGTTTTAGATTTCTCTGACTTCCCTGCATGAACTCTGTTGAAACTGTTTACATGTATACCACTTTTTGAATTCTGTTTTCTGAGTTTCTCTTTCGGTTGTTATGTAGTCTTGGTGTGTATGATAATTTCCCTAAAAGGTACTTTTTTGGTCGGTATTCTTTCGAATAAACAGTAGAGGAATCACGCACGTCTCAAAACTTGAAGCCTCTTTCAAACTAGTCCCAGCTGTGTCAAACCAGGACCAGCCAGTCACTTTCATATACTGATATTTTATAGCTTTAATACCCTGAGTACTATGAATATAAAAATGTACTCCAGTCACTATTGGCGTAGAAGACCATCTGTCCTGAAAAGAGAAGAGTTGTAAAAGCGTAAGAAATATGGCATTCTTCAAATTTCTTGCCTATTTTTTCCTTGTCCCTTTTTTATGTTGTTGGAGCAGATATCCGCTGAGGCCGAACAGGAGTGGGCCATATTTTCTCAATCGTCATATTAATTGAAACTAATTATTGCTTTTAGGCTGTAGGGATGTTCTTGATTGCAAGCCATATGATCTGATGGGACTCTGTTACAATCCTAAGTACTTCAAGCCGTTGAAGAAATACTGAGAAAGAACATGCAATCTATGCAGTAAGGACTTGTATTTCACCCATTTTTACGTGATTTAAATTCAATCCAAAGTAAAACATGGCAGCAAATTCCTGCTCATAATAGCATCACTTAATTGTTACAGTTAGAAAGCTTGGCGATGGATAGTTTTACCTTACGTTATGTTTTATTATCTGTTTGTGAGAATGGTTTAATTAATCATAACTCAGTAGGCCCAACTAGTTTCATTCTTATTTCTCCTCAAAAGAAATTAAGACGCGATTAGCACTTACTACACCTTTTTCTCTGCAATTAGCCCTGGGCGTAATGAGTTGTTTCAATTTTCCTTGTGCTTTGTTTGTTGTCCCCGCCTCGATTAGCTCTCACTTTACGTTGGTAGTGTATGTTTCTGAGCAACGTATCTAGTCGGTTCGAATTGATGCAGGAAGTGAAGGAAACTTAGGGAGAAATCCTCTGAGACAAACGTTCCATAAAACGAGTAAGAGCTTTATGATGGAAGGAGGCTGCACGTTTTTCTCTCTTGTATGTGTGATACACCCGGTTGGCACCCGGTTTCAATTTACTTTGGTGTTTTGTATTAGATGCCACTGCACCTGAGCCACCTCCGATACCAGTGCAGCCAGGATTAGCCCTGGGTAAGAAAATGCCTTATCTTGAATTTTATTACAGTTTGATTTTAATCTTTAGAAATTAAAGTGTTACTGAAAGGTCGTGTTGACTTGAGTAGAATGCTAAAGGTTTGTAACCAGGTTCAGAAAAATAATATTATTTGCCTTAACGTCCTGAAGTAATATCAGTAATATAAGAAGTTTTGCGTTGTAGGCGGGCAGTGACGGCAAGGCTATACACTATTGTCACTTGGACAAATTTAACCCTTAAAGAGATGCTTAAGGTTTATAAAACTTAACTTCCTCAGGTATTCGCTAAGCTTAAAACTCACCATCTCGTTCTTATCGTTACGTGTAAGCACATTTCGACATGCGGGCCAATCAACATGAAGGATTTAGGGGAAGGGTGCAGGGGGTGCGCACGCCCTCCGGATCCCTTGAGATGAAGACCAACACGACACATTACGTTTACAGCATTGCATTAACACTGTGCAGCCCGCTTTACAGTTATACAAAATCTGCTGTATCATTTGATATGTATTCTCAGCAGTTCACATCATGTTATTGCCTAGTCAAAAGCCTTCTTTTTCGTATTTGCTTTTAAAATTTGTTTTACGTCACCAGTCAGTGACGTCATTCCTTAGTCAGTGGTGCACCCCCTCTAAAGAAAAATCCTGGATCCACCCGTGATGTTTGTTACAGGACCTTAGCTCCCACAAGTGTTCTGTAGCTTAGTTGCAAAGCATCTGGACCAGTAACCTTGATAAGCGAGGCCATAGGTTGAACTCCTATCAGGAGTACTAGGATTTATCTTCCTAGTCCCCTGTGTCACTGATTGAAAAAACATCTTTTTTAACTTTTAACTGCTAAATTGTTTAGGTGAGTGTGGCAGAACTGTGGTTACTCAGGGCCGAGTTATCGGGGGCGTAGATGGGCAACATGGATCATGGCCCTGGCAAGTTGGTCTGTACGTTGGGGACTCTAAGTTCTCTTGCGGAGGCTCCCTCATTAAACCAGACTGGGTCCTAACAGCAGCGCATTGCATCGATCCAAAACTGCAAGTCAGCGATTATCGAGTTCGCTTGGGAGACTGGCATCGCTACTATTATGACGGTACAGAGCAGGTCCTCAACGCATCCAAAGTCATTGTGCATTCACAGTACCATCGTCCATACCTTATCAACAACGACATTGCTCTCATCAAGCTCGATCGCCCAGCGTTGCTAAACAGTCACGTGAACACCATCTGTCTTCCTCAGCGTGGAATCAGTGCACCTTTAAATAGCACCTGTTATATTACAGGTAAGTTAAAATTTCTTCCTTTTATGTGTGTTTATGTTCGTTATTATTGATTGATTGATTGACTGATTATTGACCAAGCGTAGGGATGGCTGGATATTGGCTACGTTCTTTGTAGCATTTTTCTTGATCGAGACGATGTCGTGTTCTATAGAAACGCAAAAAATAACGAGGCTAATATTCCGCCATATTGGCCAAAACAAGCTTGTTCTATAAAAGATTTATTACTATGGCCAAAAAGATAATTATTTTTTGCGGGACTAACACCGGAAATCCCGAGCGTGTCGCTTGCCTGCCAAACAGAACACGGGGCTCGCTTCATCTTACCTACTCATGGATCAAACATGCTGCGAATTATGTTTACGGTACGCTGAACACTCAGCAATCTAACTGTAGTAGTTTTGCTAGTTGCCAATTGACTGAGAATATAGTCCCGAACCCAAAATTGCGCTCATTTGTCTTGAACAAGAGGAAGAATTCAGAGAAAGTTTAATTGAAATAGAACGTTCCTACCCATGTTTACGTATGAGCCAAAGTTTACTAAGCTATTTTTGAGGGACAGTAGAGGAAGAACATTGTTATGGAGGCAAAACAATTTACTAATCGAGCCCAACAATTCTCTCTTTCTCTCCAGGATGGGGTAAAGTTAAATTTCCAGGAGGCTCTTACCACAAACTTCAACAAACCCAGCTGCCCCTCGTATCCAACAGGGAATGCTCAGCGAAGATCCTCGCCTCTCCGGTGGCGGGAAAACTACACATAACTAAACAAATGGTCTGCGCAGGAGAGCTGAACCCCGCTCGATTGCAGGGTGGTTGCCATGGTGATAGTGGAGGTCCATTCGTTTGCAAAGACCCGCTATCTGGGAAGTTTATCTTGGAAGGAGCTGTTAGTTGGGGCTCTTCAAATTGTAATTTTATCCAAGAGAATAAACAATACACCGTTTTCGCTCGTGTCAGCGAGTTTCGTGATTGGATAGATCAGCATATTGCCAATAACTAAATTAAGTAATCGTTTTTACATGGAACGGACAGACAAAATACCCGGCTTGACATTTTAAAGATCTTTTACTTTCATTTTTTATTCATGTCTTTGTTTCTGCGCAGACAACTGCACAAGAACTGTAATAATCTAAACATGAAGAAAGAATAAACGGATTTGAACATCTTATCTAAGACTATTGTTATGTATTGCAAAAGCACACAAAACGCACGATCACTAGTTGATGAATTTTCTCTTTTGAATGCAATTTACGGAAACGCATTTTAGTATAGCATGGGATCTTAGCTTGGGGTTGGAAAATTAGACACAGCGCGTCTTTCATAATGATCTCCTGACTCCATCCTCTTTCCCCTTAAAAGAACTGCCATTCCTGACATAAAATCAACACTAACGAAATTCTTCAACAGTTTTTTCAAACGTTTTGCGTTATTCTCTACCTGTGCCTTTTTCCAGAAATTAATTGGAAGAATAAAGCATACTAGTTATCGGACAGTTGTTAACCAACCAAATTAGCTGCATATAAACAGAGTATCTCTACTACAATTTTCGACAAAACATATAGTAGAGATACACCTAATATAATTTCAAAAATGCTAAAAAATGTAAAATATAAAAAGGAAACGCGTAATTAATTAGGCTTACTAGTAATTTAAAGCACTTTAGATTCAGCTGTCGCATTTGTAACTTTTTTGACGACTCGAAAAAAAACCGCCCCTGCTGCAAATTATTGAACAGAGCCTTTTGTGGTTTATTAGTAAGCCTAGTTAATTTTCCTCTTTCCTTTTTCCTTTTAGCATTTTTCTATTGCAACGTTATTGCAATTAAGCGTACATCAAGTGATTCAACAATTTCGAGAGAGGAATAGAAGGTTAAGTGGCCAGTGACAGATCCTCCACTCGTCTAAGTAACGGAATTTAAACTGATCTTATTTCCAATAGTCAATTTTGTTGATTACTTACTTGATTTCCTTCTCTTAAACCTGGTTCTATAGGGGTTGCGGGGGAGGGGGGGGGACGCTTGATGACTGATCGCGGGGGAAACAGTTAATTCTGTTTCCCGATTGAAACATTGAGATTCTAGGGAAAAGAAATTAACTGTTTGTCGAGGGGCAAGTCTTTAAGTGATTTGTTATATAGCTGGAAACTTTGAAGCTGGAAATTCATTGAACCTCTCTGTAACGGCGATCGTCGGTCAACATTCGCGGGTTGTAGGGTGCCGTTACCCTCTGGCGTCATAGGTTTTGCAATGTTCCCGCTCAGAGATTTTGGAGGGAAACAGTTTCATTGTTAGATGTCATGTGACCTCGAAGTAACCAATGAGAGTGCGAGCTGTTGGGAAAGCTATATAACAATTATTGATATTTGCTATTGACTGGGAGATACTCCTCAAAGAATACCTACATTTGAAGTATGTGGAGCCGCGAACGGAGTCTGGCATTTTTGACACTCCTTAAAGAAGAACAAAGAAAAATCGATAACAAGTGAAACTTTGTAAGGAATTTCATCGGGAATATTTGTTTCAAACAAAAACTGGGGATTTCTTGCCAAGGAGATCTGTTTATTCAGGCAAAACCCGATACAAAAGAAGCTAAAATAAAGCATTTGTTGCCTCATGACAAAACTCTTGATACAAAGGTTTCATCCATTTAGCATCCAGTCTGTTTGCTTTGTACGATTCCTGTGTTTAAACAGTGAAATGTTTAAAACCTTTGATTGCACCTCTAAACCTCTATTAAACAAAGCTGCCTGAACAGCTGATTCACTTCAAATAAGTATATCTGATGATAATACTTGTGAATTATAGAGTAAGTAATCTTACCTTCTTCCCAACGTTGTCAACGTTAGAAACCTGGAAATGTTTCGTGTGTATCTATTGAAAGGTCTTCTGTTATTTTTTGTCGTTACTTGGGGTGAGTAGACGTAAATTTAAGTACTTTCTAAAACCTCTAAATTTTGCTAAATCCATACCCTTTTTTTTCACACAAGATCTTTTATCAAGTTCAAAGACAGGACTGTTGAGCTACCGAAAAAGACTTGATTACCGGCGACGATGTAATGATAATGTCAGTCTTTTTTAACCATCTCAGGAACATTTCGTAATAGTTACATTCGGAATGGAAAAAAGAAAAAACGTCTTAGGCCAACAAATCTTATCATTTCACTTGTTTGAAAACGTCTTCTCCTCCAAGTATGAAGAAAACTGGAAATTAAAAAGACGTCTTCATGTAGCCTAATTTTATTGCTACTTTTTAATTTCATCATTTCATTTAGGAAAGAACATTTAGTTAAATCAACAATATCTGTAACATTATAATAAAAAAGAAAAGAATGTTAACATAACTAGAAAACTTAAAACTAAACATCACATTTATTTTAGTCTTTGGTCTGTTGTCGGCTGGAAAAGTCAGTGATACGTGCAGCGAAGATGGCGTTGTTCTAACTGGTATGTCAGGAAATATTTCCAGCCCAATGTTTCCGGATGTTTACCCACCCAGACAGACCTGCAGGTGGATTATTTCAGCTCCTCAAGGACACAGAGTGCAGCTCAGTTTCCACACATTTCAACTGGAAACTTGTCTACTCCCCTTCATTTGCACTTGCGACTACGTTAGAATAAGAGATGGCAATGATGAAAAATCTCCCAGTTTGAGAAAATTTTGTGGCGGTAACAAGCCCCCGTTCATTCAATCTTCTGGGCGATTTCTCTGGGTCGCATTCGTCGCCGATCGTACAAGAAACGAGAAAGGATTCCACGCAACTTACACTAATGTTGGTAGGAAAATTTGCTTTCACTCTGTTCAAACCTTCTTCAGACCTTCTTTTATTTCGGCAGTTATATCTCGTTAGTCAAAACCCTCGTGAATAGGACATGAAAAATATACCCGCGGGTGGGGGGTGGGAGAATTGGAGAATATACGAATTAAAGTGGCGATCGGCTCGTCGTCTCGTGTAGTGCGTAAGCTTTTGCATATTTTGGTAACACTATTTTAGCGAGATACTATATCTGGATTTGTAAAAACAGGACATCGGAACCATTCTAGTGGGATTTTAAAACAACTAACATTTTTTATGAAATAGAATACAAAGCAACCCTTGATCTACCAAAAAAGTGGGACTCCTTATAAATATTCTTTAAATACCTTTTTCTCACTTACTTCGATCTTGAAATTCTTGAAAAACTAGCCCTCTTACTCCTGACACCTGCAGCTAATTCCTTCAGTTTTTATCGATTTTGTCCAGTCTATGTTGAATGTAATTAGTTAGTCAATAATGCTTAAAGCATGTTACTCTGCTTTTTACGTGGCTTTTATAGATGCACTTTGATTGATTATGTATATTACATTTTTTTGCACTAGACACTATCTATTTTCTTTTATTTATTTATATTTTTTGTGTCTGATGTAATAAATTGTTAATATAAAAAATAATAATAAAATACTTTCATATGGTGTTCAGGACTTAAACGCCAGTATTTGAACCACAAAGGAATCCCTTAGGGTCGTGTTTGTTTAGTTAAGGAAACGGTTGAAGACGAAAACAAGAAAGAGAAAATCATTCAGTGACACTTGCTGACTGATTGGTGGGACTTAAAAGATAGTCTAAAATAAGTTCGCACCAAAATCGAGACTGTTCTGTGAAAGCGCCGTGACACGTCATGTACATGCATGGAACTCCTGATTTTGTCCTCACGTACTTCACATTGGAGTCACCCCCTTGTATCTTGATTCATTATGAGTTAGATTTTTAGCGGGGCTTAGCAGCGATAATGGCCACTAGTGAATGACATATATATACTGGTGTCTTTCAAAGGTTTCTAACACAAACATATCACCAAAGTAATTAACTGTTCTATTTTCCACTGCTCCTGAACTCCTTTGTTTTATAGTTCTCTGAGAAGAAGATATTGAAGATAAAGTTGAATTAAATACGACGATGACAACTACTGCACTGAATTTTTAACGTCTATTTTTCAATTCGTCTTTGGCAATTTCTGTCATTTAATGTTTTTGAAAGCTTAAAATAATTTAGCTTTTTTTTTTAGCTTTTTGGGAAAGCTTGTGAAAAAGGGGACGGGGGTGGCAAAAAACGGTATGAAGAAAAGAAACAAAGACATCTGAGTAAGCAAAATAAAACGCCAGGTTTCCCCAGCTTTCTTTTTCAGCTATAGTCAGACTAGCCTCCCCGCAGACGTCCTTTGGGGTTCGTTTGTCACGCATTCATTTCTCCCCCACGGATAGGGTCTATATACAGAGTTAATAGTAATTATTGTTTTCGACCGCGCTGAAAACCGCTCCGCGCTCGTGTGGGAGACTGTTGTCTGAAGTCTTTCAAAGAAAAGCAGATTATTTTATAGTCACAACTTCCGAAAAAAATATACAGCTGACTGCAGCTTTATTGCATCGTTTCTGTGATTTCTTCAAAACGTTTGAGTCGTCTTATGTAGAAGATAGCCGTGCCAATAAATAATTCACTTGAGAATACCAGAGACATCACTTATATCACGGCGCGTGATTGGCTGATCGTGACACAATAACTAACCGCTTATTGGCTTATTCAAACAATCCAGAACGTAAAAGTCGGCTCTGTTTAGCAGACGTCCGTGGGGGAGAAATGAATGCGTGACAAACGAACCCCAAAGGACGTCTGCGGGGAGGCTATAGTCAGACGTCATCAAGTGTCATAGTTCAGGCAGGATTGTTGATTTAGCTGTCTTCCTCTTCTTTTATATTTTCCCTATACTTACTAGCTTTCCCTCTTTTTTCTTTAATTTTAAGAAAAATTCTATAATACAGTGGAACCTCGATATAACGAACCTCTATACTGGATATAACTAAGTTCCCGATATAACGAATGATTTTCTTTACCTCACTGATAGCAAAATGTATGGGAAAAGAACCTCGATAACGAAATCCCGTTCTAGTGAACACATTTTGCCAGTCCCTTGGCCCTATGTTATATCCGTCGAGATTTGACGACGGGAAAGCGTGCGTAAAGGACTTAACGCGACTTCCGGTGCCCAAAATTTGTCGCTCTGCCATTGGTCAAGCCAGTTAATTGATTTGCGCACGCCGTCGTCAACTGACCTTCCCGTTCTGTTGCTAAATCAGCCTAATAATGGTAATAGGACTGAGTGGGGTCCGATTTGTTTAATCACGAGTATGATCATATTATATAGGCCAATTTGGACGACACGAAGTTCTCTTACCAATTAATCATATCTATAACAAAATTTGTGACATTTTAAGGCTTTTTTAAATTTAAAACACAAGAATTTCTGAGAGTTTTTTTCCCAGCAGTTAAGAAAAAGCTATTTAATGAAGTGTGCGCGAGCGATTCCAATTACAAGGCAATTGGTAGCAAGGGATGGCGCAGTGGTGAGAGCGCTCGTCTCCCACCAATGTTGCCCGGGTTCAAATCCCGGCGTCGACGCCATATGGGGGTTGAGTTTGTTTTTGGTTCTCTCCTTTGCTCCGAGAGGTTTTCCTCCGGTACTCCGATTTTCCCCTCTCCACAAAAACCAACGTTTCCAAATTCCAATTCTACCAGAATCAGGTAGACGAAGAACCACTTTGTGGATGTGCTACCTCCAAATCATTATTTATTTATTTATTTATTTCATTACAAGGCATGACTCGTGCTGTCCTATCAAATTGTCCCATTAGTGTTGAAATCAGGACAGTTGATAGCCAATCAGATTGGAGAATTCTGTTATGGTTATGATTAATAGAGAAAGATCTAGTTCGGATCATTCAACTTAAGCATTCCCCATTTTTACCGAGACCATAATGCACCTTGTTTACCCGCAAAAAGTTTGCATATTAACCACTGTCTTCGAATTCTCTTGGGACGACTGTAATAGCCAGGCGAAATTGGAACTGAACAATGGTTGTGTATAAGTTTTGAGGGTGAACAAGGTGCATTGTGGTCTCGACGAAAATAGTGAATGTATCTTAATTCATGTTCATTAGTTCGCGATGTACATTCAATAATTATTTTCGCGTTCATCTATCATATTGAAAACATTTTAATGAAAAGAAAAAAAAAGACTTGTATTTTACTTTGTAGATTGCTTTGACGACGACAAGGACTGTTCAAAATATGAACAGAAAGGATACTGCTATGACCCAAGCAAATTTGACTACTCGAAGAGCAAATGTGCGAAGACTTGCAATCTCTGCGGCAAGTTTTTAATCAGAATAGTTATTTAGCACTCTATTTTAGGTCGTTTGTCTTACCACGGTATTTCGTCAGTCAATCACAAACGTGAGCGTTTCTTTATATTCAAGGCGTCCATCTGTTTAAGTTCGTTGCGTTGTACACTTTTTAACTGATTATTATTTTTAACAGATGCCACTGGCCCTGAGTCTTCACCTGTCCGTGTAACTCCTGGAGCTGCACTAGGTAACTTGAAACTGATCATGCTCATTAAACATGTTAGGTAGTCAGATAGGTAAACAAACGCTGAAACGCACGGAGCAGCCTTGTATACTGGTGTATTTCCAGCAGTTGTCTTGCTAGCTCCGTTGGTTGGTGCGCTGCCTGCTGGATCGGAGAGGTCAGTTCTAATCCTGGCAAGCCTGAATTTTTTCAGCTTTCTGTTCGCAACTGCATAAGTTGCGTCTTGAACTGCGATGATCTTCTTTGTATTTAAATAAGAAAGACTTTTTTCCTTTGGAGTGTTAAAACAATTTTGGTTCTGACTGTGGCTTAAAAATTGATATTTGTGTTTCTTGCGCGTACGTTACTTCGTTTTTCAGGTGAATGTGGGGCGTCAGTCGTAACGCATGGTCGAGTTATTGGAGGTGAGGACTCTGTTCACGGTTCCTGGCCTTGGCAAGTGGGTCTGTACAATGGCGACGGTAACAACAAGTTTTTTTGCGGTGGTTCACTTATCAAACCTGACTGGGTCCTCACAGCTTCCCACTGTATCTCCTGGTTCATTAAACCTTCCGATTATCGTATTCGACTTGGTGACTGGCATCGGTTTTATGTTGATGGTACCGAGCAAGTGCGCAATGTCTCCAAAAATATCACACATCCAAACTACCACAGACCAGTCTTGGTTAATAATGACGTTGCTTTGATCAAGCTTGACCGGCCTGTGGTTCTGAACAGTCACGTGAATACTGTCTGCTTGCCTAAGATGGGCGAACAGTCTCTTTAAACAGCACGTGCTTTATAACTGGTAAGAAATCAACTTTAAAATTGTCTACTAGCTACGTACTCATAAAGACTCCCAACACAAGAGTGTGTAATTAGCTCGCAATTACAATGACATAATTCATCATCACTTTTCTTTGTTTTAAATTACCACCTCGCCTCAGAATTATTGTAGCTCATGATGGTAGAGCTTTAATCTTCACTCCGGCAAGTCCAACACTTGTTGGGGATATATACAGCACCTATCATTAACTTTATGGTTGATTGAAATCAGCAGGATGCTATGATACAACTAAAAAATTCAACTTGTGAGAAAAAGTAAAAGCCAACCTTTTACTACTTTTAATAATATTTTAGCTTTTTTAAACCGCTGGGAGAAAATGCTGCGAAAAGGAACATCGCACCCTCTCTCTTCTGTCGGTCACCCAGTTACTGAAATGTCCCTCTGTGCTAAGGGGTATTATTATCTCTAAGCATGTCAGTCAATTTTTTGGTGGTTCCGGTTACAAATGCCCGACGGTATATCAGTAATTTCGCTCCCTACAAGTTCGCTCCCTACTTTCCAAGTTCGCCCCGTAATGGTAAAACTCCAAATTCTCTTCATTCTAGTTAAATCACGACAAGTCATTTAGATATTCAACTAAAGCCAACTTGGGTTATTGAAGGAATTCTTTGCAGGAAGGAATCGAAGTTCGGGAAATTTTGAATGGAACGCTAAACAGAGCGCTGAAGGTTGTCATGTCAAAGTATGTCAATGTCTCTTGACAGTAGTTAGAATTAAAACGGCTGATGGATCGTGTTGTTTATTGTGAATATTTTACGGGCAAGAGATCATAATAGTCCCATTATGGCTCTTGACAAAGCACATTCTGACTATGGGGTGAACTGGATTTGTTATGGGGCTAACTAGTTAGAGGTAACTCACTACGGAGCGAAACCACTGGCTTCTTCTTTAATAATTGCAGGCTGGGGAAAAGTAAAGCATCCTGGGGGTGCTTATCATCATCTTCAACAGGCAAAGCTTCCTCTGGTCTCTGATAAAGAGTGCTACGACAAATTGAAGCTCTCCCCAGTAGGAATCCTGCTCAACCTCACTCAGCAGATGATATGCGCCGGCGAGCCTTACGGCGACGTTATGCGCGCAGGTTGTCATGGTGACAGTGGTGGACCATTTGTCTGCAAGGAATCATCATCCGGGAAGTTTGTTTTGCAGGGCGTCGTGAGCTGGGGGTCTGGAAACTGTAATTTTGAGCAGGAGAACAAGCAATATACGGTATTTGCTCGAATTAGCGAGTTGCGTCAGTGGATAGACGACACCGTTAAAATGTTTAGCTCCCAGTGATTTTCCTTACGAGTTTCTGTGAAAATGTTAAGAGTTAATCCTGCAGATCAATAAACGTGTCACTATTGATGCAAGGATCCATGAGTGTTAGCTTAATAAAAGACTTGGAAAAACAGTAAATGTGCGAAACAACGTGGTGGTGTGTCGATGGAGAGAAAAACATTAGCCAATGTTAACTCCTTTAAGCCCCTATAACCGGGAACAAATTCTCCAAACAATATACATTTCCTTGATGAATTCGTTGAGAAAATTTGACAAAAGATCAAAACATTTTCCTTTTGGTGATCATGGTAATAATTCTTATAACCTTTTGATTATTTATCGATATCGTTAGAAGAAAATCGATGCTGCTGTCGAAGCTTCAAGCGCTAGCCCTTTGGGAATTTTATACCGGTAGAAAATTTGTCCCGTGTCGTAGGAACGTAGCTACATCGCCAGCAGAGGTTTCTCTCTTGCATGGCTAGACTTCGTTAACGCTAAAAGCTATGCAAGAGAGAAACCTCTGCTCACAGGGTAGAACGTAGCCCCGAGGGGGTGGGGGGGGGGGGGTAACGTAACCCTAGGAGACTGCCTTTATGATGAGTACTACGGACCGGCTTATAGAGGCCTTGTTTTTTTGGACTAGAAGAAATAGGTAGTTCTCAGGCATTCGCACATGTTGAAAAGATTATTTTCAAGGGGCGATTTATTAACAGTTTTTACAAAAGAATATAGAAGGAACCAATGACAGCATCAGCATTTGAACAAGACTGATATTTATTTTTTCAACCGTTTAGTACTTTATACATTAATCAAGCTCAGATTCGGAATGAAACATTATTATACATACCGGTTTGCACATGATTGCGCAATTAAGTAATTTGCACGATGGCGTCATTTTACTACCGACCACGGTCAGAATCCTTTTCGTTTTTCCTTTTCTATTCAATTTTGGTAATCCCAGCGAGGTTTAGATAACAAAAGCCCTTATTTCCACAAGAAACTAAGCCCCTCAAGGATTCTAGTCGTAGTAGTAAAATGACGTCATTTTGCAAATGGCGTATTAAGATGTTTACAGCTGAAGTCGAAATGGACATTAATCATCACAAATCAATACCTTTCCTGCATCTTGTGCCTCAACTTAACAGCTGACCACATCTTATTTCGTTCATTTTTGATAGAATTAAAAACTTCCTTACTAATTTCTTAACTTTAATACATGACCACGTTCGGTTCGCAGACCATTAAAGCTATATACATTTAGTTGGCTGATTGGTTGAACTACTACTAGGCTATATGTTATAGCTCACTAGTAGCGAAAAGCGACGGCTTTGAAAACCAAACCAAAGGCGGCTGAATCGCTTTTTGCTAGCTAAAGTTGTTTTTTCTCGATATTTTTGCCAAACAAGTTGGATTTTACTAAAACAATTATTCCTTTCGCCGTCATGGCATCTGCGTCAATAGCCCATTCGGCCTTCTGCCTCATGGACTATTGACTCAGAGCCCATTCGGGCTCGAGGAATAACTGTTAATTAGCCGGTATATTCTTGCTCTTTAGCATTCAAATCCAGTCTGCTACCGGCCATGAGAGAATTAAGATGCGGCCCGTTTATCCGCCCTATTTACACGGTTTATTTCAAACTGGTGTAACCCTTTGTAAGTTATTTACATAAAGAGATAAATAATTTGTGATTATGTGAATAAGGCCCTCGTCGGATTATCGGATGCAACCCTAAAACCACCAGAGAGAGAGCCCATAATCAAACACAGTAGGTCTGCCAATTTTTAGGGTTTAAATTGTTAACATTGAGATTTTGTGGTGGTTTAAATTACGGAAAAATAGTACGGTCTTAATAAAAGGAAAATGTCACTGGACCGTTGAAAGAGTATCAGGGCTTCCTAAGGGCTTAGTGGAGAGGAGATATTAGAGGGCGAAGGGGGGAGGGGAAAGAGAGACAGGAAGTCTTACTTCGCTGTCTTAACCATTTCTTCCATTTCTTCCCACCTATCCTGAGTATCAGGCTAGGACTTCCTAAGGGGTTAGAGCAGAGGAGATTTGAGATTTTGAAGGGGGAGGAAACAAAGGCGTTTCTCCTTCTTCACTGCCTTCCCTTTTCGATTCTGTCTTGTCCCTTCCCCCCAGAGGCGACTGATACTCAGACTACTGGACCGCACGTATTTCGGTCTAGAAACCTTTTCCATAAAAATCCTTATATTGACACATTCCAACATCCACAACATCGCTTGGTCTTTTGTGTTAGTCACTTCTAAATGTGCATTCTGGCGAATTTCTCATGCTGTTTACATCACTGGTATTGCCTAAGTTGTAAGCGATGGATATAGTAAGGTGAATTCATCTCACCATTCAAATGTCCTTTAAGGAACTCACTTATGAAAGGGGCCGGGATTCTCTTCTGATTTAGGGAAGTAAGGTGCAGATTTTGGTATCGAAAGAACCCTATAGATAGCAGAAAAAAAAGGAAGAACCACTCTAAGATGCATTCTGTATCGGAATTATAATTTATACAGCGCGTATTTGGCTATTTTGTCTGGTGCCTTGTTGGGGTCAAGGAAAGGTTGATCCCCGTCCTGATTGGTCTCTTTCAGAAGGTTCCCGCCTTTTTCTCATTGGATTTCCCTCGGAGCAATTCATGGCTCGTCAAAAAGGTACTGTTGTAGTGCACTGAAACTACTGTATCAACAGACACTTTTTACTTCAAAAGACCAATACTAAACTGTCAAATACCCCTTCGTCCCCTCTATGGGCGACTCCCACATGAATGCGACAGGGATGCATGTCAGAAAATTGGACTGAACCCAGGGGCACCCAACGACAGTGTCCTCATAAATACATTTAAAAAAATACACTTTGTAATAGGCTATCCAGAGACTTTTAGATCTCTAGAAATGCATTCTAAGCGGCGCTAAAATTTGTAACTGTTCTGTCATCCTAGGGGAACTCGAGCCTTTTCTAAGAAAAATAGCCTAACTTGGGCATTGAAATGTGAAAAATTAAACTTAAGAAAATCGTAGCGAATTTATTAGATAAGCGTTGTACCTGAACGAACGATCATCTAGAAATTTTTAGCCGTCCTCCAGTAATTCTAGGCAATATTTGCTTCTTCGAACAGATATTTTACAGAAAACCGTCGTTGGGTGCCCCTGTGAAACTCCTGATAGATACCAGTGTGGGCTTGGCTAAGGCTTTATTTCTACCCTTACGAAGAATGTGACAAGCAACGAAATAAAACTTTACAGTAGTACTATTATATAGTAATCCTCTACGCACAACCTCAGCGATATCTAAATGGGAAACATGTTTGGTCTCCTGTCCTTATCACCCTAAGTAAGACCAAAATCTGCAACTAACATCCCCAAGAGAGATGACAAAATTTAGACCCCCGTCTTTTACTCGTGTATACACGTGCATTGGGCTCGTACACAAAGGTATATGCCCGGGGGGGGCACTTGGGTATTTTTTTGGGTGGGTATGTGCCGCCCGGGACTCCAAATTGGCACCCCGTTCTAAAAAAAAATTCCCCTAAAATTGATACCCCGTTCTAGAATTCGCCCTAAAACTGATACCCCGTTCTAAAAATGGGCCAATTTTTTATACTCCGTTCTAAGGTGCAAAGAGTACAACAGTTTCCTTGTTAACGCATTGAACCATATTTTTAAACGTAATCTGACCTTGAATAATTTCAAATGGCTGCTTACAAAACTGGAGCTTTCGTGCATTCGAAATATTATACCCCGTTCTAGAAAACGCCTCTGAAATGTATACCCCATTCTAAATCAGGAGTTCAAAATCACGACCCCGTTGGGCGGCACATACCCATATAGGTAATGTATGGGAGTACCCCCCCCCCCCGGGTATATGGCCTCTTAAACACAGATTTCATGACTGTAACTTCCAGTCTATGGTAATCAAAATCATTGATGGCTGTTCATGGTTAAATTCCCTTAGAAAAGGAGACAAAAACGGCTGTTACACAGACCTACACTTGGATTGCGTCGGCAACGGCGTTATCCTTGGTTTCTTTTGCGTTATTGTTCTGGGACGTCTGAGTTGGACTATTTGGTGGCGAGCGATCATCTTTGACACTCATCAAAGATAGCGATAAGTTTGTATGCCCAGATTTGTTCTCCGTTGGGCTTTGTGGTAATGTATAAGCACTCGATTTACGACCGGCAACTGTCACAATCCTCCAAATACTTGTCCTAGTTTCGTTCCAATCGTTGTTTGAGGATCCAAATTGCCACGAACTTTTCCGGTACTTGCTTAGACCAGGGCAACAGCTTAGGGTTGCAAAAAACGCCTTGCGAAATTTTTCATTCAGCAGAATGTAAAGGCATGGATTTAAAGCGCTGTTGGCATGTGCCATCCAGATGAATAGCATCTGAACTCTAACTGGCAACTTGTGACTTTGATCAGGTCGTACGAACCACAAATAATGATTAACATAGACAGGAAACCAGCAGACTGCAAATACCACGCATATGACGACCAGCAGTCGAACAACCTTACGTTTCGATTTTTCAGCAGCAGCGAGGTTGGTATCTGTTACATTCCCTGGAATCTTACGTAGCCACAATTTTCGGCAAATTAAGGAGTAAATGATTATTGTTATGGAGAGAGGTAACGCGTATACTATGACAAAAACGCTGATGTGGAAGCTCTTAAGCACTTTATATGTTTCGGTGAAGTCTGTGTCGTTTGGTGGTGCCCATGGCCACTCCTGTAAACAATTGTATACGCCTGGTGGCTCCTCAGTTGTTTGATGCATTAAAACATAAGGGGTCATTAACCCAAAAGATAAGATCCATATAATTGCTGACAAGACTTTTGGCTTTTGGAAGAATTTCTCTTTCAAAGGAAAAAATACGGCGTAGAATCTGTCAAACGAAATCAGCATCATTGTGAAAACAGACGCGGAAATAAAAACTGGCATGACATAAAACAACGCTTTGCAAGTAATGCTACCCAGCGTTCCCCCGACCCAAAGAGTGCCACGGTACAAATAGGCGACCGAAAACGGCATAACCGTGATAGTTAGCAGCAGATCTGCAACGGTCATGTTGGCGATAAACAGGTTTGTCACGCTGCGAGATGAAGATTTCTTCAAGACCACGAACAGACCAAAAGAGTTACCAATCAGAGCTACGAGAAAAATGACCGCATATGCTGTCGTTAGGCCAATTTTAAGATCCATCGGCAAGCCGCCAGCGGACTGTTGTGGGTCGGGGGCCCCGCTTGATGCAGTGGTTATGTTTGTTCCTAAAACAGAAAGATAAGACAAGTAAAGGTCAGACCAAAGAATGAGTAATAGATCGCTCTATTTCAACGGGAGAGAAGGAAAAGGTGCCTACAGATTGTTCACAGCCTCTCAATAGAGAAGAGAAGTGATGACGTCACAAAAACTAGATTTGTGAGTATACGATTGGTTAGCCGTGAGGGTCTCAATGGGGTGGCCGCCTTCACGGTCAATTATTGGCGGTTGACGGTTAAATTTTAGAGCTTTTGACAGTTAACGGTTTTTAAGTGGAAATTTACTCCTGTATAAATTAAAATAAATTGATTCGGTTTTGGAGGTTGTCTTGGCCTTAGACTAATAAGCTTCGAAATATTTGCACGTATAAGCAAGTTCTAAGGTTTTGTAATGTCTAGAGAGTGCGTTTTTGAGAACGTAGGAACTGTTTTTTTTTCAGTTTTGAGATTCTCCGTGAAGACCTCTGAAATAGTGAGATCTGAGCTACCTTTAAACTGTTTGGCGGTTAATGTCAGTCTGCATTTTTGACGGTTGACGGTTAAATTTTAGGCCCTTTTACGGCTGATGGTTAACCCCATTGAGACCCTCTAGCATATCCAGAAAGAAAAAGATGAAAAATGTTCACCTGCTAAAAATTAGCCTAATGGTGCAAATGGGTGCGGAAACAGGGGGGCCCCGGGCTGCGGAGATATAAGCAACGTTATGCTCTGATGACTCAAATCCTTCTAAAACATAGGCCTGGATCGTTGACGTTTCGATCCAAGCCAATTTTAGAAGCATTTATTATATGGGGTCATCAGAGCAAACCGGTGCTTATGTCTCCGCACCGCTCTAACAGGCTGATGTTTGGCAAGGAGGCTTTTTACATCTTTTTCTGTCTGAATATTTTAACCAATCCCATAATTTCCCCAATTTGAATTTTTGTGACGTCACACTTCTCTTCGCTATTAAGTTTTCTCAACGCAAACTACCCAAAGGAAAAAAGCAAATAGCTAGGCGAAACGGGCATGCGCGTCCATAAAAGTTCTTCTTTTATTAACCTAAAAACCCTTTAGCTAGCGAATCAGAATCAGTAAATTTAAAAGTATACTTATATACAGCCGCTCCTTATGTCTTCTCGTAAAGTATTCCGGCAGTGAAAAAAATATCACCTGAGAGATCTTGCCTTTCAAAGTTTAGACGATGAAATTTTAACTCTTCCCAACTTGTCACAACATAACAAAAGAGTTGCGAGGGTCAACATCGGCTCTTAACAAAAGACCAGGAAATGTTTGCGCAAGTTAAGACTTGGGACCTATTGTCAGGAAGATCATTCCAATGTTATATCATAATGCTCATTTGTAGCTGCGCCCCCGATAGAATGCTCCAGCGGCTCCGCACCTACAATGTTATTTTGTGCTACATTGAGTACGACTTCAAGAGCTCGGTTGATATAGAACAAAACGCCTAAAGTCGTTTCCGTGGGATGCGTTGGTCTATGGAAGAATAATGGCGTTCTATCTGAATTTGGAAAAATTAGGGAAACCGGAAAGATGTGTCATGTTATGAGCATCGATGAGTAGGTTACCTGTATGGGTTGGTTTAATGTGCTTATGACTGAATTTATAGTAGCCTGCCACGCAGGCTACTATTTCTCCCCAATCCACATCCCCTTTTTGCTTCCTCCCTATCCCCTACCCCTTTCGACACCTGCTACGCAAGCTAAATTTATAGTTGTCAGTGGTCGCAAGGATGGAGTTGATCTTGTTTTGATCTATCGCTATGTAGTTATTTTCATAGCACGATTTGGATGAGAAAAAGAAGTTATTTTGCATCAAAACAAGGTTTACCCGTGTAACTTAAATTGGAATGTTAAGAGAAACAAGTAATGGAGAACATGCGCATAATGCTCTCTGATTAACCTGAACAGGAACTATATGTATAAAGAAACATCATATCTTGGTAGTAAGTTGCCACAGGTAACTTTTTCAAAGAGAAATTAATAAACATTGTAGTTTTAGGTTAATGGAACAAAACAAAACAAAACATCCGCTTGCTTTATCCAGGGTCGAACCAAGGGTTACAAAGTTCGATAAAGTTCCAATGTTTTAATCCAAGATGAAAGTTTAATATTCCAAGATGCTCTTGATACAGTTAAAAATTAATTGCAATGTGTTTCCAAGGTCTCAAAGTTAACATAGTTCCAATGATTATCCCTGATTCCAAGGTATCACAAGTTTACTAAGGTCCACTCCTGATCCGTGTCCCATCCAGAAGTCCAATCCAAGCCGAAAGCGAGTTGTCGATCGACGAGGACAATATTTTCGCGATTTCACCGCCAATCGTCAAGGGTACGAGTTGAAATTTACACGATTTAACCTCCCATCGTCAAGGTGTTTTCGATAAGAAAAGAAAAAAACTGAACTCAAGCTGTGCGCGGCAAAAACTGGCGAACTCCGAATAGAAAAATCGATCGGAAATCATGGCCCGCAACCAGACGCTACTAAAACCTTATGAAAAAGCTAGACCTCAACAAAAAAGAATCATGAAGGAAAGAAATAATTTGGTTAGGTCGCCTTTCGTGACTTGCCAGTATCCCGAAGGATTTAGCTGGTTAACAAGCCATTCTAAACCACGAGTGGGAATACTCTAGCGAGACAAATTTGGCAAGGAACGTTCTTTCAACGTTCTTCAGAGGAAGCAAATCGATTAAAAACCGATACAGATTTTGTACAGTCTGATTGGTCGGCCTGGAAGAAGAGCTAATCGATAAAGATTTTAGGCAATCCTATTTGCTGGCTTTGCAATTTTGGGTACAACCGAACCGGATTTTTACCGTGGGAGTGCCACAGGCATCCCACGGAAAAACTGAATCTCATAGGTGATGGTGAACATTATGGCCTTTAACCAGCAGATGCCATACATTTTTTCTGCTGTGTTATCTACTTTATCGCTCTTTTCATTAAACGATGATGAAATAAAAAGCATTTCTTTTTACTTACATAAGCTGTGATGCTTGAAAAGGTTGGGTTTTGGTTATTGGAAAAAAGAAAAAAAATAAAACGAAACGTTTTGATTCCTTTCTGAATTGTACAAATTGCGAATTGTACAAATTCCTCGTTCTTCCTCTAGCTAACTCTCATCACGTACCGTTTACTCCTGTAGAGTTCGTGCTCATTTTGCCCTTTCTCTTCTCTATAAAAAAGGAAAAGAAGTAAAAGAAAATTAAGAATACTCCTACCTAACAATTCTCACAATTCATATTGTGTTAAAGAGGGTAGGGCTGTTACTATATAAATTAGTTTATTAATATAAACGTTTCCCTTACAAAAACGCCGATTCGTAGCTGTGCAAGAATGTCAAAGTTAATTATTACAATCATGGAACCTTTCTGTTTTCTCGAACGCAAATTGCCGGTAGTAATTTGTACTGTGTGATCTATCTATATTTCCGAATTATATTTACTGTTTGGAAATAATTTTTTGAAATTTTCTTGTACCGAATTATGTATTCATTGTATAATCACTGAACGAATGAATGCTTGAGGTTGGAGGGGTAAATGGAGTTTTCTTTACTAAAAAAAGCCCCTCGACAAACAGTCTTTAATTATTTCACACCCTTTTCAGTTTGCAATCCCAAGCTATAAATCAATGTCATAGCGCCAGATGCGCGAGACCGCCTCTTCAAGAAACCTGGCAAAATGAGTTACGGTCTGACTAGCCAAGGGCGAGGCCAAATCTTTTCAGGAGACAAACGAAGAGAAAAAGTATAGCTTAAGGACACACAACTTTTAGTTTGCATTTACAGCAGACAAAAGCTAAGACTTGGACAAACTGGGATATGGATAGGTCGGACAGATTTCAATGAATTTGAATGAGATTTCTGTTGATTTTTAGAAGAACATCTGCTTTTAAAACGGAATAAGCTTTAAATGGGAAAAAATGGCGAAAATCACCAGACACGGCAGTTTTACACGGTTGTTTGATTTGTAGAAAACGCTGAAAAAATTCATAATTCAGCTTTTCATTCTCAATAGTGCCTTAAACCAAAATCAAGAAATTAGATAATTTCGCCTGTCGTAAATTACCAAAGGACTATGTGAAATTACTTTACTGCTGGAGAGGTTTCATTTGAACGAATGGCATTAACGTGAAAGGTAGAATGTATCTAAGTAAGTAATACTGACATTTGAAAGTTTTGCTGAAGAGGCCGTTTCATTCAAATGGCGACACACCCTGAATTTCGTGCGGACTCATTTAAATTTAGAGTTACACTGAATTCTGTCTCTTTGAAAGGTTTTTTTTTCTAGGACTTTAAGATCCAACGACACGACGCCAACGAGAACGTCAAAAAAAGCAATAGCGGTTTAATAAGCGATTAACAACTTTGAACGTGCATCACTCTTTTTGTGCATTTCTTTGCCATGTTTGCACGACTACGACGTGAGAATGCCTAATTTCGCCATTTATGGAGAACGTAAACAAGCAATGACGAAATTTTATTTCTCTTTCTGAACTTGGATACGGTCCCTTGAAATTCAACTTTAGGCGGCTTGGCCTACATTTGAAAGAACGCAAATTCACTTTTTGAGCGACGTTCTCGTTGCCGTCGCGTCGTTGGACCTTTAAGTCCCTAATGTCTTTTTACAGCGGTCTGAAGCCATATTAACGCAGCACTGGCGCCCAAAATCCTGGAAAACGTTTAAGAGTGATCTTGTTTGAATAGCAAACTAGTTAGTCAGGGATGAAATAAAAGCTCAAAATAAAGCAAGAGGCCAGATCACAATCACTGACCATCACTGAGAAAGTTGATGAAAGCAGAAAGTTGGTGAGGCATAATTAAGAATTATTCATTCATGATTTTTCTTTGGAAAAAAAACATCAACCAAAACTAACTGCATTCTCTTCTGTATCTATGATATGATAACAAAGAAATCAAAGACAACATCATGTAACGTAAGCTTAGGCAAAGAAATGTAACTTTGTGATTTGTGATATCTGAACTGACATTCTCAAATATATTAGGACCAGAGGGGTCAAAAGGGAAGACCTAATGTTATCTATAACCCAGCTCACTGCTTTTTGCTTCCTGTATGCATGAACACACAAGTGAGAAATAGCTGAAATAAGTCCTACCTTCTGAATGTGTCAGTTGATCCCTTTCCTTGCTTGTGACGTGTTTTTCTATGCAAAATTGAAAAGTATTTTGTCATGTTTAGATTTGCGTCCTCGAATGCATTTATCACCATGCAATGTGATGATTAAAAAAAAACATATAGAAATTACATTCATGCACTAGAAGATACAAAGATAACTCAAATTCCCTGATCAACTATGCTTGATAACGCCAAGTTAGTCAGTGTCAGACCGATTAAGTGCAGTATCACAAACCAACTTTTTCGTCAGCTCTTAATGCTGATATATTTGTTTTGGTAGGTAAATGTGTTTGGTCTTTGCTATATATTTGATTTAGAATTCAAACAGATTTATTTTCAAGCCTTTCTAAAATTTTGGAGCCATTTTTTTCTGGGTATAACAGGATGAGTTCTGTTGTTTTTAGTTGCAAGAATTACTTGTGATTCAGAGTGATTCAGAAATTACGTTTACTAACGGATAGGAAAGATTTACACTCTTCTCCGCCTTTGCCCCCGTCTGTAACGCAAAGATAACTGGATGATTTGAAAAAAAGTTAAAATCATTTTCAAAATTGCCAAAATTCAGTGGTGCCTGAGAAACAACTGCGTAGCACTTGGCGATTTTTATCACGCTACCGTACAGTAATTTAAAAATGTTCTCTCCGTAATTATATAGAACAATTTGACAATTTAGCCGATGTAAATTAGACTTACTACTTACTATATTTGCTGCCCGGAGACTAAAGAGATCACGCAATATTGGGCTTCTTAAAGAGATAACCAGCTATCAGTATCTGATATAAGGCGATAGTCTGACGGCGCCAATGCCTTATAGAGGCTTACGTTCAGAAGATAAAATACGTGCTGTAGAAATATAACCGGTAAATTAGATCTCAATTCATTGCCTGACATGTGACAAACGTCCAATCAGAGTCATGTTGAAATCGAAAAGAGCCAATACCAGCCCGGAATTACCTTATTTATAAGTCTACAAGTCTTACTGAAATCTGTACGTTTTTGCATGAGCTTGAGCGATAAAATGCCATTTTTTGAGAAGAACATGTTAATCGCAACTACAGACGAGGAAGTAAATATATTAGGATATTTCTACCCCAACGGAAATTAAGTGTCGGTTGTTAATCTAAAAGGAATGTTTTGAAACTAAACGAAAAATTCTTGTTTACCAGGGATGTTTACAATTGTAACTTTTGGCAGATTTTGTCAAGAATGAATTACACTACGTCGCGAAGTAAAAAGATGAACATTCAACTATAATCACAAACTTTTTCAATCTGACAGATAGCAATGACAAGCGAAATAAACGAATAAGTTAAAAAAAACCTCTAAAGTGAAGAAACAAGTATGCTAAAAGACAATATTGAATTAATATCATAAACAGGAAATTTTATTTTTTAAGACCTCAGGCAAAACATATTACAATAGTTTATTTCACTTGTTTCATGAAATAAAACAGCATCATAATAGTTAGCGTTTGGCTAAAATAATTTTTTTGCTCAATGACGCCCATTTTTGTTCAGTAATTTTGAGAAAAGTTGAAATATTACTCATCTTGTTGGAAATTTTTTTGTTAGAAATAAAATTTAGGGTAATTAAAGGAGAACAGAGGAAATTTTTCTTAAAAAACCGCTAATGGAACTTGTAACGTGACTGTACGTTCTATCTGAATTAGCGACACATGGCTTATGACACACTGCTGCAACTTAAGGCTAACATGTCTATTTCTGATAGTTAATTAATTCTGTGCATCAACGTGCAGTCAATCATAAATTTCTATAGCCAAAGCTAAAGACAGAAAATGTAATTAGAATGAACAAGTTGAAATTTCCTTGGATTCATCATCATCATCGACACCACCATTGCAATTACCGCCATTATAGCTGGCAAAAAGTTTTTATATCCATCTGCATTACTACAATCGTGGAGAAAAGTCATAAAACAGAGGATATTTTTTCAAATGTCTTGCAGTCTCCCCACCCTATACAATGTTCAAAGTCAGGAAAAAATTTTGGATACACGAGTTAAACGTCGTATGTGGGGTAGGGAAAGAGAGAGGGTTGTCAGGTACGGTTTTAAAACACGCAACAAATGCAAATTTTACTCCCTGATTCGAGCATTTTACGGTAGTGAACTTTTAAAAAGGGAAGTGAATAAATAACAAAAACATACAGTGATAAATAAATAAATAAATAGTTAAATAAATAAAAGCATAAATAAAGATATACCGTAAACTTCCGATTATAATTCCCCCCCCCCCCATTTATAGGCCCATCTACTTGAATGTAAACAAAAAACTACATCTGATTATACCCCCCCTTCCGAATATAAGCCCCCCTCTAGCATGTATTGAACGGAATTCGACTTTTTACGACGATTTGAGGCTTAAAAATGCGATCAAATTCAAACAGTATTTTGACCAGCACTGTTATGTAGCTTGTTTTGAAACACCTTTTTTAGTCCGATTATAAGCCTCTAAAATCCCTTACGAAGCCGTATAAGCCTAGGGCTGATAATCGGAAGTTTACGGTATTTGTTGTGGTTCAATTTTATCTTTGGTTTAATTTTATTCTCTTTTGTTTCAAACTCGTTATCATGCATTACCATACCCAAAAACAAAAGAAAAGAAAATTTAAACCAAGGATAAAAATTGAGCCACAACATATATATGGATTGGTGAAATTACGGTTAAGTTTCCAATCTTGTAATGTCAACTGAAAACCGATAAAAATTTCTGCTTGTGAATATAAATCTATACTGAAATCAGGGATTCAAGGATTCAAGGAGAACTAAAAAGGTTTTCTTTCTTCCTGAAAAGACATACTATACGATTGAGGAAACTGATTCATCAGGAATGCGGATTTAACAACAGCCCATTACTCTGGTTATCAAAAATGAACTAAAAACTAAATGGCATGCTAATGACTAAAAGCTACACCTAATTGGCTTTGGCAAACGTAGATCATTTTCAGAACTTATTATATGACCACTTAATGCAGCACGGAAACGCAGAGAGTTGCACGCATTTCTTAATAATCCCTTTATTTCACCTCGGCTAAGAAAAAGAGGTTGAGTTCTTTTTGTGAAATTTCGTTCGTTTTGTGAAAAGCATTGAGCGAAACCTTGAATAGAAATGTTGAGGGAAAAATAACTGAAAATTTGAACTACAATAGTTGAGTATATTTTTTGGTAGGGTAGCACTGGAAGTGGAGTGCTATTATTTTCTCATTCTGTTTGTAAGGGTTCGAGGTCAACCATTTTTTATAATTTCCAGTCACGTAGCCCCGAGATGAACATCAATATAATTTGTGGAGGGTAAAATTAGCTTAGTTTACCATACAAACTACTGATAAAACAAAATTACCGTGATTAATATTAGTGTCTATTCTTCATAACTGTCCAGTGCACTCAGTCACCCTGACCCTCGGGCACACTCAATACGTCTTCAGTTAATTTGGTTCCAATCTCGTTATTAAGATACTGAAATAGACACAGCGCACGTGAATAGCTGACTAGCCTTGTTCGAACGCGGACTAATATATTGGTCATGGTGGTTTAATGCAGGTCCATCAACATTGTGCCAGCAACAGAATGGAAGTACCAGAAACATACAGCGGTTTGTACAAAAAATTAACAGACAAACTCTCCTAATGGTTGAATCGCTGCCGTGGTAGTAGCAAGACGCACTAGAGGGCCTTGACCATATATAATAACTGACCTTCCGACATGTTTGAACTCATATGACCTACCTTTCAAACACGCGGTTTTACTGCTGAATGGTAGGTTTGTCCCAAGCGTAAATACTGTAACCAAATTCTTGATGGCCAGGCAATTGAAGAGCAACGCTAACAAGAGGTAATGAAATTCATCTCAGTCGATGAACGTCATCCCCATGTGTTAAAGAGAGTGTAATGTTCATTGCTAAAAAACATGATGACTTGTTGGCTTCAGTAGAGAATGACGCACGTTTAAGAGGAGTGTTTAGTATATGTGCATAATGATAAAAATCTCTGATTGTACATTCACTTAAGTTAATTGTGTTTCATTCCATGGGTTGTGGCACGCGCCAATAAGCAGACAGGCCAGTCCGTTACCACACACAAAGCAAGTGGATTCAATAGCTTGCGCACAATGAAGCAATCAAAAAGTGCGTGCTCGAAAGTGAATAGAGATTAGTTAGCATTGAAAGTAGTACTGATGTTGTTTACTTACCAATATAAATGTTATTTTTGTTAAAATTTGAGTCGGTCACAAAAATCTGAGTGTATAAAAACTCATACGTCATAGACTTCGGCTCATATAAGGTGCTTACGAAACGGATGCTAGGTCGTCCTCGGCATAGCCCATAATATGCAAATATTCTATGAAACTAAACGACGAAACAACATTCCTTGGTTTAGGTACTACCGATTTAGTGCCTAATCGGAATTCAACCCCTTGAGACCTCATATATCACAACAAAAGCATATGAACCAGGGGCACCCAACGTCAATTTTTGGAAAATATCTGTTCGGAAGACGATTTGAGACTAGAATTTTCGGAACATCTGTTGTAAAATTTCTTTCGAACATCTGAAAAATAGTATAATTGCCCGTTTTTTAACGGATTTTTTCCCTAAAAAGGTCACCTAGAATTTTCGGGAGCCTTTTTTCTGGCTAAAATTTTCGAAAAGGTAAATCAGTTTGATCCCTATAATTTTCGGATCACTAGACTTTCAGCTAGGAAATCCGAGCAGATGAAAAATTTTTGGGGGATAAATATATGCCTATATCTACCGTTTACATACTAAAATACGTTCAATGCTATGTTTAAGTGGTTTTGAACTATATTCTCGTTGGGTGCCCCTGATAAACCCGATTCGGGGTTATATACTTCTGATCATAAACCTTGAAAAGGTCTTTATCTTCGGCTATTTATGAACTTCTCACTTATCTAAAGACAAATTAATTCTAAGACTAAAGAAAGAGATGCGACGCAATACAGTGAGTAAATTGTGGTCGTATATTGACTTGCGTGAAAAGTTACGATTACAGAGAATATGTCTAAAGTCTATTTTTGCCCAATATGAAAAATCGATAACGTATTTTTTAATTATGTTTTCCATAACTTGCCGTCTCTTCGTATAATTTGTCATATAACACGTCTTTTTGCTCAGTGAAGGAAGGTTTTATTCAGAAAGTTAAAATTAACCCTCCTAAAAATTATTTCATGTAACAGTGAGGCCGTGAGAATTACATTCCAACAGGTGCATATTAAGATAAGTGTTGTCTAAAAATAGAAGCCATTGAACATGTAGAAAGCTGATCGACGGAGGCAAAAATCGCTTCTAAAAATACTTTCAATTCAGGACGTGATCTTGTTATTATTTTTTTAAGATTTCCTTTCACATTTAAGCCATATCATGTTAGGGTTTTTAATACAATTGAAATTAGCTTCCGAGAAAGCGGGAACAAACTTGAGACTCTAGTTCCTGACGGTATTTGAACACACACATAATATCCTTGGGTGGTGGCTGGACGCCGCGAGATCATGCTCTGCTTTGGTCAGCGTGAATCCTCTAGTTAGGGTATCAGGTTTCCTTTTCTAGTTTTTTTTCTCTCCCTTTGACACCGAATATACAATCTTTTTCATTTATACATTGACGCACGACGTAAAGAAAATAGATTTAACGAGTATTAGTCAAAGACAGAATAGGGTGGTAACTACTGAAAACTCTACTCCACTCTACGGGTTTAAATTCGAACGAATGCACACAATTGACGCTGAAGTTAAATAAGTATGTTTAGTGATAACGGGCCTCTTTGACTTCAGAATAATGAAAGATCTCTAGTTTGCAGGAGTCAATTTCCCTAGACTTACCTTTACAAGGTGAAGCATGTCAAGTTTTCTATTTTGAGGTTTAAGGAATCTAAAATATTCTAAACGATGGGGGACATGAGAACAATTATTCTTAGGACTCCTCAGATTAATATATTTACAATAACAACAGGACCATTTTCTTTATAATTCAACAACTATCTCTTTTTTTGTTTTTGTTACATAAGTGAAAAAGGCTTGAAACGATGCAAAAAATGAAAGCTACTCGTACCTCTAAAACAGTGGTTTTAGTTTTTGGCCGATATTCAGGGTTTACTTCGTCATATCATAGTTCGCTTGATACCTTGATGATTTCAATCACCTAAAAGAATTGAAATACAATCAGGTTAGAAAAACTTGTTGCAAATTTAGCATACAACAATACATTGTAACTAACAACTCAACTTCTAAAAAATGACCCAGTCTTTCTTACACCAAATTGCATTGTATCGGAAATCGAAAAAGAAAAAGAAAAAAAAAAGGAGATTGTCTTCTACCTGAATTCCGAATTTATCAAATCAGTTTTAATATTCCTCACTTCTAATCAACAACCAATCTTCCGACTGATCGATTAGAAATGCCAATGTATTTGCGGTATATAAAATCATACTCGGGTTTAGTTTCCGTTCTATATGAGGAAGTTGTTTTCTTATGCAAATGTTAATATGTGCCGCAGTTATTTTACTTAAATAGTGACACAAAGCCATAATATTGAGTAAGAACGAAAGTAGAAATATAAACAAAATTGTGTAATAGTCAAAGAAGAGGTACCAGTTGTGTTGTAATACCTTTTAGTGCTATGATTGTATTTGCTGTTTAGACATGCTCTCACGCAAAATGACAAAGCTGAGTTGTGTCCTGTCATTGACCAAGAAGATATCTTCCGGGCTATTTTGATTAATGCTTCGTATTATTTTAACCTAAGGCTTGACAAATGAAACAGAACACGAAATCACTTGCCAAAACAGGTAAATAGATTAATAGCGGATTCTAATATACGAAGGTAATTTTGTCTTTAATCCGTTTGCATGTACATCTTTGTGAGAGCTTTTACCTAATATCACACTTAATAAAACATAAAACCTTTCTTTAAGCATCGCCTTCGGGCGTTAAAGAAACAATTAACAGACAAAAAAGGAGAAAAATCTTTCGTTCAATATATTACCACGTCTTTCAAAAAATTAACTTGTTTAATCTTTTAAAATGAACAATTTACAGAAACTATTTTCGACTTGGTGCATTTGCACAGCGTATTTGTACAAGCTAACAAATTTGACAAACGGAAGGTCTTTTTTTAATATTCATTGAATCTGTGTATTTCAATACAGGATGTTTGATTTCAACTCACCCTTTGCAATATGATATTATTTGTAAGCTTATTCCACCTTAGCTATCCGTACTTGTGTCAGTCACGAATGATCAATCACAGCTAGAAAATGAACTTCACTTTTATTCCTCATGCGATGTTGCATTGCTTGCTTAATTTATGCGCTGCGTCGCTAAGGGTTGCACTGTTTAGAGCGCGCCTTAGCTGGTCTTCTTAAATTGCCACAAAAAAATAACAAAGAAAATCGTTTCTGTGTTTGAAAGTAATGATCTCTATGAATTGATGACGGGCAGCGATGAAGTTCAGGAGGTGAAACTTTTTTACATTTCACGGCAAGAAGTAAATTTAGAATATCACCACCTTTTTCAAGATAACAGATTTTCTATTTCGCACTCACTTGCAGTTAAGATTGAGCAAAAAAGGCACTTGACTTGAGCTTAACAGGACGTTGCTTGGCGACGCAACGTCTTATGAAAACATTACTGGACTTTCTTCATTTTACGCGTAATAATTGACGCAAAGTCCTGTCCAAAAGGCAAACCTGTTAGATATGTTTTACGTCGTTTCTGCTAAGTGATAAGTAAAGTTTCGACATTAGTTTTTCCCTCAAATTAAATTATTTTCAAAACTCTTTATATTTGCCGTTGACGGGTTTCTGTGACAAAACGTTTCATTCATCAACAGGATACTTTCACAAGTTCTTCACTTTTGCTTTTAGTTTCCACACAAAAAAGGCAACTTTTCAGAGCCAAAATATACCACATGTAGTGCATCCATGATTTACTAACAATATTTAGTTCCACAAAGAAGCTTGTCAACAGAAACCCTCTTAAGAACAAGTTTTTATTAAGATTTTAATATTTATTGTTCATTTAATACAGACATGCCATGTTTGAGATGCTTTTAGGAGGAAAATCAAGAAAAAAAAAGATAAACGGAAAAACAACTGTATCAATACACTCAGACTCAGAGCCTACCCATAGATTTCGAGATACATCCCACTAAAGAACAACAACAACAACAACAACATTAATTCATGAAACATTTTTTTGTTTGCGGCAAGCTTGTTTTCAAACGAAGCGTCAGCTTGCGCATTCATGGCCACGGCGACAAATACATGTGCACTTTTAATTAGATCAACGCCAACCAGTTTTTGCAAAAAAACCCATTTTCTTTCATCAAAAATATTCCGTAGCTTAACAACAAAAATGACGTTTAACGTGAAAAGAGGTTTGCTGCATTTCTCTAGTAACTTGCATGCTCGAACGACCCACTCCTTCAAATTAAATGGCTGCGCAAAAATATGTCAAAAGTGTACCGGGTCAGACCACTACCAAATTAGAACGTAACATCACAAATGGGGCAAATTGCACAATGTTAACGTTATCAGCAATTTAAGCAAAAGGCTTTGGACAGGATTGCCATCGACCTCTGCTTGAGTGATAAACATTTTTACTTAAAATTAAGTTGATTAATTGCTCTTTTTTTCGATTCCTCTCTTTCCACGTTTTATTATGGGCTGACTGATAATTTCAAAATTTTCCCACTTTGCGTATTTAGTTACTAAGTAGCATTTTCAATAAAAGTATTTAATAATTAATTAGACATTTCTTTTTCGCCACTAAGAGTGTATCTTTTCTGTAATACCGCTGAAATTGGAAGGGAATAAAATATACTTGATCTAGAGGGAAAAACTATACAACAATCATCAGCATTCAAAGTATTAGAAAAAATGATAATCATAATCTTTTTTAATGATGAGCTCCAACTAAACACACGAAATAGTAACAGCTCACTTTATTACTTGCTGGGGTTTCCTAAACTGGCTATAATCTGATGGCTAAGTCGATGAGTTCGGAGACATTTCTTGAATATTTTTTAAAAAAGAAACTATAATGTGAATAAAGAAATCAAACCGCACGAAATAATAAAATAATATTGATATTAATTTCAGGGTTTTTTTGTTTTGAAAAAAATCTCGTTTTATCTTTTTATTTTCTCACCTGGCTAAAGTCTGAACTAAGTCAATAAGTTCTGAGACATTTCTTGAATATTTTGAGAGAAATAAAACAGAAATAAGGTGATTTTTAAACATGATATCTGATAATCTGAAATTTTCCTAGTTTTGAATAGTATTTGGCATTCGATTTAGTGAAACGGAAGTATTATTACGGAACGTGTTATGTTGAAAATTAAGGCAGTTACAATTACTAGGAAGAAATAAAACCATGTTCTTTGAAGAAGCCATAATTTAGTTTAAAAGACGAAAATTCAAAAAAAGGGTGAATATGGATCTCACAGAATTTTGTTACCTGTGATGAATGAATCCTGCAGTGCGTCCCTAATATGGGTAGAAGGTCTTGTGTTGACTAAGGCGAGCAACTGATACTTTTAGCATGTTTTAAGATCTTTATAAGATTTATTTATTGTATGAATTTACCTAGGTTAATGTTTGTCCAATCAGCAAACTGTTTTTTGTCATTACAAGTTCTTTTTGTTGCCTAGCTCGGTGAACGTCAATATGCCCTCGGGCTTTGGTAGGCTGAAAAGGTCGGCGAGAAGCATACTCGCACCATGTTTGGTTATAAATGAGTCTTTTCCATGTGGGTCGTGGGATGATAGTCAAGAAATTTTATCTCGGTTTTCCTCCTAGCAAATAATTCAAGTAATAATGTGGCAAATGCGATTTACGATATTACATGATTTCCATTTATTCAAATTAGCTTTAGCATCTTTGTAGAGTATCATCAAACAGATTAAATTATTAGCAAAAAACAATCACGAAATCTCTTTCAAACTGTCGATTCGCTGATTATGCATTTAAAGAGAGAAGGGCTAAGCGTTAAACTGAAAACTTATTACGTTTTGAAAGCAAACAGTGCAACAACGCAACCTTGTAGGTTGCTCAGGTAGTTCAAAGTCATGGGGTCATGGTTATGGGGTTCTGGGGGTTAGTTTACGAACTCTTCATTGCCTAGTGGAAAATCAAAGGACAGTGCCAGCTGTTTATAATGACTGCAGCAAAAACAACACAAACCAATTGTGAGTATTAAACTCGCCTTGGTATTTCAGCTCTCAGCCAGATAAATCCGGTGAGTTAACACTATTGGTGTTCCGTTCACTCTGAAAAGAGATGAAGGCAAGCTGTGCGATTGATGCTGTAGTTACCAAGTTCACTAATTTTGAGAAGTTTTGGTTCCGTAATGTTTTTCAAAATATTTAATATTTTCTTTTTAGGTTTTGATCATCGTCTCGACTAGAGGTGACGGTCGTCAAGAGATATCAGGAAGACCCAACCAGGAATGTTGGAAAAACCACTTGGAAAAACTTCGTGCTATTTCATTTTTGTTTCATATCGCTTTTGGGCCAACAACTGCCGAATATGTGAAAAACAATAAATTTTAATCTCTTAGAAAAAGAGCTCTCATTATTGAATTTTCTTAGCTGCAGTCAATTTCACAACACCCTTCTTACCTAAAACTTTACAATTTTATCCCTCCAAATCGCATAAAATTAATTACAAACCTGAAAAGCCCAACCCTTTCGCTCATGTCAACATTCATAAGAAAACAACTCATTTTGTTAAAATACTACAAAAATACACGTAGTCTACGAAGAAGCTTCATTTGAATGGTTACTCCATAGAATCTGCAGGCCCTTAGAGTAAAGGCTGACGAGAAAATTTACCAAAAATACCCATTTTTATTAATGTAGTTGATTTCCTTCAGATTTGAGCGGATTTCAGGTACAACGTCGGACCTTCTGAGGTATTCTTTTTTAATAATTAAGAGGTTAATCTTCACAGGATACGATGCGACTGCTTTTGTTTTGTATTCTTGCCGCAAGTGGTCTTAAAAGTTATCTGATGTCTCTTTTAACATCAGGGAAAAAAGCATTGAACGTTACATCTAGCTTGATAGGTGGAATGGTCCGGTTATAATGATCAAAAAGTTAATTGGTGTTTCCATTAAAAAAATGACTATTCTCGTCCCTTTACTTTGCCTGAGTGCCTTGTTTGTTATATGCGATAACTCCTTATGAACGACACAACTTCGAGGATGCCTACTAATTTACAAAATTCGATGTTACAAAACAATTTTAGTTTATCAAGTACAAACCTTAATCAGACGTGTCTGAGCTATGTGGCTTTCCCATAATTAGGAGTAGTCGAAATCCAACATATCACTGAACAAGATTTCTTAAATTTCCTAAACTGCTGGTTATAGGCCAGAAAGACTAAAAGAAAGAATTTTTGTCTTAAATTGACATTGGAAGCTAATACTGCCTTATACAAATTACAATAATGTTTAGTTTATCGCGAGAAATCTACTGGTTAAAAAAAATTGAATTTTAAGTAAAGATCCGTTTATTTATAAAATCAATAAAATGAACTCAAAGATGTAGCGAAGATCATTCCATGAAAATGAAAAGAAATAAACTTGAAAGGAAATCTTTATTTTTAAGCCGCTAGTGAAATAGAAGATACGTTTTGACACTAGCAAAAAATAAAATTAAAAAAACTAAGCACAAAGTGGCATGATGTTACATGATATTTTAAAAGGCGCTCATTGAATGCCGTGTGTAGGTTGAGCAAATGAAGTAAAAATAAAAGAAAACCACAGGCTCAATATTCATTTTCGATGTACAACAATTTGTTTCGGAGCCAGCTGGTCATCATGTGAGTTTATGAAACACCGAGCGGCTAACTATCACAGTTGGCGATCGGTAAACACGTTATAACAATTTCCAGGTTTTCTCAAAATGTTTTTTGATCTCTGTCTGCAGACAGAGAAAAACAGATAATATCAGTATTTTAAAACACTGGTGTCTACGCAACCCCTAAGAGCCAAGTTCAAGCTATAAAAGGAAAAAAAAATTGATTGTCGGTTTGGTACTTTAGTCATGCATAATTTATGAC
>OZ037778.1:45604350-45611850 GCA_964035525.1 Porites cylindrica
GTCAACAGACTCAAAGAATTTTAAAAACACTGCACTACATCCTAGGGGTATAACTCCTTATACCGGCCTATATGGGCAGCCTCTGCCCAAAAGCCGGGTATTTTTTTTCAGGCTTCAGGTATATAAAAGAACAGGGATTGCATTAGTTGAAGTAAATGAAACAGATGAAAGGGCATCTGTCAATTCGGTCGTGAAAGGACCTAAAAGAGCTAACAGACGCATTTAACGGTCGTAAAAAAGTCCAGAAAAGATTCTGGTTCAGTGAATTACAATTCATATTTTCATATTAAAAAGATTGTGCATTTACAACAGCTAAAATTAAGCGCAAAAATGTAGACTGCAAAACAATCCGTATTTTTGCGTATTCAAGTACTCGCGAGCAGTCAAAGGCTGAAAACAGAGAGCGAGACTGGGGAGGGACGCTAAAAATTTTCTCTCGCCTCACACGCCCGTGTGAGGCTCGCGCGGATAGGACTTTTACGCCACGCGTTACCGATTTCTTTACTGATTTTGAGGAAAAAACCTACTGTTTTGCAGTCTAGCAGAAATGCAGCGTCCTAAACCAACCTCGTCCCCAGGGTAGGAGAGAGAACCTGGGAACGAGGTTGCGTCCTAAACTAGGTATGTGAAAGAGGTACCATGCATTTGTCATCGGAAGGTATACTAGAGGGGAACCGTTTGAATCTTCGAACAGGAAATAACTTCAGTCACATAGTTACTTATGATACTGACCTACAAGTGACACGGGGGTGGGGGGTGGGGGGTATAGTCTATTTATCCAGGATTGCCTGAGAAAACAAATGAATAAACTGTTTTTAAAAAGCATTTAAATTTAAATCCATGTAGCGTGTTTGTCCATTAGAGGGCTAGGGAAAAAGCAGCTGTCAATAGGATTCTGGTTTGTTTATTTAAATTTTTAAGGCTCTTTGAAAGTGTTTCCTGTGAACACGAACCACTTCAGAACCATCAAAATGACAACCACGCCGCAAGTCTCAAATCTGACAAGTTAATGGACTTCCATTTATTTCACTAAGGATGTGAAACAGAAGCTGCTGCTAACAACTTAAATAACTTGACAGTGACATTCAGGGATGATGTTTAGTCAATCGAACAAGGGTAAATTTCGTTAATGGAGTTGCGAGTCAGTTGTGCTTATTTAAAAATAAGCTCACATGAAGCTTAACACAGAACAGTTACTACTGTTTTGTACTTTTGGATTACTTCCCGGGATCACTCACTATACAATTAGGCTCTAACGAATATAGCTTCGAACGGAATTTAAAGATTTCACTTACCGAATTTCATGAAAGATAGTGTTTTTTCCAGTGGTCACTTCAATTTCCTAAGCAGCCCTGAACTCTTAGCAAAGTAAATCCGGTCAAAAAAGCCACTTTAGGATCACCACAGTTAGAACTTCCCGTTTCCGTTTCAGCTGCCTTTACGTAAACAGTTTTCCTTCAATGCAGAAAAATGACGAGAATGCATAAAAACTGGAGAATAAAAGAATGAGATCATTCAGCTAGGATATAGATTACACCGTTTCCTCCTATAACTACGAGAACAAAGGGCCAATTATCCAGGTATATATTCGTTGGGGTGGCTCGGCCACTACGAACGAGCCACTAAACCGCCCAGCCACAAAAACACTACACCTTTCTTGTTTTTGAAGACTCTAACCTCGATTGACGAGCCACCGACCCACTAAAATATTTTGCTTTCTCCTTGTTCGGTCCTATTATGCCTCTTGTTCAAGACCCAAACCTCGACCGACGAGCCACCGAGCCACTAAGATATATACCTTTACTTGTTCTTTAAAACTTATGCTTATGTTTTTCTTATGTCTGTCTTACACCATCTATCTATTTCGGGCCCACCCGCACTGGTTTTATAAGTCTGTCCTACTCCCGTCTGTTGGCCTTGACAGATGCAAGATCCTGCCTCGAGAGACCGGTGTCACTTTCTAGCTGGTCAATAAATGTTGTTGCTTGGCGCCCTCTTGAGCGTTTACCGTGTTTTGGTTCCGAATTAAAGAAGTTGTTGGGAAACAGTCTCATTTTTGCTTCTCCAACAGTGGCCACTAAACTGCAGCAGACGTATCTGGAGACTTCTTACTCTAGTATGTCATCTCACTTGATTAGCGAACCACCGAACTACTTCTGTTTGAGACCTTAAGCTCTGACTCTATTCTGTACTTGCTCCCATATTATATGATTGTGTAAAACGCTGGTATTCACCTGATTTCCTCAGATCAAGCTAAAAACACTGAATCCAAACCGACCCTTTCTGCCCTTTGGCACGCTGACTCACACTGCAAGATCCCGAACAAAGAAGGTCAAGCGGTATGTTTGCTCCTTTGAAAAGCATTTAGTCACGCGCTAACCAGTAGTCTCCTTCGCAGCCGTTATTAGGGTCGTCACTCGTCACGCAACGCTCCTCCCCAGCGTTGCGTGACGAGTGACGACCCTAATAACGGCTGCGAAGGAGACTAGCTAACCAGTAGCGTGCACGCAATCAAGGAAATTGATAAAAGACATCTATATTGAGAAGTGAGCGTGAGATAAGAATACTAATCAATTTTTTAAGTGCCAAATCGTTTTTCCTGTTGTCGGTTTCCAGTCCAGAACATCTGCATCAAGGTAAAATTCTGCATGTAAAAGATCATCTAAACAATCATCTCTCTTATCGAAGAAAACACTATCAACCATCAACATGCAATATGTTATTTTTGGGTAACCGGGCAAATCAAGTAATCATACCATACGCCTCTAAAATTTTGCTCGTCTTGTGACAATGTGAATTTTACCGAGATTATCCATAAAGTATATCCACCTGTGAAATACCTCAGTTTTCTGGATTAGCGAGTGGTTAAGGTTTTCAAGCAGGAAATGCCCCAGGTAAAAGCCATGAAAGCTGTGCTTGACATTTAACGGAGGAGCTGTGTCACAGTTACTGCGGATGCTCGGACTCTACGCATTGTGATGTAAACTGAGCGCGCGCTGCGAAATTTGTAGGATTCAGTAAGAGCGTTGAAATTATTTGGTGAATTTTAATGATTTATTCAAGAAATGAGCACAGCAGACCAAGGCAGAAGCGGTAAGCACCCTTTCCCATGTTATTTTCAGTATTTTCTTAAATAATTTCGATTTCTTTACCTCAGACTGACATTGTCCTGAATATTTACCGATGGAAGCATGCGCATTGAGTGTGACACTACTGTATTCTTTATTATTAAACAACTAAGTAAAATACAATTGTTTGGCTCTAAGCGGTCAGGCTAACATCACCGGAGAGCAATTAGCTTCCACCACAAATAAAAAATTAAAATCGCATAATGGTAGCTGACCATATTGGTCTTGGGATCTCGTTTACGCCAGTTACTGCTTATGAAATTTTAAGCTTCAAGGCCGAGATAAAACAGATCAACCTATTAGAAAAAGATAGACACATTTTAAGATTTTGTGATAAAAAGCGGCATCGCAGTTAAATTTAAAAAACAATTTTTTCTCAGTAGTCTTCGAAAGTCACTGTCATATTTTTGATTTACAGAGTCTGATTCGTTGCTACCACCTAGCTGATTCCAGTTGAGTTTTGACATTGGAAAAAAACCTGAAATTCAACAGCGGCACCCAACGAGAATATAGTTCAAAACCACTTAAACATAGCATGTTAAACTTATTTAAATATTTAAACGGTAGATATAGGCATATTTTTATCCCCTAAAAATTTTTCATCTGTTCGGATTTCCTAGCTGAAAGTCTAGTGATCCGAAAATTATAGGGATCAAAACTTACCTTTTCGAAAATTTCAGTCAGAAAAAAGGCTCCCGAAAATTGTAGGTGACGTTTTAACGGTAAAAATCCATTAAAAATGGGCAATTATAGTAGTTTTAAGATGTTCGAAAATCCTAGGAGAGGCAGGCAAGCAAGAAATTTTCAACAAATGTTCCGAAAATTCTAGATCTCAAATCGTCTTCCGAACAGGTATTCTCCGAAAATTGTCGTTGGGTGCCCCTGATTCAATGCTACATTTTTATTCTTCAGTGAGAGAACTTACAGTTTCCAAGCTGGATCAGTCAGTCAAAGCAACCAATGGCTTACCCCTCCAAAATGCCTAATTTTCAGTTGTTCAGGGGGCCGGGGTTATTGAAAAATTAACGGATAGCTTAATGTATCAAGTCGAGCATCAGTTGGTGTTCTGAGTACATCAAACATCTTCATTTTTCCAAGGTATATTGGTACGAATCAATTTAATGACCAGCTTTCACTTGGCTTACTAGCTCAATCGATTAGTCAAAGAGCGGTGCAAAGGTATCGTAAAGGTCAGGCTCGGCCAACGAGCTTGAATTTTTTCAGGCTTCCCGTTTCGCGACTGCTTAAGTTACGTATTAACTATCAGTGATGATCTCCTCTGTATTGATTTTTTTCGCTGGGTATCATTCGGCGTGGTTTGCCGGCTTAGAAAGTTGCACTGAGCTCAGATGAGGGGGAAGATTCAGTACAACACGCACCTGTACACTGATAAATTCTCCGTCTCAAGAGTTCATGGCCGAAGTTGATTACTCTTTAGACTGAAGTTGCGAGAAATTCCGACGTTTAAAAAGCATTGTGTGTGATCCTTTTCATTTGAGAACTGAAATTAGCCTGCCCAAAAGGCGGCCGTACCTTAATGGCTCAAGACATTTCATTTGGCACCGGAACCTTTCACACTGACCTTTACAAGAGCGCTGATGATCATGCCGATCAATTTTCTATTTCTAGCAGGGACGCAATTTTTCTTGTTTCGTGCGATAACGGGTAATTACCAGTAACAACGCATGAACCAATCATAGTCATTCAATGTTTAAGACTAAGTAAACATATTTTTAATTTTGGGGTCAGTTTCTTTTATATTTTTCTTCCAAAAATATTGAGAATGCACTCCAGTATGTTCAAAGCTTAGTTGAAGATTCTCTAGATCGCCTGGTGGATCAGCAGCATTGATTGGCCAGTCAAGAGAGGATAAAGCTCTCTTGCCAATGACTACCGCCGATTCTAACTGAAGCAAGCCGTGACGTCGATTACTGTTAGTTTCTCGCATTGCAAACTGTACTTCTCAAACTCATTAATATTTCATAAGTGAGACTCCGCCAACATCAATAACTCTCGTAATATCAGGGGCACCCAACGATGATATAGTTCAAAACCACTCAACATAGCGTTGTTGAACGTATTTTAGTAGTTGGACGGTAGATATAGGCACATTTTTATCCCCTAAAAACTTTTCATCTGTTCGGATTTCCTAGCTGAAAGTCTAGTGATCCGAAAATTATAGGGATCAAAACTTACCTTTTCGAAAATTTTAGCCAGGAAAAGGCTTCCGAAAATTCTAGGTGGCCTTTTTTAGGGTAAATATCCGTTAAAAATGGGTAATTATACCATTTTGTAGATGTTCGAAAATCCTAGGGATGGCAGGCAAGCAAGAAATTTTACAACAAATGTTCCGAAAATTCTAGTTCTCAAATCGTCTTCCGAACAGACATTTTCCCGAAAATTGCCGTTGGGTGCCCCTGTAATATGTAAAGGAACATGAAGCATAAAGAAAATACAAAGGAACTTAATGTTTAATGAGTGTTTGGAAATCAAGTGAATAACTGCTCATTTTTTCCATCCTTAATTTCTCCTTCTAAAATCATTTTGTGTTAGAAGTAATATCAAGCATTCGACAGAGTGTTTCATTGTTAAACCACAAAAATGAAAGCGATGAGAAATATTCGTAGTGCACATGTTTTCGACTTAAAATTATTAAAGGAATTTTATTTGGTGTTTGGGATTTATTACAAAAATTCATTCGCTACGGGAAATATCTATAGGTGAAGTGAAACATCATAAAAAACAATTTGACTCTGTTTACTTGGTGTTCAACTCCTACGCATCTACACTGATCAAATGACATCCTCTCGCGAAATGAGAAAATGATTTCTGTTGATACATTCTCCTTGGTCATATTGAAGGAAAAAGTTGATCGATCATAGTCTTTCATAGTCTTTGTTGTAAGTGTTCTTGTTAATTAATCTTAGTAAGTTATTTCGCTAGATCGATAGAAAGTTTCTCCTGACATGAATTCGGTGCACGTGTGAGACAAGTGTCCCATTTTAGTACGCCTCTATAGTAATACAAATATGTTTAATTTAAGTTCCCCAAAAGGAACAAAGCCTTATTTACACTAAGAATTACACAATTTGACATTTTTTGTCGTCAACTTCATCTTTTATCAATCTTTTCCAGGAAAGGACTAGCGTCTTTATTTTTAACTATTTTTAGAGTTATTTTCTCGCACTCTCAACCGCATTCATATCAGTCGATAGTTTCTACGTAAAATAAAATATATTCAAATTAAAAAGAGCGAGATATCTCCTATTTTTCTAAGTGCTTGCTGAGTAAACGTCTATTATTATAAATTATCCCGTTTTTACCCTCCTCGTGGTACTTAATGATCTTTGGCTTTGCATGCTTTGGCTTCACAAGCGTCTCTGTAAATTTCTCATGAAACTATGAAAGCGTGTAGAAAGAAAAGCAGAGCGCCTGGGATAGATGCTCTAAGCACATGAAGCTAGGGGGCCTGGGAACTTCTCGGACCGCGACACAGCGACAGAAAGGAACAACATTATTTCATGCAATTTTGATAGAGATTCAGAAAGGAAAAAGCAACCTGTTCTCTGCGAACAGCAAAATTAAAAGTGTTGCTGACAGCAGACTCTTGGTTCTAGAGTGTCTCACTTTTAGTTCGATCGAGAAAAATATTTTAACAACACGTGATAACCTTTTTACACTTAGTTTTGCTCAAATTCCTGTTTCGCGGGCTAATGGCTTAAAGGTAGCTACACCACTGCTCAACGTAGCTGATGAACATGCGCAAGCTGTTAGTCAAATGTGTTAGTTCCGTTAAATGTATATGCACTCTTCACGCCATTCCGAATTCACTACTTACTGTAACTGAATTCAGGTTATGCGTTTTGCCTCCCTTCGTTCTTCTCGATCAAGCGCAGATGCATTCTAAGGTGAAAACTTCATGCATCAGATGATGTAGGCAAAGAATAAATAACATAATACTCGACGACAAGAATGTGCGCATATTTTTTTGCTCTCAGTGCTGTCTGGAACAGGGCCATTAATTTATCTCTTTTTGTCCAACTGCCCAGGTCCAGAAACTCAAAGACTCAGCGGTAAACTTCCTCATTAAACTTAAGAGAGTACCACCCGGGTTATTTTCACCGAGGCTGTTGTTCCTTGATCTGATATGTTGTTGTCGGTATTCGCGCTCAATTTATTCAAACTTACCTTGTCTTTTCAGTCACATCTGACATTACCTTTTCGTTTTTTTGACAATTAATGGCGATGGCTTATCAACGCTATACGAAGATACACCACTAATCTTTTTGTGTGAACACGCTTTAGGTCATTCCGTATTCAGCCAGGACTAGGCGAGCTGTTTATATGAACGAGTTGTCGTTAAGTGCTTCTC
>OZ037778.1:45619350-45731850 GCA_964035525.1 Porites cylindrica
AACCATAATTTTCGGCAAATTAAGGAGTAAATGATTATTGTTGTGGAGAGAGGTAATGCGTATACTATGACAAAAACGCAGATATGGAAGCTCTTTAGCACTCTATATGTTTCGCTCAAGTCTGTGTCGTTTGGTGGTGCCCATGGCCACTCCAGATAACAATAGTATACACCTGGTTGCGTCTCATGATCACTTGTTTGAAACATTAAAACATAAGGAGTCATTAACCCAAAAGATAAAACCCATATAGTTGATGACAAGACTTTTGGCTTTCGGAAAAATTTCCTTTTCAAAGGGTAAAATATGGCGTAGAATCTGTCAAACGAAATCAGCATCATTGTAAAAACAGAAGCTGAAATAAACACTGGCATGACATAATTCAACGCTTTGCAAGTAATGCTACCCAACGTTCCCCCGATCCAAAGACTTCCACGGTACAAAAAGGCGACCGAAAATGGCATAATCGTGGTTGTTAGAAGCAGATCTGCAACGGCCATGTTGCCAATGAACAGGTTTATCACGCTGGTGGATGAAGATTCCTTTTTAATTAACGTCACGTAGAAACCGACCGAGTTACCAAATAGAGCTACGAGGAAAATTACTACATATGCTGACGTCAGGCCAATCTTGAAGTCTAGTGGAATACCGACGCTGTCTGGTTGTGGTGGGCGTAAGGTTACGTTCGAGGCGTGAGTGATGTTTGTCTCTGAAGAAGAACCAAACAAACTGTTAAGTTCAAAGCAAATGAATATAAATCAAATCAAACAGTTCAAACCTAATAAACTTTAGCTTGCTGGTACATCACGTTATTTATTATCAAAAAATCGGGTATGAATTTTGTTGTCAACAACAAGATAATGTGACTAGAAAGTCATATTTTTTCAAGCCCTTATCCATTTAACCAAAACCCCTGGATGTGACTGCTTTTTTTATAATCATCTTCTATTTTTCTTTGGGAATAGTGTTAATGTTTATTTCAGAGGTGATTTACAGTATGTCCTATCCATATCATTAACACTACAAGACAAAAACTTAAAGGTTGTTTCATCCTGAAAAAGGTCAGTATAATATTTCAAAGATAATATATTTCTAAGCTTTATTATTAAGCCTTATGGAAGACAAGTGTTTCCTCATAAAAAGGAAGTGAAGGTTATTCCATTAACCAGGAGAGCTTGCTTCCCAGATGCATTCTAGTAGTTAACAATTAACCGTTTTACATAACATTTTTAAAGCGTTGCAGTTCGCTTTTTCAAAGACCTGACTGAAAAGTACCTTGGGTCATTGTACATTTATAACTGAAAATAACAAAACAACTTGTTTTTCTATGAAAATTGATTTGAAAAAGTTAGAAACGACGTTTCCACGGTGGTCCGCAAGCAAATTTCTTTTCTCTGCTTTGAGCTTTTTATCCCCGCTTTTTATACATTTGTCAAATACGGCTTCTTGTCACCGGTTGTCCGTAAATAATTTTGAATGGAAAATTAAACCCTCGTTTGAGCTCGGTACTTGAAAAATCAAGCCTCGACAGTTTTACCGCTAGTAAAATAGTTTTGTCAAGGATTGTTAACTTATAAAATTCGACACTCGCTGGCAGAACTTGTCGGTAAAAGCAGAAAAGAAATCGTCAAAACCGGGATAAAAATAATTAAAATTATTTCCGGTTTTCTTGTGCACGTGGTTTGTAGAAAATTAGGCTATGTCTTTTTTATAGGTGTTTTTTAGATGTATACGCTTTTGTTTTCGTATAGTTTTTATGTAGTTAGGCTTCCCGTTTGGTGCATAGCTATCGGGGACTGGAGTCTGTCTTTCACAAGTTTCATAGTCATTTACTCTGAATTTTGCCTCTACCGGTTTTATACCCTCTAACTGTCTTCTCCAGGTGCAAGTCTTCTTCATCCTTTACTTCAAAACATGGGTAATCTGTATAGTCGAAGACAGAGATAGTGAAATATGCGAGGAAAAATAAGACGCGCAAAACATCGGATGTAAGAGATTAAATGGCTCTCGATAATGTGACGTCACATTTTTCCACTATGTTGGAACCGATCACGTCAGCCAGTTTCCTATCTAGTCTTTCTATTATCCATGATGACAGCAATTAATGAGGCGTGTAAAGCAGCAAATGGCCAGATCACATATCCTATCGCAGTCTCTTATTTTTTTTTTGCTCGGATGTCTGCCCTCGTTCCTCGTGGCTTCGCTTCTCTCCCAGCACTCGTGCTCTCGATCTACTGTGTTTTAAAATAAAAAATAAGAGACTGCACGCAGTCTAAGACCATACCTACAGCGGATAGTCTTTTAAATGATAAAACTGGACCATTATTTTTGAAATTCAGTTGATGCGAATACACGCTTTATCTTTCTAAGAAGATGGAAAATAGCGTGACGTGAGCCACGTTAAGTTAAATTACTTTGTTCTTCCTCTAGCTGATTTTGCTTACCATTAAATCCTGTTGAGTTGTTCATTTTGGATTCCCGGAGATTTAAAACTTGGACTATGACAAAGGAATGGCAGTCGGAACCTTAAAAAATAAGAAATGAGTTCAAACAATATCTCCATGCTCTCCCCGCCCCCCCCCCCCCCCTGCGCACCATTTCCGAAAACATTTATAACAGACCTTCAAAGAGCTTCAAAGCCTTGCAAAATCTTCAACTTGAGATGAAAATCTCAAACTTTGAGTGAAATATTGACATGAACATGGCTTTTGAAATTCAGGGTAAGGAACATAAGTACTCCCCTCCTCCTTAACAGGGCCTCAATAGACAGTTTACTACCAGTGGGTTGGGGTGGCCATTTCAAGAAAGCTCGAAGGATTCTCAAACCGATCCCCCAATTCATCCTAGCTTTTTTAGAAATAACCCCCCATAAATTTTACAGGTTGTGAAAGTGACCCCCCCCTTTCTATTCATTTTTGTAAGACACATAAACATTAAAATAAAACTAAATCAGACGCAGTTCTCGCATTTAAAGCCGCAGCAAAGACTAGTGTGAAATACCTGACAAATGGTTTTCGGAATTCTAATCCCGCGTTTTCCGTTCTGTTTCAGCTCTATTGAAGCTGGTTGAAAGTCAATAAGCACAAGACTCTGAACAAGATGTCTAAACTCTAACAGGCGAGCATAATAAATAGTACATTCTACCTAGCAGGTGTTATGTTTAATTTTAGATTTGGTGGTTAATATGAACAATTTAAGCTAAATTCTCTTTCACGTTTTATTAAAAGTTTCATCGTGTCTTAAGAATGAAGTGATATATCAAATAATTACTCCCGCAATTTCCTCAGTGCCCTACGTATGAAATGATGTAGCTGTCAAAGATGGTTAGCTTAAATTAAACCTTCAACTAGCATCTCCTATCCTCCTCCTATCTATTAAACTCCCCCTCTTGGACCCCTAAAATTAATTAAGCGTACTGGCATCTATCTATTAGATCTTTTACGTAGGCAGATGAACTATCAAGAAATTGGTTCGCTACTAAACCTAAGTAAATTGCCTGCCGGCATATAAGCCTGTTTAATTATTTGCGCTTAGCACTGAAAAGTATAGGCGCTATATAAATATTCATTATTATTATTTTATTGTTAAAGGTTTGAACCCAAGAGTCATTTCAAAAGTAGGTTGAGTTTGATCTTCCGGGTGAACGTAGTCCTGAATAGGATTGTTCAGTTGTTGACAGTGACTGAGTATACTCGAGGTTATTGAGAGATCAATAACCAGAGTATCAATAACCAGAGTCAATAACCAGAGTATAATACCATCAACTGACGTGATACAACTCACTTTGACTCTGAAGATGACTCCCACACAGGTTGTCGAAATGTCAGTCACTGTCAACAACAACAGTCCTATTCAGGACTACGTTCACCTGGACGATCAAACTCAACCTATTATTATTTTATTATTATTATTATTATTATTTGCCAATTAATTCGTGTCGGCTTATTTATGGTGTTTCCATCATTTGTCATCAAAAATTGGAAAGCATATTTATATTTGTAACTAAGAACTTAGTTTTTTTCGAGCGTCACCGGTTCTTACGGGGAAGAAATATTGACTATACTGGTTAGCAACCAAACTTGCTGTATATTAGCCTGGTAATATACAACGCTGTTTGGGAAATGCGCCCACGCTTCTCTCCCGTACAGGCTGTTGCAATCTGCACAACATTTTAAAACAATTTTTAAATCGTTTTGGGTAGCCTTATTCTCACTATCCGCCAGCGACAAAGGCAAATAGAAAAAACGCCATGAAACCAGTCTCTTCAAATGAACGTTTCGGGAGGTGGTCTTAATGATTCCTTAAATTTGCATAATCTTTGTAACAACATACATCTTCAGGAGTGACGGTTAAAAAGATTACAGTAAAATTTAAACATCTAGAAAAAGAATGGAACCTAATAAACAGGTAAAAACAATAACTAATGACAACAAATGATGATGACTGACTCAATTTGAAGTCTGCAGGAAATTATAATATATGATGCTAGTAGAGAAAAAGTTTTGCCCTGCCAACATTTTCATTTAAAGCAGTAAAGTTTGTTTTATTCTACAGTTTGATTTCCCGGTTCTTAATATCTCAAAGTGATGCCATTTAATATTGTGGCCCGTTGAAGAAATATGATCTGCAATGGCAGAAGTGCGACGACCGTGAGCGGCTAAGTTTTCTAGTTCTAAGCTTTCGGGTTCTTCTTCGTAAGCAGGCTTCTTCTTTTCTGGTACTGCTCTGGGTGGGTGTTGTACTGGTTGAACATCACATTTGAGCTGGATACGATAAGGCCCGCCAGGTAACTTCCCTATGCCCTCAAACACATCTTTGTATTCGAACAACAAGTACTCTTTAGTAATAGGTAAGCAATGTCTGTTCCCATTCAGGATAACGGCACTGCAATTGGCAAATAGGGAGTTTAAGCAAATCGCTACGGCGACCTCTACTACGGCGGCCGGAAGTAAAAAAGCCCCCGAGATGACGCAGTGGGCATGCTTGGAAATGACTTTTCGCCGTAGCGCCAAATCTTACGACGTGAAGCAGGGCGGATAAAGGTTGGGCGGTGAAACCAGCGCGTCCGAGCAAAAAGGTGTGATGCAGTGGACTGGGACTCTGCTTAGAAATGTCGCTTGTTTTCGACTTCGGTCAGGGCTTGCAATGTGGTTTGTCCATTAGACACTGCCGCTGTCACTGAATTATGGCGGCTTGATTTGTTTTCTTGCACTTCTTCCTCGTTCCTTTGTGCTGGTACGCTGTCTCCGAGAGGCAAATGTTGCTACTTTTTGCGGGAGGTTTAATTGGAGTAGACAAACATCTCTTTCAAAGGGTTCCTCTTATTACTTCCATGACTCTACCACTGAATTATATTTTCGTTCTACTACTCGCCAATGTCGATGTTATTCCGAAACAAAAACAACTAAGTACTGTCTGAAACACGAAGGAAAACCTCATCCATGTCATTCATGGCAAAACTAAAAGACAGCAGATCGTATTTCATAACTGTGTATTTTATCAGCGTGCAGCTCGTGCAAGGTGAAATTATGCTAATTTCAATCACCATCACTCTTTTTAATTTTGAAAAAACATCTTATACGTCTTTCCGTTTCTTCGAAACTTCAAAATTAGTTTCCCCTCAGTTTTTACTGTTTACTTTGTTTTGTTTTAGAGAGAAAAACGGAGAAAAAACCTGACAACTAACCTCAATAAATTTTGTTTACATGCGGTTGCCAAATTTGCGACGCATTGCGCGAATCGCCATCGCGCGTTGCACCCGAGAAGCAAAGTTTGAAGCAGTAGAACGCCACTATATCAAAATATATCAATCTAATTTTTTATTATATGTTATATAAAATTTATCCCCCTTTAACATATGTAAAAATTGAGGTTAAGAAGTGTTAAGCTTTTGCAAACGAAACGACGAAAGACGATTAGGTGATATTTAGTGGAAGGGGGAGGTATTCAACACTTTCAAATTAAACTCAAATTTTGGCATTATACGACCAACAAGTTTGACTTATAGGCATACAGACAAAAACATATGAAACTGTTTATTGATATTGTTATGAAACGAATTTATCTATTTAACATTGTAGCCTGAAAGTACGGAGAGAAAATAGGATTTCCGGTTTGCAAAAAGGAAAATTTCGCCGGCCTTTAAGCGCACCGGAAGCGCGGAAGGAGCGCTCATGCCAGTCCTACTCCACATCACGCATTAAATGAAGAGCGGAGCGCTCGTTTCACCGCCCAACATTTATCCGCCCTGACGTGAAGAGCTGTCTTCTGGCGTAGTCGCTACTACGTGAGTATAAAAGTCGACTCTTCTCCTATTTTCTACGATCACTGGTTTTAAAAGCTATCATAGATTGTTTTTCACTTTAACAAGAAAGCATTCGACAGGGGCACCCAACGGCAATTTTCGGGAAAATATCTGTTCGGAAGACGATTTGAGATCTAGAATTTTCGGAGCATTTGTTGTAAAATTTCTTGCTTGCCTGCTTCTCCTAGGATTTTCGAACATCTACAAAATGGTATAATTACCCATTTTAAACGGATTTTGACCCTAAAAAAGGCCACCTAGAAGTTTCGGGAGCCTTTTCCTGGCTCAAATTTTCGAGAAGGTAAGTTTTTATCCCTATAATTTTCGGATCACTAGACTTTCAGCTAGGAAATCCGAACAGATGAAAAGTTTTTAGGGGATAAAAATATGCCTATATCTACCGTTTGAATACTAAAATACGTTCAACAATGCTATGTTAAGTGGTTTTGAACTATATCCTCGTTGGGTGCCCCTGATTCGAGGCTTCTGGTTTTCCAGTGAATACGTTTTCCTTCCGTTTTCTCAGTTTGAGATTTCGATCCTCAAGCGAGTGTGCCATGAGTTCTGCCGCGCCATGGCCGCAGAAAATCCGTCAGTACAAACAAAGGCTAGACGAAAACCGTAAGCACGACTGTTTAGTGTATACCTTTCAATTAAGTAATATACTACATAGAGAAATATCAACAAATTATTGACGACCAAGCTTGGCTGTAACCAAAAAGAAAGTGAAAACGCGGTTTGTCTATATTTAATAATTCATTTTGTTTATTTAATTCACTTCATCTCACTCTTTAATGAAGGTCTAAATGGAGGTACCTCGATAACACTAAAAACATCATTTTTTGGCTTTGTAACCTGAAACAGTTAAATTTTTGGCATTTTAACACTAACAGTAAAAAAGTCTTTGAAACAGTAAATTTTTACCAGAAATTAAAGAAGCAAAAGCGGCTCCAAAAAGGTCAATATTATTCGGCCATTTTACGACAATTCTGGATTATTTCAGAAGATTTCCGAAGACTAACAAAGAGGTCCGACCATTCATTGGCTAAGATGTCCGAAGAACCAACCAAACACTTCACAGTAACTTCTTCGGAAGCAGTAAACACTAAAAAATTGGTTAATTTAACAGCAAACACTAAAAATCATGGGCAAATAACACTGAACACTAAACCCCATTCAGACCCTCCTTTATTTAGTCAGGAAATTAATGACTTCCTACTACTTTTGGGTGTAACCAAACTTAAACTACAAGTACTCTTTTTTTTGCGATCGAATAGAGTAAATTTCTCAGTAAAGTTACCATGTTATCCAAATGAACTCAGTCAGCGGTCATGTGCACTGTGCAGTGCAGGACCGAGCCGCGATCAGTTTGTCACTTAACCAAACCACGCCATCAAATTTAAGAAGGTGAAAAACTAAAGATGATAAACTATGTGACATAGTTTTTCATTTCACTAAGTCAGAGAATTTGCGAGAAAACTTGGCCATGAGAACGAAAGCGAGACAAGCTTAGATCATGAACGAAGATGTCTTTTCACCAATACTGCCTTAACTGACGAGATGAACAAAGTAACTTTCATATTATTCCTTGTAATATATCATACGTCCTATGTAACTTTAGAACTCTTTTACTGCTACCACCTTCTATCAAATTTATACTTTTTGCATTTACCATCTAAGTTATACACTAAGTCCTACTATGGCTCTTGACACTAAGAATAGCGATATATCATATGGCATGTTATATGTATATTAACCAATAGAGATCGACGCAGTGTACCATTTATTTCAACAAGTGGTAAAACAAAGGTCAATGGAGAAACCTTGTCCACTTTTATTTCCTCCCTGCCGTATTTTTGTGTTTTTTTTGTCAATTAGATAGCTTTTATCATTATATTAATAAATATATTATTATTATTGTTGCTATTAACTGCTTTAAACGTTTTTACATTTCTTTCAATTCAGAGTCGCTATATACACATCGGCAATTGTTTTATGTCCACTTTTATGGGAGGTAAAATGGTGAAAATAGGGGGATTTATTCTATCACAGTCCGTATGACATACATTAGAGCGATTTTCGTATGACCTTGAAAACTGGTTTCGGTAAGTGTTCGTTATTTGTTTTATCAGGCAATGGATGAAAAGATCAAAACATGTACTCTTCGTTTTCCCGCCAAAGAAAACCGTAATATGGAGTTCAGGGCGGAAAAACGTAATGAGCATGCGTGAACGTTTTTGCCCAGATCCCCAGGTCGGGTTTGAAAAAATGGCGGGATTTCAAAACTTTTTTTGCCTAATAATAAAACGTTTCCACTCTTAACCTGGAAAGAACAAGCAATTTATCTTCAAAAGTTGCAAGCTGTGGTTATAACCTTGTCGTTACTTAATTTTCTCGAAGAATACCTCACAGTAAAACGGACTTTAACGACATTAATTTCCTTGCGTTGTACTGGAAATGTGCATGCGTAGGTCCCATTTTTTTCAAGATGCATTCACAAAATGTGTTCATATAAGGAAGTTCCAGGATATATAAGGTCCGGAGCTCCACTGTGGACACAAAAACAACATATCTTTGGACAGTGATTTGCCCAAAAAAATTAACGCTTGCCCACGATGTGTTTGAAGTCACTGAATTTGTCGCACTCGAGCTGATATTTTAAAACCCTCGCTCGATCACACACTCGTAGTTTCGCAGATCACTAAAATATAAACAAAATCCTCAATGTAGAAGTTATTGCGTTGATATGTGGGCAGAAAAAAGGTCAATCCTTATCTAGTAAAATCTTCCCAAAAATCGGTTTCAAAGCGACTATAGTTTTTTAAACTTGCTCCTTTCGCGCAGATATATAAATTTTGCTTGGTGTTGTCGAGTTGAACACGCATAACATCTGTCAAAAACCTACGCGTAAGTAGGATTTTCTTCAAACAAAGTTAAAGTTACATTATTTCAAAAACTTCCCGCTGACAATGAAGAAATTGCACATAAGCGTTTGTTCTGCTCTCCTCAGTCAAATCAAGCTGCAGCAATTGTTTACGGGAAAAGAGTCAATTGTTTTGAAGTCACTGCCGGCAGTTGTCGTTCTCTACTTCACAGCGAGTGAAAAGGACAATTTGCGTACAGAAAGTTATTCTTATAAAGAACAGAAACTTTCACAGTGCACTGGAAAACTGAACTATGTAATGAAAAATGAAAAAAACTCTGACTATTATTACTTGAGAAACAGAAAAATGATCTTGCGTAAGCTTGCTGGCCTTCTATTTCCGAGAAAGTTTAATAAGCGCACAAGTTTGTTCACACTGATGCGTTATAACAGCAATATGGTTCTATGACTGAAGACAAAGATAAAGCTGGTTCTGCAAAGGTAATAAATCTGGGCATGTAAAAAAATTAACCGTAACTAGTAATAACCGAATACAAGCGGGTTTTAATTCAACCCGGCGAAATCAACTCATAATTTAATCGGATGCACAACCAGAAAAAATACTCGCCTCTTTAAAAATGTTCAAAACGTTTTATTCCACCTCGGGCTGACGGAATGATCCGTTTTTCCTTTAACATTGGTTGTTCTGAATCCAAAGTAATTTTCAAGCAACGAAAAAAAAGCAAACATGTCAAATAAAAATGCTTTACAGGGAGCAAACGTTCGCACCTCGTGCATTTCACTCAGAACTCAAGCAACAAACAAACACAGTCAGAAAAGCCCGCCTTGAGCCTGCGATAAGGGATGCGCAGAAGCTTGCGCAGAACGTTTTTCCGCCCTGAAAATATGGAGAAGGCATCAGGATTCGATTGGTCAATAGTGTCGCAGTATGACGTCAAAACAAAGTATCGATTGATTTCTAGAAAGTTCTTGGGCATGAAGTTTTTTCATCCGAGCGTTTGCTTAACCAACCAAAAGCCACGCGCGTTTGTATCCGTCCGAAAAACCAATCAAATCGCTCTATTTTCGTTCGTTTGTTGTTTCTGTCTTGTTCGCGCGTTTTCATTTCAAGGTCATACGAAAGTCGCTCTAACATATAGGGTAACTAAAGAGCGGGTAGTTTTTGGTGTTACTACCCAGACACTAGAGAACTTTAGATTCCAAGACGAAGACGAAGACGAATACGAGAACGAGATTTTCTCAATATTAGTCGTGCGCGTGCGTGAACAAGCGTCATTTTGGCCGGAAAACTACCGGTTTCATCGAGAATATCGTAGTGGCGGAAACAAGTTGCAAATGTTTTGTATTTTCTGTGCTCGCGATCGGGAGAAGGCTTAATCTCCTTCAACAAAAACAACCGTGCTATCTTTTCTGGTGAAGAAAAGTACAACGAAGAAGTATTCCAAGGTGTCTTTTTTTAGTATGCGCCAAAAAAATTACCGTAAAGTTAAATCTCTCCTCGTCTTCGAATCTAGAGGTCTCCAATTTTGCTCAACGTGTACCAAGCCGAACAGCCCCTCAAATTTTGAATGAGCCACAAAACCGGAAACAGCTCAAAGTAGCAGCCCAAGATCCGCTGTTACACAGACCTACACTTGGATTAAATCATCAAGGGCGTTATCCTTGGTTTCTTTTGTGTTATTGTTTAGGGACGTCTCAGTTAGATTATTTGGTGGCGAACGAGCATCCTTGATACTCATCAAAGAAAGCGCTAAGTTTGCTTGTCCAGATTTGCCCCTTGTTGGACTTTGTGGTAATGCATAAGCATTCGTTTTACGAGAGGCACCTGTTACAAACCTCAAAATATTTACTTAGTGTTTTTTGAAGAGCCAAATTGCCAGAAATTGTTCAGAGTTGCAAAAAACGCCTTGCGATATCTTTTATTCAGGAGAATATATAGACATGGATTTAAAGCACTGTTTGCATGTGCTATCCAGTAGAATAGCAGCTGAACCTTAAACGGTAACTTGTGCGATTGATCAGGTCGTACGAACCGAAGGTAATGATTCACATAGACTGGAAACCAGCATACTGCAAATACCACGCATGTGATGACCAGCAGACGTGTTACCTTGCGTTTTAACCTTTTTTCAGCAGCGAGGTTGGTATCCGTCACGTTTCCTGGAATCTTACGCAGCCATAATTTTCGGCAAATTAAGCAGTTGATGATTATTGTCATGGTGAGAGGTAACGCGTATACTATGACAAAAACGCATATGTGAAAGATCTTTCGCACTCTATATGTTTCGCTCAAGTCTGTGTCGTTTTCGTTTTTCACAATAATTTCTAACATCAGTTAAGAAAAATAGCTGGAAACTTAGCTATTTTTAATTCAAAAACAAGAAATTAAAAAAAAAATAAAAATAAAAAAAAAATTGATAAACATTCAAGACATTCGCATGAACTGAAGTTTTCTATGCAATTTTTGACTTTTTCGTACTTGATATGTGCTCTAAACCTAAAATTTGCTCAAAAGTTGCTGAGAAAGGCAAGTTTGCTCGAGGTTGCTAGAACCGCAAAAAGTTGCTCCAAACGCCAAAACGTTGCTCAAAAGTTGCCGAGCACAATCGGGAAAGGCCTAATGTTCGCCTCCTCCCCCCCCACGCACCATTTCCGAAAACATCCATAAAAGACCTTCAGAGAGGTTTAAAAGCTTGCAAAAGCTTCAGCTTGAGATGAAAAGCTCAAAATTTAGTGAAATATCGACATAGACCATGGGTTTTGAAATTCAGGACAGGGGATGTACTTATCCCCCTATTCCCCCCTCCTCCTTAACCATTTAAGCCCCAAGATCAACATACAAATTCTCCACACAGGCCTCCATACATTTCTTGAAAAACTGCTTGAGAGAATTTATCAAAGATCAAAGCATTTCCTTCGGTGATCATTTCATTAATTCTCATAACCTTTCTTCTTGATTATAACTGATATTGTTAAGAGAAAATATGATGTTGGTCACTCATGGGACTTAAAGGGTTAACAGGGCCACCTTATTCTCACTTAATTTCGCGAGAATTCAATATCGCGAAAAATCATGGGCCACATTTCGCGAGTATCTAATTTCGCGATATTTAGGGATCTGTAGTGATTTTTAGATTTCGCGAGTATTAAATTTAGCGAGTTTTTGCCAATCGCGAAACTCGCGTAGTTTAATACTCGCGAAACTAAGTGAGAATGAGTTAATTACGAGTGGGTGGGGGCGGCCATTTTGAGAAAGCTCAGAGGATTCTCTAACCGATCCCCTTGATTCATCCTAGCTTTTTACATGTTGTGAGAGTGAGCTCCCCCAACGGATTGATGTGGAGAGTACGAATATTCTAGCTACAAATAGTGCCAAAGTTCACCACATAACTCTACAGACTAGTGGTTTCAAGATTGCTGTTCACTATTTACGGCTGTTACATTCAATTTCAATTCATTGCTTTGGCCTACTTTCATGAGTAACACCCTTTTCTGAACGTGACCCCACAAAACCAATCAAGGCATCTGACACCTCAGTATTCGCTGGCTCGATGGTTTTACTGTTACTGAAAAATTTCGAAAATAAGCCCCTCCATGTATAAGTCCCTCAAACTCGTAACGCAAAAAACCCTCCGTTAAATCGACCATCCAAATATAACCCCCCCCCCCCCGGGGTTGGTACTTGGAAATTGCCCTCAAAGGCAAAGTACAACAAAGCAAAAACGGTAAATTTCCTTCCAACTATAAGGGTAGCCCAATCGATTTTGAATCGCAAATATTCCTTCGGAGATAAGCCACTCCGAATATAAGCCCCTCCAAAAATAAGCTCCTCAAAAAGGGCCTTTGAAAAATATAAGTCCGGGCCGGGGCTTATTTTCGAAATCTAACGGTATGTTACCGGGGGATTTCACGTCTCAGTCTTTAATATGGTGAGTTAGTTATATTATTTTTAGCTATTTAGGGAGTATGAAATTCCCTTTTGGTAATGTCAGTTTCCTTTCTATTCATTTTTGTAAAGACCCATAAACATTCAAATAAAACTGAATCAGATGCATTTCTCTCATTTAAAGCAGCAAGAAAGACTTAGTACGAAATACCTGACAAATGATTTTCCGAATTCGCTTTCCTCTCTGTTTCAGTTCTATTGAAGCTGGTTGAAAAAGTCAACAAATACAAAACTCTGAACAGGATGTCTAAGCTATAACAGGCGAGCATAATATATACATTCTAACTAGCAGATGTTACATTTAATCTTAGATTATTGGCTATGAACAATTTAAGTTAAATTCGCTTTCGCTTTTTTGAGTTCGGCACGGCAGTAGCTCAACGTTTAAAACCAAGTCGAGCTACTGCCGTGTAGCCGTGCAGTTTCTTTCGTTATTAGGGACTTTAAGATCCAACGGCGCGACGGCGACAAGAACGTCGCTTAAAAAGTGAATTTGAGTTTTTTCAGTCTTTATAGCGATTATTCCTATCCACTTACTTTGTCAATTGTAGGCGGCCCTCCTGAAGCTGAATTTCAAGGGACCATATTCAAGCTCAGAAAGAGAAATAAAATTTCATCGTTGCTTGTTTACGTCCTCCATAAAACGCGAAATTAGGCATTTTCACGTCGTAGTCGTGCAAAAACAGGAAAGACATGAACAAAAAAGTGTGTTGCACGTGCGAAGTTGTTGTTTTGCTAATTAAACCTATTGTTTTTTTGACGTTCTAGTTGTCGTCCGCGTCGTTGGATCTTAAACTCGCTATTAACAAAGCCTTGTGTATTCCACCTTGTTCAACGTCAAGTTTAAAGTAAAGATAACTAACGATATCTATTGATATTTTCACAAATCATGATACTTATGTTAGTTCCGTTTAGTTTGTTAAAGTTATGAATATAAACGCCTCCTATTTATTAAACACCCCCTCTTGGACCCCTAAATTTAAATAAACGCAGAGTTTTTGCCATAGGTAAGAGCTGAAACGACCGGCATCTATCTATTAGATCTTTTACGTACGCAGATGAATTATCAAAAAATTGGTTTCATCGCTTTTAAACCCAAATAAATTGCCTGCAGGCGTATGACCCTGTTTAATTATTTACCAATTACAATGATGCGTTTCGGCTTATTTATGGTGTTTCCATCATTTGTCGTCAAAAATTGAAAAGTATATTTATATTTGTAACTATGAACTTAGTTATTTTCCGAGCGTCACAAGTTCTTACGGGAAAGATGGATTGACTGTACTGGTTAGACATAAAAAAAAGCCCGCCAAAATTGCTTTTTATTAGCCTGCTAATATACAGGCGTCTCCGCTCACTCCCCGTTGCGAGAGACATTTCGCGAAACTCATCCGCTCTAGTCGGCGAGGAGCGACGAGGGACGGCTGTATTCGCAGGCTATATTTAGGCTCGATTACCAACCACTTTTCGGGAAATGCGCCCGCGCTTCTCTCCCGTACAGGCTGTTGCAATCTGCACAACATTTTTAAACAATTTTTAAATCGTTTTTTGGTAGCCTTATTCTCTCCACCCGCCCGCTGAAAAAGGCAAATAGAAAAAACGCCAAAAAACGAACGCTTCGAGAGCTGGCCTCAATAATTGCTAATTTGCATAATCTTTCTAGTTCTGTAAAAAGAAAACAGAAACTGCGGTAACAAACATGATGAAACAATGCATGTTGCAAAAAACTAAGATTTTAAAGACTTGACGTTTCGTACGGTAACAACATACATCTTCAGAAGTGGCGGTTAAAAAGATTACAGGGTGTCCCAGAAGTTCGTTCCTCTACTTTATAAGTCTGTATTTCAGTGCGATTGGACTTGGTAAGCAAATCATTGAAACAAAAGTTGTGTCTTTCAATCTAATTCACTTTTTTCATACTTGTTATGCCATCTTTTGACTCGAATATTCGATTTGTGTACTTCCGCGTTAAAGGTGCGCGTGCGCGAGTGTATTTTCCAGCCACATATTTTTTGTATTTCATAACCTGAATTGCTCGAACTCCTTCCTTGTTTTTTGTGAATATCACGAAAGATAAACCCCCTTAACGCCAAAACGTTCAGTTGCGTGAGAGCATAAACCTGTATACTTCGATTTACTGGCTTATTTGTTGTAGAAACTACTAAAAAAACTGGAAAAATCCGAATGTTAGGTGGTAGAATGATCATGGAGAAATGAAGGGTCTGAAGGCAAGAAACTAAGGGGAAGACCAAAGGGCCCCGAATAAAGCAGCTACAATAGTTTTAAAGAGGGCTAGGTACAAAATAGGAGACTCGATAAGGAAGCTCAGTCTCACATAGTTATCAAGCCAAATAAAAGGGTCATGAAAAGCTGTTTAAAATGTTTAAAATTATAGTCCCCTGAGATGCCAAAAAGACTTCTATATACTTAGTCTGCCAATTAACGCCCAGCTCGTTTCAAATTTGTAAAGAATTACAAAAGCCTTGCTGTGGATGGGGGCCGCGATGATTATCTTTTTTGTATGAATGCCCAAAATATATTTTTTTCAGCTGCCTAAACTAAACAAATATTGTTTGGGGATTGAACTGGATCCTGCGCACCAGGTGATAAAAAAGCTCAAAATGGATCATTTGTGGGTCTACACGCTGTATCCCACTTCATGCCGCAACGGCGACAGAATGTGCCAAAAAAAAAATAAAAAGGGCATACCAGTTATTGAAATTCTGAATACATGTACTTGAGAGAGAAATATATATCTTCTAGAAATTTCATGTAAAAATAAAGTTTTGATCAAAAGGAGGAACGAACTTTTGGGACACCCTGTACAGTAAAATTTAAACATCTAGAAAAAGACTGGAACCAAAACAACAGGTAAAAACAACAACTAATGACAACAAATGATGATGACAGACTCAATTTGGAGTCTGCAGAAAATTATAATATATGATGCTAGAAGAGAAAAAGTTTTTCACTGCCGACATTTTCATATAAAGCAGGTTTTAAATCACGAATTCATAAAGTTTCTTTCAGTTTATTTTACAGTCTGATTTCCGGTTGTTAATATCTCAAGGTGATGCCGTTTAACTTTGGGCCCGTTGAAGAAATATGATCTGCAATGGCAGAAGTGTGGCAATTCCAGCAGCTGGCCTTGTACACCACCTTAGACGTGAGTGAGCGGCTAAGTTTTCTAGTTCTAAGCTTTCTAGTTCTTCTTCGTAAGCAGGCTTCTTCTTTTCTGGTACTGCTCTTGGTGGGTGTTGTACTGGTTGAACATTAAATTTGAGCTGGATACGATATGGTAAGGCCCGCCAGGTAACTTTCTTATGCCCTCAAACACATCTTTGTATTATCAGACAACACGTACTTTATCTTTAGTAACAGGTAATTAATGTCTCTTCCCATTCAGGATAACAGCATCGCAAGAGGCAAATTCACTTTATGTGAGTTTGGTCGTAGGGCAATAGTGCTTTTGACTTGTGGGGCACTGCTCCCAGAGGCCAGGGATCAGAAGCAACCCAACGAGAATATAGTTCAAAACCACTTAATAAACGTAGCATTGTTAAACGTATTTTAGTATTTAAACGGTAGATATAGGCATATTTTTTCTTGGTCCGTCGACCAAAAAGACTTTTTTCGTTGGAGGTCTTCTTTATCGTTATCCGAAATTTAGGCCTCCAAAAGGCGTGTGTTACTGGTATTAAAAGAACAGAATTAATACTTTTTTTTAAACAGACTCGGTCGCCCCATGTAACGGAATCCAAGACAGTCTTGGATTCTGGATCGGATTCCACGCTGTGGATTCCGGATTCTAGGTACGGGATTCTAATCTGTTGTCATTGGAACTTGGATTCTGGATTCCATTTGCTGGTAGGATTCCGGATTTCGCAAGTAAAATTTTCTCGGATTCCGGATTCCATATTTAAAGCCAAAATTTCTAGGATTCCGGAATCCAGAGTCCCTTTCATGGGACGAACTCTGCGAAGATTAGCCTGTACACAGACGTTACTTTATTTTTCTTTTCGTTTTCGAAAGCTTCTTCTTCCCCCACGCCTACCCCCTTGCGCTGGTGGTCAACAAATCCCCCACGGTTTTTATTTTTTATCACGCGCGCACGACGAACTTTGAAGAGAAAATAGAGGGTCTGTGGACAAACATGCTTTATAGATCACGCAACACCCTCTGGGTTACTGGGTTAATAATTGATAGTGTTCATTTTTTCCCACTAATCTACCCATTTTATAAACTGGACGTGCTACGCAGCCCAGTTAACAAAACGCGCACCCGCCCGTGAAGTACTGGGAGGAGTGTAATCGGGACCCTGCGTTAAGCAATCTCAACCCCGGTGTTGGCCTTGAAGGATCCTTGTGTAGCGTTGCAGTTGTGTCCTCCGTTGCAGTTTGGTCCTCTCACCTATCAAGCATTCGTTTTTATTTCTTCCAATCAAAGTGCGTTGTGATCATGTCGTCATGTGACTTCCCAACTAGGGGAGGGCTGTAGTATGAGTTTTGTTCGTTTCGTTTTCCTTATCCCGTGGAAGACTTGTGTATGAAACAGTTTTGGAGCGTTTTCGCCGATGGGTTTTTGGAGAATTTTACAGAAGTGAAGTGTGTTCGAAACTGTCCTCGGTCAACGCATATGTCCATATGTTGGAGAGCTAGAAAGCCTGGGACAAGAATGAAAGCACAAGCCTCGTGCCCAAATAAAGCGAGAGTTCGAAGAAGGACAGTAGCAAGAAGATGCAGTAAGAACAGGAGCACCCAACTACAATTATTGGAAAATATCTGTTCGGAAGACGATTTGAGATCTAGAATTTTCGGAACATTTGTTGTTAAATTTCTTGCTTGCCTGCCTCTCCTAGGATTTTCTCACCCCCCCCCCCCCTCCCAAAATGGTATAACTGCCCATTTTTAATGGATTTTTACCCTAAAAAGGTCACCTAGAATTTTCAGGAGCCTTTTTTGTGGTTGAAATTTTCGAAAACAAGGTAAGTTTTGATCCCCATAATTTTCGGATCACCAGGCTTTCAGCTGGGAAATCCGAACAGGTGAAAAATTTTTAGGGGATAAAAAATTGCCTATATCTACCGTTTAAATACTAAAATACGTTTAACAATGCTATTTTTAAGCGGCGGGTTTTGAACTATATTCTCGTTGGGTACCCCTGTAAGAAGAAGAAGAGATGTTATGATTTTCGAGCTTCTGAGTTAAGGGGTTATTTGCAGTTCTTTTAAAAGGCTTTTTTATACAAGGATTAGGTCATGGTACAGATAAGCTCAAGCTAGGCTAGCTCTTGTTTTTATACATGTAGATCGTGGAGTTGTGAGCTTTTTTGATTTTAAGCAAATGGAAACGCGTTTTGTTTGATTTGATAACTCATTTCGTTTATTCAATTCACTTCATTTCCTTTCATTTAGCGCCGTACTGACAAGACTATAGTTACGTACAAAGAAAATATACACTAAAAAGTCAGCAAATCTAATACAATACTCGATGAGCACATCTGGCGAAACCAGTGCTGAATCCCTTTCAATTAAGCAACGCTACATAAAGAACGATCAACAAATTATTGACTTAACTTGGCTGTAACCAAGAAGAAAGTGAAAACTCGTTTTGTCTATATTTAATAACTTATTTCGTTTATTTAATTCAATTCATCCCACTCTTTCCATGTAATTCAGTCAGGAAATTAATGACTTTCTACTACACTAGTTTAGCTGTAACCAAAACGAAAACCACGAGTACTATTTCTTTGCGTTCGAATAGAGTAAATCACTCAGTAATGTTACCATGTTATCCAACTGAAAGACCTCAGTCAGCGGTCACGTGCACTGTGATGAGGACAGGTCCGCGATCAGATAGGATCAGTCAGCCTGTTCCAAGCGTTCAGATAGTGGAGAGCAGTGCGAAGTAAAGAAAGGGATAAAAAGTAGAGGGGGACTGGGGAGTTTACTTCGCAGCGCTCCCCACTATCTGAACGCCTGGAACAGGCTAGGATAAGTTTGTCATTTAACCAACGACGTCAAATTTAAGGAGGTGACGTGATAACTGTTTCATCACCTCTGTAAGGTTCACAAGTCACAATTTGCGAGAAAAATTGGTCGTGGGAACGAAAGCAAGACAAGCTTAGCTCATGAACGAAGAAGATATCCTTTCACCTATACTGCCGTAATTGACGAGATCAAGAGGGTAACTTTCGTATTATTCCTTGTAATATATTTTAAGTCCTATGTAACTTAAGAACCCTTTCAGTTACTCCTATCACTTCCTATCAAATTTATGCCTTTTGCATTTACCATCTGAGTTATACACTAAAATTAGCGACAAATCGCGTGACATGTTATATGTATATTTAACAATTATTCCTCGAGCCCGAATCTGCTCTGCCGAATCAATAGCTATTGACTCAGAGGCCATGGGGGCGAGAGGGATAATTGTTTTAGTAAAATCCAACTAGTCTGAGTTGGTCAAAAATATTGCGACAAAACAACTATAGCTAGTTCAAGCTAGACTTTAATCTTTTTTTGCCACTAAAAAGCCGGCGCTTTTCGCCACTGGTGGGCTATAACATAAAGCCTAGTCAGCTCAACCAATCAGAACACAGAATTGATAATAGACCACTAGTTGGATTTTATTAATATCCATGCAATAGAGATCGACGCAGTGTTCCATTTATTCCAACACAAGCCCTGAGTTGGAGAATTAATTCAACAGGTGGAAATAATGGTCAACGGAGAAACCTTGTCTTTTTTTATTTCTACCCTGCCGCGGGAACATTAAATATTCTGTGTTGTTGTTATTTTTTTTTGTCAATTGCTTTTTAGGAAACTGGGTGTGAAAGGTATATTAACTGCTCTAAAAGTTAATTATGACTTTTTACATTTCTTTGAATTCAGAGTCGCTATGTACACTTCAGCAACTGTTTTATGGGAGGTAAAATGTTGAAAATGGGGGGATTTATTCTATCACGGTCCGCAGGATAGGTCTTTGCCACAGGGCAATGAGTCAGGGGCACCCAACGTCAATTTTTGGAAAACATCTGTTCGGAAGACGATTTAAGATCTAGAATTTTCGGAACATTTGTTCTAACATTTGCAGCTTGCCTGCCTCTCCTAGGATTTTCGAACATTTACAAAATGGTATAATTACCCATTTTTAACGGATTTTTAGCCTAAACAGGTCACTTAGGATTCCCGGGAGCCTTTTTTTCTGGCTGAAATTTTCGAAAAGGTAAGTTTTGATCCCTGTAATTTTCGGATCACTAGACTTTCAGCTGGGAAATCCGAACAGATAAAAAATTTTTAGGGGATAAAAATATGCCTATATCTACCTTTTAAATACTAAAATACGTTCAACAATGCTATGTTTAAGTGGTTTTGAACTATATTCTCGTTGGGTACTACTGATGAGTAAACGCGCTCGAGCAACGTTTAACGATTGTGCTAATTTCATTGGATACCTTATCATCTTTTAAGTTCCCGCAGGGGCCAATTTATTTCAAGCCCCTTTGAGGGGGTGGGGTTTATTTAATTCAGCGAAGATGATGACATCAATCCTCCATAGAGAACTAGAATACAAAGTGTTGGAGGTCATGCAGCTGAAGCATGTGAATAAATCATACCGGATCATTCCGCATGAAGTGTTACATTTTTAACGAATAGAGAGAAGAATTTTGACGTCAAGTTACCATGGTAGCCAAATTTCTGGATGACAACAATAAGGCCGAGATTAAGCAACGACGTCGGCGACAGTAACGAGAACGGCAAAAAAAACCTCGATAGGTTTAGATTAGCAAAACAAAAACTTTGCACGTGCGTCGCGCTTTTTTTGTATATTTCTTAGCCGTCATTGCACTACTGCGACATGAAACTTCCTAATTTCACTTGTCCTCTTTACAGAGTAGGTGAACACAACACAAAAAGTTTATTTTTCTTTCTCTAAACTCAGATACGGTCCTTTCGGATTAAATCCAGAATACTTTGCCAACATTTGACAAATTAAATGAAATTGAATAAGATCGATGAAGTTTGGAACAGTGCGAATTTACTTTTTAAGTGAATTTTCGGTTTGTTGTCATCCAAAAATGTTGCTACCATGGCAACGTGACGTAACGACTTCTCCTCTCTATTATTATTAAATAAGAGTTTGTCATCTAAAAAAACGCCGAGGAAGAGGGAAGGGGGAGCTTAAAAGACTGAAGGGGACTTAATAATTTTTCTCCCCTGAAAAGGGAGGGGGCATATTGAAAAAGAGGGGGGGGGGGGGGGGGGGGCTTTACATTCGTTGTCCCATCCAGTACGATACCACAGGTGAGACTGGCAATATTGCGCACTGAACGAAACACTGACTATGAGCCCCAGTGGGAACTTAAAAGATGATATACGGTATCCAATGAAATTAGCCGGCGCAACCGTTGTACGTTGCTCGAGCCCATTGACACATTTCCCGACAAGCAAAGACCTATCATACTGGACTCTGATAGAATAAATCCCCATACTCAAACCACCCTCCAAATTTTTTGTTAATTTACAGTAAACTTGTTGGCTTTCCAAAGTTGGTCTGAAAGTACAAAATATTGACAATGTTATGACTTCATTTTATCATCAATAAGAGAACAGATGATAAAAAAGTGGCGTCAATTCAGTTAAATATCACATACATTTACATATCGGGTACCCAAGCTTTTTAAGGTGTGAGAAGAACACTATCAGTGTGCTAGTATCCAGACACTAGAGACCTCAGTTTAGATTCTGAGACTAGGGTGACTACGAGAACGAGATTTTTTTCAATACTAGTGAACCATTCCAGGGTGTATAGGTTTTGAGAATACGCTAAAAACGTAAAGTTAACTGTCGTCCTTGTCTATCTAAAGGTCTCCAATGTTGTTCTTGAACCAAGTGCACGTACAGCCCCTTGTAAATGACCCAGAAAGTCGAAAACAGCTCAGAGCAGCAACCCAAGATCTGCTGCTTCCCAGACCAACACTTAAATTGCCTCGGTGACGACGTGATCCTTGGTTTCTTTTGTGTTATTTTTCAGGGAAGTTTTAGTCCGGCCATTTGGTGGCGAACGGTTATCTCTGACACTCATCAAAGAAAGCGATAAGTTTGTTTGTCCAGATTTGGCCTTCGTTGGGCATTGTGGTAACGTATAAGCATCGGTTTTACGCGGAGCCGCAACTGTTAAAAACCTCTTATTATTTGACTTAGTGTCACTGCAATTGTTTTTTGAGGAGCCAAATTGCAGTAAATTGTGCAGGGTTGCTTGAAACTTTCGGCGAAATTTTTCATTCAGTAGAATGTAAAGGCATGGATTTAAAGCGCTGTTGGCATGTGCTATCCAGTTGAATAGCATCTGAACACTAACTGGCAACTTGTGACTTTGATCAGGTCGTACGAACCACAAATAATGATTAACATAGACAGGAAACCAGCAGACTGCAAATACCACGCATATGACGACCAGCAGTCGAACAACCTTACGTTTCGATTTTTTAGCAGCAGCGAGGTTGGTATCTGTTACATTCCCCGGAATCTTACGTAGCCACAATTTTCGGCAAATTAAGGAGTAAATGATTATTGTTATGGAGAGAGGTAACGCGTATACTATGACAAAAACGCTGATGTGGAAGCTCTTAAGCACTTTATATGTTTCGGTGAAGTCTGTGTCGTTTGGTGGTGCCCATGGCCACTTCTGTAAACAATAGTATACGCCTGGTTGTATCTCCCTTGTTTGATACATTAAAACAATAGGGGTCATTAACCCAAAAGATGAGATCCATATAATTGCTGACAAGACTTTTGGCTTTTGGAAGAATTTCTCTTTCAAAGGGTAAAATACGGCGTAGAATCTGTCAAACGAAATCAGCATCATTGTAAAAACAGAGGCGGAAATAAAAACTGGCATGACATAAAAAAGCGCTTTGCAAGTAATGCTACCCAACGTTCCTCCGATCCAAAGAGTGTCACGGTACAAATAGGCGACCGAAAACGGCATAATCGTGATAGTTAGCAGCAGATCTGCAACGGCCATGTTGCCAATGAACAGGCTTGTCACACTGCGAGATAAAGATTCCTTTTTAATTACCACCACGTAGAAACCAACCGAGTTACCAAACAGAGCTACGAGGAAAATTACCACATATGCTGACGTTAGGCCAATCTTGAGGACAAGTGGAATACCGACTCTGTCTGTTACGTTTGAGGCGTGAGTGATGTTTGTTTCTAAAGAAGAGCCAGACAAATTGTTAATTTAAAGCAAATGAATATAAATAAAATCATTTGATTTATATTCAGAATTCGGAGCTTCAGTTTAAACCATTGAAAGAACAATACAGACCTACTAAACTTTAGCTTGCTGGTACATCGTGTTATACAACAGTAAAAAATAAGAAATTAGAGTGTGAGACGGAGGACTGACTTAACTTTAAATAGGGTACTCTAACAACTGAACCACGTTCACTCTTTGCATTCCGGCTCACTGACAGTCATGTAACAGCTACCGTGACAAAAATCAGTTTTTGGCCTTTCAAAAGAGCCCAGTTCAGGCTGAACATTCCTCAGAATATAACTGATGATGTCTTGCCTATAGATCGTGACGTCCTCTCCCCTCCAGCCCTCATGAGGCTAAATCAGTGTAATGTAGGGACCCTAACCGAGACGTTGGGTTACTATTATGGGATGTCATAATCGCTGTCGAAAATTTTAGTCGTCTAGAAGTCTGTAAGATTTGTACTGCTATTAAGGTGATTCACTGGTTTTGCACTGCGCATCTCTTACTGCGCATAACAAGATGGGCGCCGTAAAAAAAGGAGCATTTGAAGTAACCCTATTAAAATGAAGTCGACTGAAGAGAAATGCTATTGGAATTTTTGCTTGCGGTTTTTTCTTGCCGAGGTGAGACTCAATGTGCTGGGAATGTGCACAACGTAAGCAGTACGCGTGTTGCTGAGTTCGACTTCCTCTCGGAGAACCTCGATAGTGGATGTTAAACTTGCACTTACTCACTTTGATTCTCATTTAAACGCTTTTTATATCACATTGTGTCCTAAATGATCTAACTCGATGTAAATTCTGTAAAAACGGATTTTTTAATACTTTCTTTCCCCTTTCACATACATGCGAGTCGTATACATGCCATTTTGAAACTCGCCCCAGTCCTCTCTCAAAAATGAGAGAAAATTCATTTGGTGCGCACTTTCTGCAGCTCTACCACAAAAACTAGTACGGTGACCCCCATTTTTTATTTCATGATTTTAATAAGGACAGTCCTTCCTTTCGATGAGAAAAAAAATTGGCACAAATCTACGTTGAGTTTTTTGCCGATTTTACTAAATTGTACGGATTGAGCTATCACGGGTCGAATAGCGCGTGTTCAATTTAATTGTACTTTGGCGCGTAAAGTCAAAACAAGGGCATTAAAAGGCATTTTTCCTGTAAGTAAGTGGATAAAAAATACACTAAATTCAAATTCTGTGCGTTACCACATGCATCATCGAACAAATCTCTCCTTTTTGTCTAGTTCTGGGCTGTGCACGAAACTAGATAACGGGTCCTAAATGGCCGTATTTGTCAGCATTGTGACGTCAAAATAAGCACGGTGACCCCCAATTTTTATTACTTTTTTATCATCTTCTTGACTTGTTACATCTTTGTACCAAGTTTCATCTACAATCTATGTTAGGTTCTTTTACTAAGGAATCACCATAAGACTAAGATAAATTGTTTCGGACGTTTACACCTCTTTCATTGTCCTGTTTACTAGACACCCCAAGCTTTAATTTATCAAAGTATAATTTTTATACAAAAAAAGTCGGATTTTTATTATTTGAAGGGAAGTTTATTCCGGTTTTTACCTGAGAAAGAAAGGATTATTATCGATGATTTCGGGAAAGATGGAACTAAAATTCGGAGGAAACTTAAGACCTTGTCGCCCTTAAAGAAACCTTACCTCGATTTTTGGTATCGCTGCAAAACTGTAAAGGTATATTTAATTTGGGGGGGGGGGGGGGGGGAGGATTTTCGCAGCGTATAGCATGAAAACTTGAACAAGTTGGCCCAGAATTTTCAAACCCCATGTCTATCCTTAACATTCGTAGCAACAGATGACAGGATGACAATTTTCCTCTTCCTCTAGCTGATTTTACTTACCATTAAATCCTGTTGAGTTGTTCATTTGGATTCCCGGAGATTTAAAACCTCTATGACAAAGGAAAGAAATAAACTTCCTCAGGAGCGCAATAACTCCATTCCCTCCCCCCGCCCCGCCTCTGTGCACCATTTCCGAAACAGGCATAAAAGACCTTCGAAGATCTTTAAAGGCTTGTAAAATCTTCAACTTGAGATGAAAAGCTCAAACTTTAGTGAACTATCGACATGGAGATGGCTTTTTTAAATTCAGGATAAGGGACATTTGTATCCCCCTCCAGGAGCCCATAATTAGGAGCGAGCAACTTTCATGCGCTCGTGTCTCGGCTTTTTCACGGACCAGTTTATTTTTAGAACGGTTTTGGCGCGAATTTTGAATATCTTTTAAATTCCACAAACCAGTCAGCAAAACCTACGGGACCTAAAAGTGATATTTTTTCCTTTTAATAAAGTTAATTTATTTTCCTTTTTGATATCCTATACTTCGAATGCGCTCATAGACATGGTGGAGATTCTATTATCGCGGGAAAAAGTGCCCTGTGTCTAAAAATAAACTGTTCCGTAAAAACGCCGTGACATAGGCCTAGTATGGGAGTTGCTCGCTCCGGGTTAGGGGCTCCTGCCACCTCCTACTTAACAGGGCGTTAATAGGCAGTTTACCACCTGTGGGTGGGGGCGGCCATTTTGAAAAAGCCCAGAGGATTCTCAAACCGATCCCCCAATTCATTCTAGCTTTTTAGAAATGACCACCCATGAATTTTACATGTTTTGAAAGCGACTCCCCCTCTAACCTATTGATGTGAAGACTACGAATATACTAGCTACAAATAGTGCCGAAGCTCACCACATAAGTTATCTACAGACTAGTGTTTTTAAGATTCATTTGGTGTTTATTATTTAGTGCTGTTACATTCAGTCTCAATTCACCCTCGTTACCTGCTTTGACCTACTTTCAAGAAGTAACGCACCCTTTTCTGAAAATGACCCACAAAACAAATCATGCAAGATTTTGAAAATGATCCCCGTGCAAAATGGCCGCCCCCCTGAGGGGTAATATACGACCATTATTGCTCTTGCCAGCCCCTCCCCCCCCCCCCCCCCCCCCCCCCCCACCCGCCATTAAGTTTCATACTGACATCTCAGTGTTCGCTGGCTCGATGGTTCTACTCTTCCAAGTTAATCATTTTATGTCACCGGGGGATTTCTAGTCTCAGTCTTCAAGTTAGTGAGTTAGTTATATATATTTTTTAGCTATTTAGGAAGGATGAAATTCCCTTTTGGTACTCTTTCCTTTCTGTTAATTTCTGCAAGATACATAAGCTGATTTGCATAAAACCGAATCAGATGTGTTCTCTCATTTAAAGCAGCAGCAAAGAGTTAGTATGAAATACCTGACAACTGATGGTTTTCGGAATTCTAATCCCGCGTTTTCCTCTCTGTCACAGTTTCAGCTCTATTGAAGCTCGGGTTGAAAAAGTCAATAAACACAAGACTTTGAATAGACGAGCACGATATATACATTCTACGTTGCGGCAGATGTTAAGTTTAATAAATTTTTGGATTTGGTCTTTATGAACAATTTAAGTTAAATACGCTTTCGCATGTTATTAAATGTTTCATCGTGTCTTAAGAAGGGGAAGATATGTCAAGTAATTACTGCTGAGATTTCTTCAGTGCGCTAATTATGAAATGAACTGGCAGCCAAAGGAGGTTAAATCTTCAACTAGCATCTCTTTAACGACGTATTATAACTGTTAATAAATGTTTCTTGCTCAATATCAACTGGAAATATTAATCAAAATGTCTATCAAATTAAACAAACAGCAATAAGATAACCAACTTTACAAACCACCATCAGATGGCTATTGTAATAGGGAACCGAGAGGAAAGGTGGCGTAGTTAACACTTGCCTTTCTCCGCATATGAAGGTGGTACGGATGCTCGTCGTCTCGCTTAGGGGTGTAAATTTCGGATTTTGGTCTCACTTAGGGTGTTCTGGGCAAAACGCCATCATATTTAGCCGTGAAGGTCTCGTTTAGGGTTGCACACGAAAAAATATAAAAACATACATTTGATTTCTATATTTTTAATTCGTTTTATTTACTCCATTCATATAATCCAAGTTTTCTATAACATCAATACCTAAAGAAGACGTCTTTGTCCATTGTTTCTCATTTGTCTGTGTTTTAACATGGTCTCTTTTAGGGGTCAAAAAAAGCTTGGGCCACGCCCAGATCGGTCTCTTTTAGGGGTTTAATTCAAAATTTCCGACGAGCATCCGTACCACCTTCATATGCGGAGTTCCCCTCCCGGGGTATACAGCCACCCAAAGGTATTAAAACTGATTCTCCAGATCATGTTCGGGCACTTACTGACATTATCAACTGCTCATTGTTTTCAATTCATCAAATTTTCCCAGTTCGTGGAAATTGCAAAGGTAATACTGCTCATTAAGGAAAGGGATCATGAAATGATCTAAGGACTATTTCAAACGTCATACCAATGCGGTGCTAAGCTGGCTCGACTGTAGCTCGACTGGAGCACGACACTAGCACGCCTTGGTTTCAGACGTCGAATTTAATTCAGTCGAAAAGAACGGCTGTTGCCGAAAACTAAACACAAAAATAAAGAAACGATTTAGCAAACTTTTAAATGTATTCTAATGTATTCACAATTTTTGAATTGAGTTCGGCACGGCAGTAGCACGACGTTTGAACCAAGTCTAGCTCCTGCCGTGTAGCCGTGTAATTTCTTGCGATGCTTGATTAACAAAGCCTTGTGTATTCCACCTTGTTCAATGTCAACTAATGTCACGTTTAAAGTAAAGATAAGCTAACGATGTCAACACAATGACCTTGAACGAGGGTTCTGACGTCGAAGTTGAGATTTGAAAGAAGTGGATATGGATCTCTAGATTGCCTAGACGTATCGATAGATGGAGTAGATACTGATATTTATAAACTCTATTGTTATTTTCACAAAGCATGTTATTTACTTCCGTTTAATTTGTTAAAGTTATGAGTATAAACGCCTCCTATCTATTCAGTAAACGCCTCCTCTTGGACCCCTAAAATTTAAATAAACGCTCTGAGTTTTTGCCAAAGGTATAGCTGAAACGACGGGCATCTATATATTAGATCATTTTTCTACGCAGATGAATTGTCAAGAATCATCGCTACTAAACCTAAATCAATCGCCTGCATGCATATGAGCCTGTTTAATTATTTGCCAATTAATGCGTTTCGGCTGATTTATGATGTTTCCATCATTTGTCATCAAAAATTGGAAAGTATATTTATATTAGTAACTAAGAATTTAGCTTTTAGCAAACTTTTAAAGCACCTGTTCTTACGGGGGAGTTATATTGACTATATTGTTTAGAAATATTAATAATAAAAAGCCTGCCTGCCATTCCACCTTAAAAGGTTTAAAGGTTCTGACGTCGAAGTTGAGATTTGAAAGAGCAAGAATGTGGATCTCTAGATGGCCTAGACGTATCGATAAATGGAGTGAATACTGATATTTATAAATTCTATTGACATTTTCACAAAGCATATTACTTGGTTCCGTTTTGTTTGTTAAAGTTAAGAATATAAACGCCCCCTCTTGGACCCCTGAATTTAAATAAACGCAGAGTTTTTGCCATAGGTAGAGCTGAAACGACAGGCATCTATCCATTAGGTCATTTACGTACGCAGATGAATTATCAAGAAATTGGTTTCATCCCTATTAACCCTATTGTAAATAAATTGCCTGCAGGCATATGAACCTGTTTAATTATTTGCCAATTATTTAAATGCGTTTCGGCTTATTTATGGTGTTTCCATCATTTGTCGTCAAGAAATTGGAAAGCATATTTATATTTGTAACTATGAACTTAGTGTTTTTTTTCGAGCGTCACCCGTTCCTGTGGGGAAGATATATTGAGTATATTGGTTAGAAATAACTAAAAATGCCTGTCAAAATTGCTTTTTATTAGCCTGCTCATATTCAGGCGTCTCCGCTCACTCCCCGTCGCGAGAGGCGTTCCGCGAAACTCCGCTCTAGTCGGCGAGGAGCGACGAGGGACGGCTGTATTCGCAGGCTCGATATACCAACCGCTGTTTGGGAAATGCACCCGCGCTTCTCTCCCGTGCAGGCTGTTAATAAGGCAAATACAAAAATCGCCAAACAACGAGCGCTTCGAGAACTGGCCTCAATAATTGCTAATTTGCATAATCTTTCTAGTTCTGTAAAACTGAAACTGCGGTAACAAACATGATGAAACAACGCATGTTGCAAAAAACTAAGATTTTAAAGACTCAGTGACGTTTCGTATGTAACAACGTACATCTTCAGAAGTGGCGGTTAAAAAGATTACGGTAAAATTTCAAAATCTTGAAAAAGACTGGAACCAAGTCTGCAGTTTGAAGTCTGCGGCAAATTATAGTATATGATGCTAGAAGAGAAAAAGTTTTTCACTGCCAACATTTTCATTTAAGGCAGGTTTTAATTCACGAATCAATAAAATTTCTTTCAGTTCATTTTACAGTCTGATTTCCGGTTGTTTAAAAATACCTATTAATATATCTATTTAAAATATTTATATATCTATTAACATAGATATTAAAATATCTCAAAGTGATGTCATTTAATATTGGGGCGCGTTGAAAAAATATGGTCTGCAATGGCAGAAGTGTGCACTGTAAGGGGCAAATTCACTTTATGTGAGTTTGGTCGTAGCGCAACAGTGCTTTTGACTTGTAGGGGAGGCACAGAGGCCAGGGATACCTCTGAGAATGCACGACCATGTAATGTATCCTTCGTATACTTCTTGGGCTGTTTTTCGCCCCAGGATAAGATATTCTCGTGACACATGGCGATCTGAGGCTCTTTGGCTGTTACCGAGTGTGGATTGCAATTAATTGTGAACGCTCCTAGATTTGCAATAGGAAATTACCGATATCAGAAGATCTGCACCGAGGTAGAAGCACTAATCATCTCCTGGTAGGAGTTAGTACCTTATCAGGGGCACCAAACGAGAATACAGTTCAAAACCACTTAAACATAGCATTGTTCAACGTATTTTAGTAGTTAAACCTGGGTAGATATAGGCATATTTTTATCCGCTAAAAATGTTTCATCTGTTCGGATTTCCTAGCTGAAAGTTTAGTGATACGAAAATTATAGGGATCAAGTCTTACCTTATCGTAAATTTCAGCCACAAAAAAGGCTCCCGAAAATTCTAGGTGACCTTTTTAGGGTAAAAATCCGTTAAAAATGGGCAATTATACCATTTTTTAGATGTTCGAAAATCCTAGGAGAAGCAGGCAAGCAAGAAATTTTACAACAAATGTTCCGAAAATTCTAGATCTCAAATCGTCTTCCGAACAGATATTTTCCGAAAATTGTCGTTGGGTGCCCTTGCCTTATCTACAAAATAAATAAGGATTTGTGTAGACTACGAACAGTCTCTCGTTTTTCTTGGTCCGTCGAGCAAAACGCCTTTTTTCGTCGGAAGTCTTCTTTATCCTTATCCGAAATTTCAAAAATTTAGACCTCCAAAAGGCGTGTGTTGCTTATATTAAAAGATCAGAATCACTTTTTTCTTCAACAGACTTGGTCGGCCTGCTTAGGAGGCTATGCGCGAGTCCCCTGCGCGGTTTCTGTGGACGAGCCAGTGGAACGCCTGGCGAAAAAGAAAAATCATGTGTTTTGCTCGAGACAACTCGAGACATCACTGAACGTCTTGGCTAACTGAAGTGCGGTTACCGCCGGGTATTCGTTTGAGCTGTTGTCATGGCTCACTATGGCTACTTTTCTACAAGTTTAACGCAGCGAGCTGTCGTGTTTTTAATTCTGGTTTATGTGAATTTGCACGCCCTGAGTGAACAAGACTTTGTGTTCGGCAGAGAGAAGTATGTAGAGCAAAATGTTTCGATAAATCTGGAGCACTCTGTTTTCGCTGTTAGTGAAAAGTTTCTTTCCGTAGCAATTGATGCGAGTATGATGAGGAATCATTGGCCCCACATCAATTTTACTTCTGAGAAATTTTATACCCTCGCGAGAGGTCTTTCCCCAGCTTTTCTTCGTGTGGGTGGCACATCCGCAGATTTTTTGATCTATGATGATTCTTCTGGCTATAATAAGTTCAAGAATGTTACAAATTTTACAATAACGCACGAGGATTTGGATAAGATTCATCTGCTTTCTTCTAAGGCGAACTGGAATGTTATGTTTGGATTGAATGTGCTTCTACGGCAGAAGGATGGATCTTGGAATGCGAGTAACCCCAAACAAATTATGCAGTATGTTGCTGAAAGTGATTATCATTTTGGTTGGGAGCTTGGAAATGGTAAATTAAAAATAGGAATAAACTGGATGTGTAAATGTAGTGGATATTAATTTTAGGGATGATTTTTACCTTACCCTTGAAATAGATAGTATGGTTAACCAGGCAGTATTACACTCTGATTTCACTTTTTTCTTTTGTTTACTTGTAACTATTTGGCAGTAAGTTTGTAGATGCAGGTTTAGATACTCTTTCATGGGTTACTTGAAATCATTCTATCCTTAGTTTTGAATTCTATTTACTTTGGACTTTTGGGTATTGTACTGTATGGAAAGGAGTTAAATATAAACAAAAATGACAATTAAATCAAGGATGAAACAGAGAATACAACACATGCTGTGGCTCAATATTTTACCTGATTTGATTACATTTTCCTTTGTTTATAATACAGGGGGCAGTGGGGTCTGCTAGAGCACAGGCTTTTTGACTGTGAATTTTAAATTTAATTTAATTTATGTCCATGGAGTGTAGCATTTGTCAAGAAAAAACAAAAACAAAAGACAAAAACAAACCTGACAAAACAAATAAAGTATAGTTAATCATCAATTTCTTTATAAAGCTACATGCAAACAGACATGACATTTTTGGCTCCAGAATGTTGGGAGTGGTTGGATAGTGCTGGCATTGGTTTGCAAAGGATTCAAGGACTGATTTTCATGGAGACAATGTGTTATGTATGTGTCTGGCCCCAACAATGTTGGGAGAGCTGTGCAAACATTTTAGTGCTATGCTTTGGAGATCATGGAACAAATGAAATGCCTGGAGTTGTTGGCTCAAAAGTTTGATGAGTTTCAAACTTTGTGCAACAACTCCCAACTACACGCAATGACATTGCAACAAGGTTTGCAAACGGATGCTAGATGTAACACTTGACAAAGTTGGGCGTTGTTGGCCAGCATTAATGTTGCATCTGTTTGCATAGAGCTTAAAGGGGATTTAGTCAAGGGAGACCAGTGGATTTTGCACATGTTCCATAGTTCTCTATTTCCAAAGGGAAATGAATGGTTTTCAAAATGCATGGTGTATTTTAGTTGAACTTCAGTAGGTCTAACAAAATCAGTTATCATGGTTTCTCTGCAAGTTAGTCTTTTTCTGCTCCACATAAAATTTGAACCATTTCAAAATTTGGCTCTAGGTTTTCATGATCATGTAAAAAAGGTAAGACTCAGGTTGCAATAAATATTGTGTACTTTTCTCTTAGACCTGTCAAAATTTATTTCCTTTTTTGTCACTTTAAGAACCTAACCTCTTTGATGATTTCAATAAGTCACTGTCCCCAGAAGATCTTGCAAGTGACTTCCACACATTGAGAGAAATTCTGAAAAGCAGCCCTCAGTTTGGAAATTGTCTTGTTGGCCCTGATGTTACCCGGATTCAGAATTATTCTAAAAGTGCAAGCTATCTTGAAAGGTAATCTAATGTTAAACCCCCTTCCATTCATTGCTTTGTTTCTTTATTATAGAGCCTGATCATTTCAAGACGTATTTTAACAAGTCTGTATCTACAGAGGAGCTAGCCGAAGACTTTAAAACCTTAAGGGCAATTCTTAAAAGCACTCCTCAGTTTGGAAACTTTCTTGTTGGCCCTGATGTTACAACAGTAGGGAATCACTCCAGAGCTGCATTGTTTTTGGAAAGGTGAAGTCCTGAACTAGTTTGAATTTGGCCAAATAACTGGCTCTTACCAGGTGTTAAACACTGTCAGTGTAAAGAATAACACTGCAGTGACCTTGAGATGGGGACAGCTTTTAGTCTAATGGTGCTTAAGACTATCCAGCTCAGGGAAGTTGTTGTCAACTTTAATAACCGTACCCTCCTTTAAATAAGTTCTTCCCTTTGAATTAGAGCCCCCCGTGAATCTATTAGGACATGGAATAGAAGTATTCAACACAAGAATTTACTTAGATAATAAATTGTAGAGGAGACAGACTTTGAGTGTGACCCCACCCAGAAAATTAATAATGAAGTAAGGACCCCACTTTCAATTAATGCCCCTAAGAAGATACCTTTTTTGACTTGGCAGCTTAATTTAAACACACGAGAAAAAACAAGGTACACTGTTACTAGCAAAATTGTTGAGGTTTGTTAATAAAGTCGGAGCTTGAGCATTGTTGAGAAAGTGTCAGTCATTCTATACACTTTATCTCAGTGATTTCCTTATCATGATCTCTCTGCTGTTAATTCTCCCTGTAGTGAATTACTAGCAGCCTTTTTTAAGAATTCAGGTAGTGGGGAGTGGCACAAATAGGAAGCAGAGGATACCATTCTCTTTGCACCGCCCTCACTATATGAATATGAACAAGGAACAGGCTAAAAGTAATCACAATGAGGTAGTTTACACAACCTAAATAAGTGAACTTGTGCAAATTCTCGACTTTCATTGGAGATAAGAAATATGAGTATTTGCCACCATATTACTATTATCATTGTTTTGTTATCCTCTGTTTACGATTGTAATTGCATTCTCTTGTTTTCCATTTTTTAGTTTTGTTTCCCGAGCTAAAGATGTCATTGATGCAGTTACTTGGCACCAGTGAGTAAACTTAGATGTGAATTATTGTAATGAATGATTGTGTTATTTCCCCATTTTGATTGTTTGTTATTATTTTTTTCTTGTTAGGTACTACCTTGATGGAAGAACTTGTACTATGAAAGATTTTTACAATCCAGATGTATTGGATAAATTGCTGTATGAGCTGGAGGAAGCCAATTACATCTTGGATAAACTAGATCCAGGTACACCCAGGTGGCTGGGGGAGACTAGCAGTGCTTATGGAGGCGGGGCTCCTGGATTGTCTGACAGATATGGTGCAGGATTCTTGTAAGTTTACTTTCAACAATATTATTTTCAGTGGAAGTAACATTTTTTCTTTTTAGCATCAAAAGTGGTAGGATGGGGTTGGAAAATTCCATTTTTTGAATCAGGCAAAATTAGCACATGCCGTAGGATAGTATATGGCTCTTTAGGTGCTGTAAGTCTGTAAATCTGGTGTGGTCAAAGGGTGTCAATATTATTTTTAATATATACCTCACCTAATTTATCAGGGTGGCACACCTGTGTTGAGTCCAAGTGGTCAGAGGGGAGACTAGGAGAATTCCTTCCCCCTGGCCTGCAGCTGCTGTACCTCTTCGTCTTTCTTTAACTACAAATCAAAATCTTAGCCGGACCAGTGAATGTTTGTTGTGGTGTCATCTCCAGTTACATGAACACCAAGACTTTCCCCAAGTGACTATACATTCTGCAGTTAGACCTACTGATGTGTGGTCTGAGTTGCTACTCCATATATAACTACATGTTATTGCATAGACTTAGATTTACATGCACTCTCCTGTTCCCTCTGTCACCTCACGTGAGTGGAACATGAGGAGAAAAAGAAAATCAAAGTGCCATCACTGGTTTGCTTTTAGAACTTAGAAACGAGGCGTTGGCTCGTAATAATATGCACCCTTCAACAACATGCATTTAAGCCATACAATATTAAAATCTTGTTAGCCTATAGATGGCTTCTCCTTGCTGTAGAATGAAATTCGAAAGTCTCCTTGGCAGTCATCAGTGTATTTCATCACACAATGCCCTCCTGGTTCCTTCCTGCTGAAGGGAACAACTCCCTTATGAAAGGAGTAGCGATGCCCGACTTCTTGTTAAGGAGAGTAAGTCGCAGATTTTGGTCTACTGGCACCAGCATTTTGACCCATCAGCTATTTCTAATAGTTGTCTGTGAAAAAAAAATCAAAAGAAGCAGATGCTTTAATTAGCGTTTTCAAGGTCTGGAAACGAGGGAAAATAAAGGTAAAAACTGCTTCTTGAGGTGAGGTATTATTTATTGTTTTGTTATATAATGGCAAAGAAAAGTTAGATAGGAATAAAGCAGTAAAAAGTTGAAAAAAATGTTAGCGGTACCCAAAAGAGGTACCCCTTGGTCGGTGAATATCATTTTTCAGCGCATTGTCACCATGAACAAGGGTTATATGCTTCTGTAGCCTGTTCCAGGCTCTTAGATAGTGGGGAAGATGTGAAAGTGAAAGGCGCGCGAAAAAGGGGCGGGTCGGGAGAAAGGAAAAAGGAAAAAGTTTCCTCTCGTTATATTTTCGTGTTTGCGCTTTGTCAATTCCGTGGACCCGACTATCTCGGAGCCTGGAACAGGCTAATGCTTCTGCAATGAAGTACTTCTACTAATTTTTTAATGTTTCCAGGTGGCTTGATAAGCTGGGACTTGCTGCTCGAATGCGTCATGAAGTTGTTATTCGCCAAACGTTTGCTGGAGGAAATTATGCGCTACTAAACAATGATTTGGACCCAAATCCTGTAAGCATAATCTGTCAACTAAAGCAGCCTGTTCCAGGGCTCTCGGATGATAGGGACGTACTATACCGAAAATAAGGTCAAACGAAAATTTGACGCGCATGATAAGAGAAAAGGTAACCTGAGATCAGGCCCAATTTTAGCAATTCTCATATGTAGTCAAATCTCTCTTATGCAGTCCGGCTTCCCCGCCGGAATGTTATTTACAAAGAGAAAAGAAAATGGAGCCTGATGTCAGGTTAGAGAAAAGGAGGCTGTGGTGGGAAAAAGGAAAGAAATCCTGTAGTCATATCTTTCACTACCCTCTTATACCCTTTTTTTGTCAACTTTGGATAAATTTAGGCTGTCAAACTGTCAAAATTTCGATTTTTTGGAATCATTTTCATATTTCCTGCACGAGTGTTTTGCAGGTATTTCTTGTCTCCCCAGCTCCCGCGCGTTTTTCTCACTTTTTATCATGATAATTGCATATAATATTTTGGAGCCTGGAACAGGTTAATGGTAAAGTTATTATGCTCATAGTAGTAATAAAAAGAAAAATAATAGAAAAATGCATCGCTCCATATCGAATGAAAGTGATCAAAGCTGTCGTCAAAGGGTTTAAATTATACTTGTCATCACATGTAGTTTATAAGGTCTTAGCAGTGTTGCCACTCCGACTGTTCGACCGGTCACTTCGTTAATATTCGACGAAAATGGCATGGCCCAACCATTAGCAACAAGGTCCCACTGTAACTGGCATAAGCTACTGACTGTAATGTTCCCTCTTGAAGCAGATCTCTAGGGATCTTACGCTAACTGCTCAAATTATAAACTGTGCTTTCATTCCGTGCATCCACTGTGAATTTTTGTCCTACTAAAAAACTCGTTTGTGTTTCTTGCAGGATTACTGGCTGTCTTTGTTATATAAGAGGCTTGTGGGGGTAAAAGTCCTAGAGGTGAATGGCGGAACAGAAGAGAAGCGTACCACCCGTGTATATGCTCACTGTGCTAGCAGGTATAAAATGAGTCGAAAACTCTGTCCAGTCACTTTGAGGCCTGAGCTGAACTGGCTCTTTTTGTTTGATTTATAAGACAGTATGTTACTGCACTCTCGTTGCTTGGAAAGGGGGTCCCCTAACAGCTGAGCGGGGCTTGAATTTAATCATTTATTGCTTTACGAAATAAAGGAAATACCCTGTTGGTGCTGTCTCCCTCCTTGTTCTGAATATTCACAATCATGACCCAGTTGGCTTGAAACTTACTGGAAGCCTCCAACAAAAAGAAGTGGAAGAGTACCTGTTGACAACAGAAAACAGTGACCTTACGTCGAAGTAAGTACAATAGTCTGAATAGTTTGTGATGATAAATGAGGTAACTTCGTACTGAAGGAAGCAAAACCCTAGGTATGGAAATTCCCGCGTTAATTAAGGCAGGTAGGCAGGCAGCAGACAGGCAGACAATCTGACAGGCAGACTGGGACACAGGCAGGCAGGTAGGAAGGCAGGCAGTTAGGCAGGTAGATAGGTAGGTAAGCAGGCAGGCAGGTAGGTTGGTAGGCAAATTAAGCAGGCAGAAAGGTAGGCAGGTAGGAAGGCATGCAGGCAGGCAGGCAGGCAGGTTGGCAGGTAGGTAGGAAGGAAAAAATCATATGGATTTCTACCCTAACACCCTCTTCCGGTATGAGGACTGTAGGTAGGTGAGTAGTGCAGGCAGGCAGGTAAGTAGACAGGCAGGCAGGCAGGCAGGCAGGTAGGCAGGTAGGTAGACAGATAGACTATTACAATGTAACTGGAAGTGACAGGGGTCACTTCTTGCACTTTTGCCACGAGCTGAAGTTCGTCAGCTTTTGAATATTTTTGCGGTGGTAAATTGATTTTTCTGGGTTTTCAAAACCGACCCTTAAGTCCTGGTTGGAAGACCGACATCCCTGCAACCGGTTAAGTGTTTTGTCGAAATAGGTATTAGACTTAAACCCCATTTACACACGCTAAAAAAATCAGCACGGCACGCACGGCACCTCCAGGAGGTAGTCTCGGCACCCCTAAAATTTGAGCACTAGTGCCATATTACATTTGGGACCTATACGTTTACACGTCGAAAATTGGGAGTGCCGTGCCTTAAAATCGTCAGCACGGTGCCTAAAATTTGGCGTGGCGTGCAGTGCCGATTTTTTTAGCGCGTGTAAATGGGGTTTTAGGGTTAATTGAAATCTTGGGCTGCTTTCCATTATGCCAAATTTCCGGAACTTTCGTTTGATGGAACGTTTCGCTCCTGGTGGATATTTCCCAGAAAAAATGATGCACCTCCAGAGGTGGTCCTCCTCTACTAGTCGGTCCTGTCCGACCGAAACTTACCGTTACCTTTCCAAAAATTCGCGTTTCCAGTCCCACTTCGCTGAGAAGTAGTCAAAATTTCGATTGAAACGTACCTCATTGCATTAACTTTTCGCGACACGTAAATTTCGTGATTTTACGATGGGCGTATTTCCCGACACTTAAATTTCGCGGTTTTGCAAAATTTTTGTACTTTGGATCACTTTAATTTCGCGATCTTTAGTAAGACGCTATTTATTTAACTTATCCTTGAAGCAAACAGAACAACGTCATTTACAATAACGTCAAAATTTATAACGCGATGCAGCGACGGGTCTATATGAGAACAGTAACAACAAAGTTCTAACAATTTCCACAATTACGCTTGTTCGTTAATTTTAGTCAATTGACCATGATCTCCATGTTCGTTTGTGTAAATTCGTCCTTTCTTCATTAATTATTAGCTATTGTTGATATATTGTTATTCACTTAATTTTCGCGTCATGTTATGCTCGCGATACTTATTGTTCGCGTCACTTTTTAACTTTCGCGATTTTAAAAAGAGTCGCGATTTTACTAAATTGTCGAGAAAATTTCGTGTAAGTCAATGGAAACTTGTATCCGCTTCGAAATTTCGTTCCATTTTTTCTTGGTTAGTTCTACTGGTCTCTGACAGGTCGGTTTGGCAGAGTGGACAGCATTCCCGGTAAGGGGTACACTCCCGTTCTGCTGAGTGCATTTGAATTTGCCCTGAACCAAAGGTGAAGAAATATGGAGTGATAGAGTTGCTCTTATTTTTTTTGTGACAGAACCGTCCTGCTAAATGGAAGAGTTCTAAAACTTGTGGATGACCATACCTTTCCCGATCTTATTCCTGCGATTGTACCGGGAGATAAACCTCTTATTCTTCCACCTCTGACGTTTGGGTTTTACGTCATCCCAGGAGCTTCTGCTGGTGGGTGCAGATAGGCCAAAAACCATCCGTAGAACAACTGAGGACGAAAATCATTGTTCAACGAAGGTTGAATTCCTAGCACCTTGATATACTATCTATCATTCATTTTTTTGGTATAGGAATGTGTCACTTAATGACTAAATCAGTTTTTCAAATTAGCCCCAATTCTCAACAGATAATATTTTCGTTTTGTATAACTGCACATCTTTGCAGCAGCTGTATTTTTTGTAATTGTTAGTATTTTTATTCAATATGAATTGCAACTGTAAATTCTCATAGGTCTCTATTCAGTTGACCTCATTTATAAATTCAAGCAATATCAATATCTATTGACTGCCTCAGGAGTCATTATTAGTAATAGATGAAAACAAGTTGTAGTGTGTGAAAAAAGCAATGAAGTTGAACTTTAATTCAATCGAGCGGTATGGAGGGTATAGAAGGAAAATAAAGGAAGAAAAGGTAGTGTTTTACTGATGAAGTGGTGTTTTTTTTGGTCGTTCTTCTTCGTAAGATTACAGTAAATTTACCATCTAAATATGTAAGAATCAAGAAAACTAAATCCGTGTTTTTTTTTTGTCAAATTCGTCGCAAAGCTTCTCAAAGCCTCTAACTGCCATGCTCTTCGTTAAGTAATAGGTGTCTCCCCTCTCTGATAGTTTTTTTCTACCGTGTTTACGCTGTGATTTTTGGCCAACTGGCACCGAACAGTGTTCGGTGTGAAATGAAATGTCAACTTTTGAACCATTAATTCTTTATTTCCTTAAAATACTTCTCTGTGTGTATAGATCTATTTAGTTTTACATGCCATTTACCTTGCTCTCTAAAAATCGTAGAAAATGGGAAATGCTACAATATCAAATGTTCCATCCTAGGGAGACCTTTGATGACAGATGCCTTATCTGCGATCATACTTTTTTTCCCCTTTCTTTCATTTATTTTGAGAAGAGATGAGAAAGGACATAGTAGACATATAGGGACGGCATGATTAACAGGCTAACAAACGCCCCACCTCGGGAACTCATGATCACAACCTGACAAATGCCCGACACTAGGCACTGTACAGCCCCCGAAATGATCCCCAAATCGACCCCGAAATGATACCAACCCCGAAATGATCCCCAGGCCCATTTCTCTTCACGTCGACCCCGAAATGATCCCAATTAATTTTAGGAATGGAATGATATCCTGGAACTATGGATTGATTAAAATGCACAATGTTGACTTATTAAGTTCACTAATAATCTTCACTTGCCCACATTCTTTAATGTCATTAATCTGGATTACACTTTGAACTGCATTAAACTAAAATATTATTTAATACACAAAGTCTAGTATATTTTTAGTAACCCCATGAACTGCAAGTGATAACATCAAAAAACATAACATTTTATATTATTATTACTTACTTTAGGTGATTATAGACTGGGTTATAGAGAAAACTGCATGAATGTTAAATTCTAAAAATGATATTAAAACTGAGTGCCTTGGATATTGAATTTTAAAAAAGGTGTTCTAACGCTTTTCAAAATTTTATAATGATGTTGATGATGCAAAAGTAGACGAACTGACTGACCCATTACCACTCAAGCTTGCTCTCGAACTCGCCTCCCTGACGGCTTAGTGAGGGCAGAGTTGAATTGATTTCAGCTATAAAGGATGGAAATGTTCGAGTTGAGGCTTTCTCTGTTTCATGCTTTTACCGATCGTAAAACTGTAGCACGAATTCTTGAATATTGGACAGTCCATAGTCCAGCATTCCTTTGTCCATAGTACAGTCATGCTGATTGGAAGTGGCATTCTTCACGTTTGGATGCACTTCGTTGAACTGAGATTTATTTAGGTGAACAACATGGCATATTTTGGCATTATTTCTCTTCGTTTGACGCTGCTTGTAACTGTGTTTTCGATACTTGTCTCTGGGAATTTGCGTGCATTGAGTTTCAAGGACATAAACGAAGACGGCAACGAAAAAGTTGTGGAACAAACTGTTTCGATCAATTTGAACCAGTCCGTCTTCACAGTCAGTCAGAAGTTTCTCTCCGTGGCAATTACAGTTGGTTTGATCCGGGAGCATTGGCCCCACATTAGCTTCACCTCAGAGAAATTCTTCACTCTCGCAAAGGGTCTCTCTCCTGCATTTCTTCGTGTGGGAGGGACTGCAGAAGATTTTTTGATCTATGATGATTCGACTGGCTTGAACAAGTACAAGAATTTTACTAATTTTACAATAACGCATAAGGATTTGGATAAGATTCATCTGCTGTCTTCTAAGGCGAACTGGGATGTTTTGTTCGGATTGAATGTGCTTCTCCGACAGAAGGATGGATCTTGGAATGCGAGTAACCCTAAACAAATTATGCAGTATGTCGCTGATAATGGCTATCATTTTGGATGGGAGCTTGGAAATGGTAATTTTATATAAGTGCACTCAATGTTTATGATTGTGTTTTATTTTAGCCTTACTTAGCCTTGGCCAAATTTATTCCTATGGTTCAATTAAGAGGGACAATAAATAGAGCATTATACAGTATATCGACAAAAGTATTTTATATCCTAACAGCTGACAGAAATTTACGGTTTTAAACTAGCCAAAGACTAATTTCTTTGAGAGTCTTAAACTAAGTTTAAAGTTAAACGTGCTTAGCATGATTATTTTATTGATGTTCTCTTTTCTGACATTTTAGGACCTAACCAATTCAATACACACGTACATTCGTACATTGTACCGTATCAAAATTTGGCTGTAGGTTTTCATGTAAAAGCAAGATTCAGGCTTATCTTATCTTATCTTTTATAAAAAAGATTCAGGCTTATCTTATCTTATCTTTTATAAAAAAGATTCAGGCTTATCTTGCCATAAAATGCATACTTTTCTCTTTGACCTGTCAAAATTTCTTTCCTTTTTTGTCACTTTTAGAACCTAACCACTTTGACGATTTCAACAAGTCACTGTCTCCAGAAGATCTTGCAAGTGACTTCCACACCTTACGGGAAATTCTCAAGAGTAGCCCTCAGTTTGGAAATTTTCTAGTTGGCCCTGATGTTACCCGGATTCATGAGAACTCCAAAAGTGCAAGCTACCTTCAAAGGTAATTGAGTCAGTACACCTTAGACTGGTTAGGGTCCTAATAAAGATGAGTAGATTAGAGATCCTTATCTTTGATTAACTGATCCAGCTTAAAGAAGACACTACCGACTGAGTGAAAGTGAGCGTACTGGCACCAGAAGGAGAGTTCTTCTATCTGCTTTGATACCCGGAAACTGGCAAAAATTCTAATACGTTTAGATGACAACGAAAAGGAGATGATCTTAGTCTTGTCAGAGCTGGTCGTGAAAATGGCGATCGAGGGCAAACAAATCAGAGCTACACACACAGCAGAGTTACTCTGCTATCCATCTGCGACAGTAAGGAATAAACTGTCACCCCTCTTAGCATGAAGAGGCAGACACGAGAATGATAGTTCATGTGGCTGATGCAGTAGAAAATTGTCAACAACAACTAGACCCGCCCATCTCTTTGCAAAGGTCTCCCTGTCTTCTATGCCGTAACAGGATGCGATACAACACCTGTCTCTATGGTCACGCTGATGAGAACAGCCTGGACGGCATGGAACAACTTTCCAGATGTAAGCACGTTGCGTTTCTCGAGCTGGCCAGGATTCCCTCTGCTATTTCCGAGGAGAATCATTCAGCCATAGAGAGATATATAGGATATAAAAGGTATGGGAGGAAAAAGATTTAAAAGGATGGGGTGGCTGAAAGTAGCTACGACACTCTTTATATCATCCGTTTATCATCTATTTTCCATTTCTTTCTTTTCCACTGTTTAGTTTTGTCTCAGGTGCTAAAGATGTCATAGACGCAGTCACGTGGCACCAGTAAGTGTTGCTTTATTTGCTACTAGGCGGCTTTCTGTTACATTTATTTTAACTTTTCCCCCGGGTTTACAGTGTAAAGCGCATGGTCTGTGAAATCATGCCACACATTCCAACCAATTTTGCCTCGCAAATTTACCAATCAGGAACTGACTTTCTTCACAAGAGAGACTGGTACTTCTACTCCGTTACTTTTTTATAATATATTCCAATTTTAAAGTCTCTGGTCTTGTAGACTAAAAGGAAAACAAGAATGTGGTAGAAAGTAGATTACTAAATAGCCGGTTTCTCTCTCAAATCGCTCCTAGTAAAGCGCAAAGCGCCGAAAGGATAGAATCGTATTCGACGCTCACTTGCCCGCGACCGGTCTCTTTTTCCGATTTCACTTCTTGCTTTTATCGGTCTCGTTCCAGACCTTTCGTTTGACAATTTCTCGTAACTTGGCTAACTCAAAAATTGAGGTTTTTGTGTGGTTCAAGTGGAAATAGGAATCTGTATGTTTTGAAGTTCCCCTGGTGTAATCAGAAGGACACTCACTATATACCGTCAAATACGTCACGCCTGTGTTTTTAGGTACTACCTCGATAAAAGAAATTGCACAGAGAAGGATTTTTATAATCCAAATGTACTAGACAAATTCCTGCGTGAGCTGGAGGCAGCCAATGATGTCTTGGATAAAACAGCTCCAGGCATACCAAGGTGGATGGGGGAGACTGGTAGTGCTTTTGGCGGGGGAGCTCCTGGATTGTCTGACAGATATGTTGCAGGCTTTATGTAAGTGGGCGTCTAATAATTTGTTGTATGTTCTGCCCTAAAGTCAGTGCTTATGTTTAAGAAAAACCTGAGAATGACGGTTTTTTTTTAAGTCAGTAAGGACCTTACGAACCTACGAAGGCGACGGCAACGTCAGAAAAACAGTAGTAGATTTAATGAGCAAAACAACAACTCTGCACGTTCATCACGCTTTTTTGTAAATTTCTTTGCCGTCACCGCACAACTACGACCAAAATTGTTTCTAAGTTTCCTCAGGAACGGGAAAGGCAAGGTGATAAATTCTACCTCCTCTGTCGGAAGTTGGACACGGTTCCCTCTCTTCAGCTCCAACCTCAATTCCATTCTTTTAAGTAACAGGGCGACTTGGAATAATTGCCAAATAGTTTGAAAGGATGCGGGTTTACCATGTCAATAAGGACTGAGGCTTAGGATTATTTCCACCGGCTACTATACGCTCGATTCTCAGCTACTTTCAGCTACTCGGGTAGTCAAAAGCAAAGATTGACCATCCCAGGGAGATTGGAATCGTGGGCTACCCTTTTCATTTCCGTTTCAAAGATTTAGGTGCCATACAGCTCTCTGTACTTTTAATGCAATGATATATTTTTCTTCTCAATCCTGGAAAGACTCAGTTTGAATACGTCTTTTACAATTACTTGAAGGAAAGTGAACACCAAATTACGTACTAGGGATGAAAGGGTCATGAGGATTGAACTGTGAAAATCAATGCGTAACCTTCTCTTCGAAACTGACTCTATTCCCAAGTGCAAATCAACTATTTCTTTCTTTTGATGGATACATTATTGTGACGTATTTTATCTATACTTATGGCATGATTCCTGGGTACCCCATTAATGTAAATATTATTATGCTTTCCAGGTGGCTTGACAAATTAGGACTCGCTGCTCGACTGGGCCATGAAGTTGTTATTCGACAATCGTTTGTTAAAGGAAGCTATGCTTTACTTGATGAAGAATTGAATCCAAATCCTGTAATTACATGTACATATTTTGGTTAAGTTAAGTAACATATTTTCACATTAACCGTCTGCTGTCCCGCACCTACTTTTTATTATTCCTTCCGTTTTGCGAAGGATCTAATAGCCTGCGTAGATGGCGATATTGTGTGGCTGCGGGAAGTTTAGGCGGAGGAGCCGTGTTCCAATAAAAGGGAGTAGGGACGAGGCGGTTTCTCGCGGCTTCGCCGTCAAATCTCACTCGCCTATATTACAACGGCTTCGCCGCCAAATCTCACTCAACTACTACACAATACCGCCAGCTACGCAGGCTAAGGATCTAATTCATCGCCCTGTAGGCAGGCTTCCCATCAAGAGATCACTTATGAGACCCTTGTAAAGGGACAGTATTACGAGAATTCAGTCTCCTAGGTTTTTGTGATAATTGTCCTACAATTATGAATATACCCTCGTTTAAAATGGCTATCATGAACAACAAGAAAAAGGAATAACTCGCGCTTATAAGTCTTTGGCAACTGCTCATCTACTCATCAACTCAACTTTTGGTTTTCTGGAACAAGCGGGTATGCAAACTTTGCTTCAGTTTGGTGCGTGTTAAGTACATAAGGAGTATGAAACAAGTTACGTTTCTTTTTGGAGTGAGAGCTTCGATCTCATTATTTGCTACACTAGAAGGTAAGTTGCACAAACTGGACCAATCTGGTTGGTTAGATGCCACGAAAACGCCATAATTACTTTTACATACGTCGATCCTCTTGTTTGAAGCATCTCACTGGATCCCCGGAGGAGGTACTTGCCATGGATTAATTTCTGCTGGGTATGTGCCGCTGGCCTCTCAGAGCCCCTACCCCATTATAGTCTATTCTGTGGCCAATTATAGACCCCACCTCAGTCACCTTTGGGAAAAGATGTAATTTTCTTGATCCCAATTTAGTCACTTTCTACTTTTATGAATTGACCCATTTTTTAGATTGAACGAAGAACACTTTACTTTTCGTCTGCGGTACAAACATTCTGTTACGTTTGCTACCCGTAAATATGAAGAACTGTCCTACTTCAAAAAATCCGATAATGTATAATGTGCGAACCCATTTTAGTAACTCTATTGAAAATGCGACCCCAATATGGTCGATAAGGTCGTGAAAATGCGACCCCATCCAGCGGCACCTCCCCATTAGCCTCTTAAAGGAAGTACCCTCCCCCCCCGGGATCTGAACTGACGTTTATGGTTAACAATGCCAATCTGTTTATGATCTCAGCATTTTTTCGCTTTCTTACGTATGTTGTAGGATTATTGGTTGTCTTTGTTATATAAGAGGCTTGTTGGGTTGAAAGTCCTAGAAGTAGAAGGTGGGACAAAAGAGAAGCGAAAGACCCGTGTATACGCTCACTGTGCTAACAGGTATAAAACACGTTAAAAAAATATTTCCATTGTTTTTAGATAAATGATTTAAGCAGAAAAAAGCTCTTAGTTTTCTGACCAACACTCCTTATGTGAGAGGCAAGTTACTACACTTATGTCTGGCCTTAGAAGGCCACACGTGCTAGTGAACAGTAATTTCAGACTTTTAATTGCTTCAGGAAATATCCTGTTGGAGCTGTCACCCTTCTTGTTCTGAATGTTCACGTTCATGATCCAGTTAGCCTTAAACTTACTGGTAGCCTCAAAGGAAAAGATGTGGAAGAGTATCTTCTAAGGACGGAAAACAGTGACCTCACGTCGAAGTAAGTAAAACGTCTAAATGACTGTTTATTATTATTGAGCTTTATTTGTGTTCATCAGTTCATAAAGTCGGGATCATTGCCTAAGGTGTGGAAATTCTGGCCATTACAGACGTGGAGTCATACACAGTCAAGTCTCGCTGAACGGACATATTTATATAGAGAAATAAGACGGACACCTTGCTAAAAGGACAACTAGAGTTGGTCTGGAGATGACTACCGCAGAGGTTGTCGAAACGTCAGCCACTGTCAGCAACAGTCCTATTCTAGCCGTAGTTGTATGTTCAAAGAATGAGTCATACGCTGTCTAGCAGATCCAGTGGATGGTGCAGTTGGTTTCCCCAATACCAATCCGCTGGACAGTGATCTATCTGGTGGATAACGCTTAATGAGCTTTTGATCGACTGGGGCCAATGTTGCACTCATCCAGACATCATATCTTATTCCGCGAATTAGTAAGGACCTATAGAGTTAGCCATTGTCGCTAATTTTTCAGGTCTCTTTGACGCTCTTCAAGGCGGACACCTCCCAAAAACGGATACTTAGTGTCGGTCCTATTGCTGTCTATCTTAAGGTTGATTTCCACTGTCGCGTTCTAATTTTTTCCGTGCGTACGCGCGTTAATAAAACAGAGACAATGTATGGAAGGTCACGCGTAAACATAAAAGTTGAACCTCGCTCAACTTTCACGTTTACCGGGGGCCTTTCATACATTGCCTCTATTTCATTTACACCTGTAAATTTTACGTGCGTTCGCACGAAAAAATACGCAGTAGTGGAAATCAACCCTTAAGGCTGATTTGCACTGACGCGTTTTGGCTACGCACGTTAACGCACTTTACCTTTAATCATGTAAATAAAATAGAGGCGAGATATAAAGTGTTGAGATTAAACGTTAAGTTAAACGAGGTTCTACTTTTACGCTTACGTGCGGCCTTTGATACATTGCCTGTATTTTATTTGCGAACGTAAATTTTACGCGCGTACGCTCGTAAAAATTACGCGACAGTGGAAATCAACCCTCGGAGAGACCTGGCTGCAGAGTAACACACAAACTAATATAAATCATAAAGACAGGTAAGGAAAACGGGATTTCAATACGAAAGCCTGTCCTTCTGCAGGGCTCATTAAAGGTTGCCTTTAATTTTGTTAACAGGACAGTGAGACTGAATGGAAAAGTGCTTAAACTTGTGGATGACCACACCTTTCCCGATCTTAATCCTGTGATTGTACCAGGAGATAAACCCCTCATCCTTCCGCCTATGACGTTTGGGTTCTACGTCATCCCAGGAGCTTCTGCCAGTGGATGCAGTTAATGTCACTTATTAGAGGAGGACAGTTTATTTGACAAATGTAAACTGTAGATTAAACTTTCATTGACCATGGATACATGTTAACGAATGGGATCCGCATGCAAGCCAAAATAACACAGTTTCACTGGAAGTGGGACTCAGTCAAACGTTAAGCTGGTTAATCATTGCATCGTGGACACAGCCTAGAAAAGAAAAGAAAAACAAAAAGAACAACAACAACAAAACAGTCATCTGGTTTCTTGGCTTTTGGTTATTCAATTTGTCAAATTATGAAGAGTTTGTCTCTGGCTTTTTCTGACGGAGTTTAACACGATTATGGTCTTTTTGCTCAGTTCTACACAGCACTGACCGTTTGCTGAAGAGGGACCCTGCTCGCTTGACTTCAACATGTCTAAATGAACTGTTAATCCGCTTTAAACCCTAGGATCAAAATTTGAATTCTCGTTTGTTGCCCCTATTCATTTGCTACAAAAGTAGTGGGGAGAAGTTGATAAGATAGCAAATATCATTCTGTGTGATAATATCTGTAATTCTCTTGACCACTCTGTTTTACAAAACATTGATATTACAAGGAGAAATTTGATGCTGATCACTCTTTATAGGGCTTAAAGGGTTAAGCTTGTTGTTTTTCGCAACGTTTGCGGATGAAATTTGAAGGATGTTGAGCCGTAAGTTTCACGCTTACGTTAGTAAGCGGAAGGTGGTCAGAGACCTGTGAATAAGGTGGAGGACTTGAAGACGAAACGTCTTTCTTCTGATATGTGTTGTTGTCGACTTGCTAAGGGCGATGTTACACCCACGGAAAGATTTCAGTTACAACGAAGATTGTTAGCACAAGACAACATTGTAAGTTGACCCTGCACGTCTGTTTTGGTCGGTGGTTCAAACTTTAAAACGCAATTTTTGCACAGGAAATTTATTTTTTGTACAGCTTTTGTAAGTTTTTGAACCAGCTTGCAATACCGACTTGAAACCCTGTGCTGCTCTAAAATTGTCGTCATAGTCCGGTCAAAAGCGTCTCGTAAACACTGTCACCTAGACGTCTATGTGTCTTATTATCTATCAGATCGTGCGGGACTTGTCTTTGATCTGGTTTTTTTTTTTCGGTTATTGAAGAAGAAAAAAAATGAGGTTAATAACTCAAGGTAAAATAGACTGATCAAGGAAATCTATTTGGGAGTTTTGTTTATTGCTTTGTCATTTCAAGTTGCGTAATTATAAGCAGCAACGCCCTGATGCTGCTATTGTTTGAGTGGCAAAGAACAAAGCAGGTGCTCATACGTAATTTGGTTTTGTTATTTTAGATACGAAATACTGATAAGGTCTTCTTATATCTGAATTCTTTGGATAGTATGATTGTTACGTCGTATGCTAATTTTCTCTTCTACGGCTACGCTATTTTTGATAAAGGGGTTAGTTTCCAAAGAAACTCATTTTATTGCGTCGGTGTGAAACGCAAAAGTTTGGTCTGTGTATTAGTTTTATTGCCAGACTTGACCACCATCCAGAGATTATTAGGCTTGTACTTTTAAAGCTGATTTCATAAAACCAATTTGCCTATATTGGTCTTATGTTGTTGTTTTTCTGTTTTCTTCTGCGTGACTTGAATGAGGGACGTGATACATTAAGTCGGATATGACGTTCCAGCCGAATGGATCTTTATTTCAGATATTTTGCTTTTGTTGCACGTAAACTAATATAAACCTCCTGCTGGAAGTCTTACCTCACCTTTTATTAAAAAAAAGAGATTATTTGACGTACTACGTTGTGTTCAGCTGATGTGCAAAATCTGTAAGTGACAAGAAGGTATTAATAGTTGTTTCCAGACATGAACTTGCTTACTTCCCTCCCTCATTTTTTTAAATATTTTATTATGAAACAATATATACATGCAGATTCAAAAACGTACTAAAATGGTAACATTACGTAGCTTTCCTTTTCGTCGCTAAACTGAATGTACGATCTGCCTGGGAATAGCTTATACTAAATCGGATGAATTGCACCAGAAAAAGAAACAAAAAACGGGCTAGTTGCTTAAAAATCCTTATACTGCCTATAGTTTTATTGTTTAGTTGTTAACTAAAGTAAGTTATCTCACAACTTACTTTAATTAACTCAACTGGGAACTTGAATTTAAAGCCATCAGTATTCTGTGTAAATTATACAGTGTATGCCACCGAAAAGGTTGTTCCAATTTTCTGGCGAAGACATACTAGAAAAAGATAGAAACAACTACTTGCAAGCGAAAAAAGTGTAAATAAAATTTTGTTCGAATTTCATCAGCGGTGTAAAATGAGATTCACGTTACTGTAACAGAAATTAAAGTTGTCTCGTGTCCCCAAGAGAAAGTTGTAAATGGCCAGGAGGTCTAGTCCCTCATCCCTATTCAGGTAGGGTTTCCTTTGTTTGATAGCTTTGGCCAATGATGGTGCGATTTTCAATTTTCATCATTTTGTGGCCTAAATGTTATGACCCGTTGCCCAGCATTGCTCAAAAACGGCAAATAATCAAGTTTTACGGGATTGCTGTAGTTCCTTGATCTAATTAAGACAAAGGGATCTGGCGGTCTCATGAGTTATAAAACAAGTGACTTGCTTCTTTCCTCAGTCAAGTGGTTGTGTTTACACTAGTACTTGTTGCTTTCTTTAGTCGTTGTGTTTACACTAGCGCCTCTTCTTGTTGATTGGTGGAAGACGTGTTTGCGGATTGAGACACAGTCGCATTAACGTCATCTGATCCTCGCCTTGGAGTGTGCCGTCTCAGGAGTCTTTTTAATACAACCTTAAGATTTCCACCAAAGTACCCATAAAGCAATGGATCTAATGCAGCATTTAGGCATATCAGAAGTTGGGATGCCCTCCAGACGAGACCGGGGGAAGCTAAGTGAAAGTAAATTAGTGTTCGTGTGATCATGAAGGGAGACCAGCAAATAACAAAAGCTATAGTTAAAGCTGCGAGTGTTTTGGCAACTTTCTTGTGTTTTCGATTTGACGCTTCACTGGAGGAGCTTTGTCTTGGCATTGCTCTATCTCGAAGCGCGCGGTAAATACGGGTTTGTGTTACTATCATATATAACAACGGGAGAACAAAGAAGAAAGCTCCGTGTAAACTATAGTATATTTGTCGGCCTTTATTCCCCCATGATGTGTTAACGCAAACAATGTTTCCTTTGTCACGTATTTCGACGCGGTAGATGAAGATCAAAGGTGAACAAACAGCGAAGCACAAGATCCAGATTAGTGCCAATGTTGCGTATATTTTCTGTGACATGTCCTTATTTCTTGCATTGAAATCCAAAGGGTCGGCCACGGCCCTTAGTCTCTGATAACTAATTACCACAAGGGTACTGATGGAAGTCGTGTAGGTTGCCTCGATGAGAAATCCCTGAAGTTTACAAGTATTGTCACCGCCTACCCACTTCCAGAAAAAGCCAATGATGTTGAAAATTGTAAGAAATATGAATACGAGATCCGCACAAGCTAAATTTGCCACTAACCACGTAAAAGTATGATATTTTTTCTTCCTGATTGTCTTGTAACAGTTTCCTATGACCCAAGTATTACCAACAATTGCAAAGATGAAAACAGTGCTGTAAAATATACAAAGGAAGACTATTATGGCGAGCGGGAAACCGTCGCTATCAGCCATGGCTCATCAGTAACAAACGTGACAGTGTTCTAGAATGAACATTGGTCGTGCTGTAATCACGATGAGAAACTTGTTTTTTGCGAGTCGTATATCGCTGACGTGTTTCCGGAAAGACTAACAAGGCAATATTGCAATCTATTTTGATTTCTGAAGGCTAATAATACTCGAAGTTTCAATATAAGCTGGTTTGAAAGAAGCTTAACTTAAAACGATATTTAAACTTAAATATTTAAAATTAAGTAAAAACAAATGGAAATTTTACCTGTAAAGTAAAAACAATTTGAAATTTAACCTGTTAGACTTGGGATCATTAATTAAAAGAGTAAGTGGTCTTAATTTAATTCAGGCTATTTAACACGTAAATACGTTTTTAACTAATTAATTACCACAAAGACAGGGGAGAGGAAGATCGCGTTGTCTCAGGGGCACAATTTTCGGAAAATATCTGTTCGGAAGACGATTTGAGATCTAGAATTTTCGGAACATTTTCGTAACATTTCTTGCTTGCCTGCCTCTCCTAGGATTTTCGAACATCTAAAGAATGGTATAATTGTCCATTTTGAACGGATTTTTACCCTAAAAAGGTCACCTAGAATTTTCGGGAGCCTTTATTCTGGGTGAAATTTTCGAAAAAGTACGTTTTGATCGCTATAATTTTCGGATTACTGGACTTTCAGCTAGGAAATCCGAACAGATGAAACATTTTTAGGGGATAAAAATATGCCTATATCTACCGTTTAAATACTACAATACGTTTAACAATGCTATTTTTAAGTGGTTTTGAGCCATATTCTCGTTGGGTGCCCCTGTTGTCTACTGTGCTATCAGTATTATTAATTAAAATTAAAATTAAAATTAAAATTAAAATTAAAATTAAAATTACAATTAAAATTACAATTAAAATTACAATTACAATTACAATTACAATTAAAATTAAAATTAAAATTAAGCAACAACAACGACGACGGCAGTCAGAAAACCGGTCTCCTGAACAAATGAATTTGCGTTCTTTCAAACTCTAGATCTTCCATCCTCTATTGCCAAGTGAAGTTGGTTTCTTATGGACTCCATCCAAGTTCAAAAAGAAAGTGAAACATTCGTCGTCGTGTGTTCACGTCGTCAATTTTACGTCGCAATAGCAAATTTCACGTCAGGGTCTTGTGGCTGACGTCTAAGAAATGTGCCAAAAAGCGTGATGCACGTGCAATGCTGTTGTTTTAATGCCTATAATTAACCGTTATTGGACGAGGTTGAGCAAAATATCGTGATTCTGCGATAACCGAGTTCAATAATTGTTTTATCATTCGATCACCGAGTTTGTTTTTTTAATGAATATCCTCGGGAAGCAAAGCGATCTGCCATTTTCACGTAAGAGCGATCGCAAGAAAGAGAAAACAAGGTTTCCTTTACTCATGTACAGAATATTATTTGTTGCCAAACGCAGTTGGACGGCATTGCGCATGAGCAGACCATTATTTGTAGGCAGTTATTTGCAGGTCACGTGGTGGGTCGTCGTCGTCTTTTCTAAGCTAAGATGTGCCCTAAAGTTCAGGGCGGAAAAACGTTCTGCGCAAGCTTCTGCGCATCCCTTATCGCAGGCTCAAGGCGGGCTTTTCTGCGTGTTGACACTTGTTTGTTTGTTTGTCACTGAGAGAGTTCTGACTAAGACTGAATGAAATGCACAAGGTTTGAACGTTTGCTCCTCGAAAAGCCTTTTTACTTTTGTGTGGTTTTTGTTTTTCGTCACTTGAAAATTACTTTGGACTCGGAACAACCAATGTTAAAGGAAAAACGGATCATTCCGTCAGTCTGAGGTGGAATAAAGAGTTTTGAACATTTCCAAAGAGGCGAGTATTTTTTCGATTGTTCATTCGATTTATTTGTGAGTTCATTTCGCCTTCTTTCGCCGGGCTGAATTAAAACCCACTTTTTTTTAAATTAGTAAATACTTTTTCACATGCCCAGATTTATTCCCTTTGTAGAACCAGCTTTATCCTTCTCTTCAGTCAAAGAACCGTTTTGTGCGCCGTAAAACCTTTCTCGGAAATACCAGTAGAAGGCCAGTAAACTTACTCTAGAAGAAAAGAATCATTTTTCTGTTGCTCAAATACTATAAGTAGTCAGAGTTTTCTTCACTTTTAATTACATAGTTTTGTTTTCCACTGCACTGTGAAACTTTCTATTCTTTATAAGAAATAACTTTCTGTACGCAAATTTTCCATTTCACTCGCTGTGAAATAGAGGACAACTGCCGGCAGTGACTTCAAAACAATTGACTCTGCCCGTAACACTGAATTGCTGGAGCAGGATTTGTCTGAAGCGAGCAAAACAAATACCCTTATGTGCAGTTTTCTGAATTTTGTAACGATTGGCTGAGTTTAATTTGCTTGAATGAAGACCCTCACATGGACCAGTTATTCACTGAGTTATTAAAGCGAAGAGAAGAGCTACATGGTGAATCATGGTTTAGCTGCGAAGCTCACTGCAACTGATCTTTTGCTTTTAAGATCTTCAGGTAGGTTGTTTTCGTACAAAAAATTCATTTCTTCATTGTGAGCAAGAAGTTTTTGCAATAATGTAATTTTAACTTTGTTTGAAGGAAATCCTACTTACGTGTAGGTTTTTGACAGATGTTATACATTGTCAACTTGACAACACAAAGCATAATTTATATTTATCTCTTAGTACGCGAAACGATCAAGTTTAAAAATAAACTATAGTTGCTTTAAAACCGATTTTTGGGAAGATTTTACTAGATAAAGATTGACCTTTTTTCTGCCCGCATATCAACGCAATAACTTGTACATTGAGGATTTTGTTTATATTTTAGTTATCTGCGAAACTACGAGTGTCCGATCGAGCGAGGGTTTTAAAATATCAGCTCGAGTGCGACAAGTTCAGTGTCTTCAAACACATTTTGGGCAAGCGTTAATTTTTTTGGGCAAATCACTGTCCAAAGATATGTTGTTTTTGTGTCCACAGTGGAGCTCCAGACCTTATATATCCAGGAACTTCCTTATATGAACACATTTTGTGAATGCATCTTGAAAAAAATCGGACCTACGCATGCACATTTCCAGTACAACGCAAGGAAATTGATGTCGATAAAGTCCGTTTTACTATGAGGTATTCTTCGAGAAAATTAAGTAACGACAATGTTATAACCACAGCTTGCAACTTTTGAAGACAAATTGCCTGTTCTTTCCAGGTTATGAGTGGAAACATGTTATTTTTAGGCAATAAAATATTTGAAATCCCGCCATTTTTTCAAACCCGGCCAGGGGATCTGGGCAAAAAAGTTCACGCATGCTCATTACGTTTTTCCGCCCTGAAGCCCTAAAGTATTGCCTCAACAATAGGCTTTTGTTAAGAAAAAATACCTCCTGAAAAAAATGCTTAATTTATAGTTGAGCTTAATTAACATTCCACGATTTACCTCAACCTCTGTCAACTCCATGTTAATTTCCGCCCCATGATCCCGGTGGCGTTGTAGTCGTCTGAGGTAATTAACACTCTTAAAGAGCGTCTTTGTCAATGCTTTGTTTGTTCAAAAGAAAATGTAGTTAACAACTATTAATTTTTTTTAGATTAAGAAACTGCCAAAAATTAGAATTTATGCAAAGTTGAAACGACGGTTTACCAAAATACAGTAAAATAAGACAACTTTTACAGGTTATCGCTTTAAAAGAGAACATTAGGCCTGATCATGAATTGTTTTCCATGTCCATTCTGCACCTTTATCATTTCTTAACTTGCAATATCCGTAATCTGAACATTTTGCATGCCGCGTACCAACGTATAATACTCTATTTTCCCTAACGTTTTATTAATTCAGTTTTTATTAACGCTATAGTAAGGTGGTTACACGACCCCACAAATATGTATTGACTTCACTAAAAGTATTTTCTAAACTAAATAAAAAATGTGTACAATGATATGTATGTAGTACATTCCATTTTCATAGACTACGAGCAAGCTCTCTGTTTAAAGTGGCGAGTGAAGCCAGCCGCGGTGGGCGTGACGTTAACGCCTAACATCTACCTCAGTTGGAGAGCTTGCTGGTCTGGTCCCGATTGTTGAAACGTTGGATAGCGCTATCCACCAAATAAATCACTATCCAGTGGATAGCGCAATTGGTTCTCCTATTTCATTTCCACTGGATAGTGATTTATCCCGTGGATGGCTTTATCCCAGGCCCTATCCAACGTTGAACAACCAGCGCCTGAAATGTCAGCTACCTACTACTCGCCCCATCCCCCCACCGTTGGGTGGCTAATCGAGAGAGACGCCTGGCGGCGTTTGGCGTGGGCGGTGTGGAACGTAAGAGGCGCCTAACATTTTAGACAAAAATCTGCTGGTAGGCTTTTATGTTGAACGTTCACAGTACTGATCTAGACTTTGATTGCTCGTTGTGTTTAGTGTGTTTGCTTGAATCACAGTCATGCTATTAACATCATGTTCCCGTTGCCGTGATGAATGCCACCTCAGAACTCTTCGTAATACAGTTTTTAGATTTCCACCATAGTAGCCGTATAACAAGGGATCCAAAGCAGGGTTGACGCATATCAGAAGTTGAGATGCTCTCCAAGCAAAATCAGGTGACGCCAAACGGAAGTAAATTAGTGTTCGTGTAATCATAAAGGGTGACCAACAGATAGCAAACGCTATAGTTAAAGCTGCAAGAGTTTTGGCAACTTTCTTGTGTTTTTGATTTGACTCTTCGCGGGAATAGCTGTGTCTTGGCATTGCTCTATCTCGAAGGACGCGGTAAATACGGGTTTGTGTTACTATCATATATAACAACGGGAGAACAAAGAAGAAAGCTCCATGTAAACAATAGTATATTTGTCGGCCTTTATTTCCCCATGATGTATTAACGCAAACAACGTCTCCGTTTTCGAGTGTTTCCACACGGTAGATGAAGATCAAAGGCGAACAAACAGCGAAGCACAAGATCCAGATTAGTGCCAATGTTGCGTATATTTTCTGTGACATGTCCTTATTTCTTGCATTAAAATCCAAAGGGTTAGCCACGGCCCTTAGTCTCTGATAACTAATTACCACAAGGGTACTGATGGAAGTCGTGTAGGTTGCCTCGATGAGAAATCCCTGAAGTTTACAAGTGTTGTCACCGCCTACCCACTTCCAGAAAAAGCCCACGATGTTGAAAATTGTAAGAAATATGAATACGAGATCCGCACAAGCTAAATTTGCCACAAACCACGTAAAAGTATGATATTTTTTCTTCCTGATTGTCTTGCAACAGTTTCCTATGACCCAAGTATTACCAACAACTGCTAAGATGAAAACAGTGCTGTAAAATATACAAAGGAAGACTATTATGGCGAGCGGGAAACCGTCGCTATCAGCCATGGCTCATTCAGTAACAAACGCGACAGTTTTCTAGAATGAACATTGGTCGTGCTGAAATCACGATGAGAAACTTGTTTTTTGCGAGTCGTATATCGCTGACGTGTTTCCGGAAAGACTAACAAGGCAATATTGCAATCTATTTTGATTACTGGAGGCTAATAATACTCGAAGTTTCTATTTAAGCTGGTTTGAAAGAAGCTTAACTTAAAACGATATTTAAACTTGAAAATTAAGTGAAAACAAATGGAAATTTAACCTGTTAAGTAAAAACAATTTGAAATTTAATCTGTTAGACTTGGAATCATTAATTAAAAGAGTATAGTAGTCTTAATTTAATTCAGGCTATTTAACACATAAATACGTTTTTAACTATTGTAATTACCACAAAGATACGGGAGAGGAAGATCGCGTTGTCTAAGGTGCAACCAGCGTCAATTTTTGGAAAATATCTGTTCGGAAGACGATTTGAGATCTAGAATTTGCGGAACATTTTCGTAAAATTTCCTGCTTGTCTGCTTCTACTAGGATTTTCGAACATCTAAAGAATGGTATAATTGCCCATTTATAACGGATTTTTACCCTAAAAAAGTCATGAAATTTTCGAAAAGGTACGTTTTGATCGCTATAATTTTCGGATCACTAGACTTTCAGCTAGGAAATCCGAACAGATGAAAAATTTTTAGGGGATAGAAATATGTCTATGTCGACCGTTTAAATACTAAAATACGTTTAAGAATGCTATTTTTAAGTGGTTTTGAGCCATATTCTCAGTATTCTCGTTGGGTGCCTCTGTTGTCTACTGTGCTATCAGTAGTGCGAAGCTTAAAATTAAGCAACCACAATGACGACGGCAGTCAGCAAACCGGTCTCCTGAACAAATGATTTTGCGTTCTTTCAAACTCTAGATCTTCCATCCTCTATTGCCAAGTGAAGCTGGATTCTTATGGACTCCATCCAAGTTAAAAAAGAAAGCAAAACCTTCGTCGTCGTGTGTGTTCACGTCGTCAATTTTATCGTCGCAATAGCAAATTTCACGTCGGGGTCTTGTGGTTGACATCTAAAAAATGTACCAAAAAGCGTGATGCCCGTACAATGCTGTTGTTTTACCAATGAAAACAATTGTTCTTATGTCGTTATCCTCGCCGTCGTCCTAGGAATGGTTGCTTCAGCTCCCTAGTCTTTCTCTTTTAGACTCGGCAGATAATGATAGTGATAATGATAATGATAATGATAATGATAATGATAATGATAATGATAATGATAATGATAATGATAATGATAATGATAATGATAATGATAATGATAATGATAATGATAATGATAATGATAATGATAATGATAATGATAATGATAATGATAATGATAATGATAATGAAAATGAAAATGAAAATGACTTGGAGAAGTGTTTCATGATCAGTTTCCCTATCAAACAGTTGGTTGAGTAACTCTTTTGTGAGAACAAGTATCTTTTGACAAGAGTGTTTTCAGCCTGGGACCGGATGTTCAAGTTTAAAGCGATAACCTGTAATGGTCTTTGCGAGCACTCGCGAGCATTCGAGCACTACGATTTTTTTTGCGAGCACGAGCAGGGACAAAAAAAATTGCTTTGCGAGCAGCGAGCAGTTTACAGAGTACAACTCGCGAGCAGCGAGCACTTAAGAAAACAAAAATTTAAAGTTATGCAAAGTTTAAAGGACAGTTTAATTGTTTTCCATTTCCATTCTGCATCTTTATCATTTCTTAACTTGCAATATTCTAGTCTGAACAGAATTACATGTCGCGGACTACCGTATAGTACCCTATTTTTCCGAACGTTTTATAGATTCATTTTTTATTAACACCAGTAAGATAGTTACACGACCCCACAAATATGTATTGACTTCACTATAAGTATTTTCTAAACTAAATAAAAAATGTGTACAATGTATGTAGTACATACCATTTTCATAGACTACGAGCAAGCTCTCCGTTTCAAGTGGCGAGTGAGGCAAGCCGCGGTGTGCATGACGCTAACGCCTAACATCTACTCCTCGACCAGTTGGAGAGCTTGCTGGTGTGACCCCGATTGTTCAAACGCTGGATAGCGCTATCCACCAAATAAATCACTATCCAGTGGATAGCGCAATTGGTTCTCCTATTTCATTTCCACTGGATAGTGATTTATCCCGTGGATAGCTCTATCCCAGGCCCTATCCAACGTTGAACAACCAGGGCCTGAAATGTCAGCTACCTACTACTCGCCCCATCCCCCCACCATTGGGTGGCTAATCGAGAGAGACGCCTGGCAGCGTTGGGCGTGGTCGGTGTGGGACGTAAGAGGCGCCTGACATTTTAGACAAAAAGCTGCCGGCAGGCTATTATGTTGAACGGTCACAGAACTGTCCTAGACTTTGATTGCTCGATATGTTTGCTGTGTCTGCTTGAATCACAGTCATGCTAGTAACATCATGTTCCCGTTGCCGTGATAAATGGCACCTTAGAACTCTTCCTAATACAGTTTTTAGATTTCCACCATAGTAGCCGTATAACAAGGGATCCAAAGCAGGGTTGACGCATATTAGAAGTTGAGATACTCTCCAAGCAACATCAGGTGACGCCAAATGGAAGTAAATTAGTGTTCTTGTGATCATAAATGGAGACCAGCAAATAACAAAAGCTATAGTTAAAGCTGCAAGAGTTTTGGCGACTTTCTTGTGTTTTTGATTTGACTCTTCGCGGGAATAGCTGTGTCTTGGCATTGCTCTATCTCGAAGGGCGCGGTAAATACGGGTTTGTGTTACTATCATATATAACAATGGGAGAACAAAGAAGAAAGCTCCATGTAAACAATAGTATATTTGTCGGCCTTTATTTCCCCATGATGTAGTAACGCAAACAACGTCTCCGTTTTCGAGTGTTTCCACACGGTAGATGAAGATCAAAGGTGAACAAACAGCGAAGCACAAGATCCAGATTAGTGCCAATCTTACATACTTTCTCTGTGACATGCTTTTATTTCTTGCATTGAAGTAGAACGGGTCGGCCACGGCCTTTAGTCTCTGATAACTAATTACCACAAGGGTACTGATGGAAGTCGTGTAGGCTGCCTCGACAAGAAATCCCTGAAGTTTACAAGTGTTGTCACCGCCTACCCACTTCCAGAAAACGCCAATGGTGTTAAAAATGGTAAGAAATATAAACATGAGGTCGGCACAAGCCAAATTTACCACAAGCCACGTAAAAGGGTGATAATTTTTTTTCCTGATTGTCCTGTAACTGTTTCTTATTACCCATGTATTGCCAACGACTGAAAAAATGAAAACAGTAACATAAAAGAACCAAAGAAAGATCACAACGGAGAACGGAAAACCGTCGCTTACAGCCATAGCTCTTCAGCGGTAACGCAACAGTGTTAATTCTAGAATGAACAGTCATCCTGTTATATTTTTTACTACCGTCGTGTATCGTTGACGTGTCAGTTCCGGTAACTGGCAACTCAATATTTTAAACGATCTAACTGTGACGACTTCTGGAAGCTTATTTTACTCGAAGTTGAATATCAGCAAGTGCATATAACCTCAAGTAAATACAATTTGAGATTTAACCTGATAGACTACTACTTGAAATCATTGATTTAAAATAGTCATTACAGTTTCACCGTACTGTTTAGGCTACCGAATATACTTTTAATTAATTAAGACAAAGATAGGTATAAATTAAAAGCTTGGCAAGGGTTTTCAAACTGAGAAAGAGGGAGAAGTCTAGCGGTGTATGTTAGCCAGCCGACGCAAGGAAGCGTCTTCGGAGTACCCTGCCAGCATAGCCATGCTCGATTATGGTGTGCTCGATTAAAAGACTTGTTTACCATTCTCTTTGTGTCGCTAGGATACAGTTTCGAATCCAGGCCATATAGCCGTGCGGTTGGTACAGAGGGCTCAGTTGTGATCAGAGGTTTATCAATAAACAGATGCTCGCGCGGCCTGCGGCAACTTCGAAGGCTTGACGCAAATCAGGCAGAGCCTTGTTTTCTCCTCCTCACCCACGAAGACAAAAAGTGGCTCTACGAACTCGTGTCACCAAGGGGAGAAGTCCAGGATCTCCTTATTCAATGGAAGATACATGTTCTTTAGAAAAATTATCAAAATTTCTTTGTTTCTTCTTAAGTTTTATAATTAGCGGAAAATTGAAATTTATGCTAGATTTGCTTATCCACCAAAAATTAGGAATTGTCTTGGAAACTCTAAACCAAAAATTGCGTTGTGATGTTTTTTGTTTTAAAAGGCCTTTTATTCGAACTGGAGACTATTCACTTTAACACCCTGATTCGACTCAGGAAGAATATAATAATGACTTTCAGGACTTTGCAAAAAATGATTGACAAAAAAAAAATAGTTGGCCAGTAAATTGTCTCGGTCCATGCTCTCCTGGTTTGATGTCGAAGGAAATCTGCTGTTTGATCATCTGGAAAGAGATGTTTTCTTTGTTTTCAGTTGATTTTGTTCAGTTTGTGCCTATCCACACTAGCCATAAAGTTGCTTATTGAGACCAATTTTCTTTTTTCACCAAGTTACTAAAGGTAATCAACCCCTCAACAGATCTCGCTTCCGTCTGTTTACGGCATTAATCATCGATCTGTCTCAGGTCGATGTGTTTGATTGAAACACAGTCATGCTAGTAACATCATATACCCGTCGCCGTGAAAAACGACCTCTCAGAATTCTTCCTAATACGGTTTTTATATTTCCACCATAGTAGCCGTACAACAAAGGATCCAAAGCAGGATTAACGCATATCAGAAGTTGAGATGCTCTCCAAGCAACATCAATTGAATTCAAATGAAAGAAAAGTAGGGTCCGTGTGATCATAAAAGGTGACCAACATATTGCGAACGCTATAGTTAGAGCTGCAAGTGTTCGGGCAACTTTCCTGTGTCTTAGTTTGATTTCTTCAGCTAAACTGTTGCGTATAGGCACGCCTCTTGGCTGAAGAGCGCTATGAATGTTTGTCTGTGTGACAATCATATATAACAAAGGTAAGACGAAGAAAAGTGTCCCATGCAAAGTGTAATATATTTGTCGGCCAGTATCCCCCCATGTCGTTGTTACACAGACTATGTCGCCGTTTATTTGTGTTTCCACGCGATATATGAAGAACAAAGGTGAACAAACAGAAAAGCACAGGCCCCAAATTATGGCCAGTTTCATGTATTTCATTCGAGCCCAGCAACTAAATTTAGCCTTAAAGGGGTGAATCACAGCCTTCAGTCTCTGATAACTTATGACAACAAGCGTTGAGATGGAAGTTGTGTAGGTTGCCTCGACAAGAAACCCATGAAATTTGCAGGTGCTATCACCTCCTGGCCAACGCCAGTGAAAGCTGATAGTGTTGAAAATTGTGAGAAAAGTGAAAACAAGATCAGCGAACGCCAGATTCGCCACGAGCCACGTAAAATGATTATGCGGTCTTCTTTGCTTGATTGTTGCGTAGAAGGTGACCGCGATGATCCATAAGTTACCAACAAAAGACATAATGAAAACTGTGATATAAAGTATAATGCTGAAAACCAGTAAGATCAGGGGAAAATCATCCTCTTTAAATGCCATAGTTCATAAGGCAATAGTCGAAGCAGAAGGTTTGCTGCCATTAATTACTGCAAAGAACTGTTAAAAGTATTGATAGCTTTTCTTTTTATGTCTTTTATTGTCTACTTGCCATTATTCGAAAGTACGCTATACAAGTCTGTTCTTTACTTCAAGTGCTATAATAGTGCACTGAGTCTTTGCTTGCTCCAATTACTGCGAAGAAATAACTTTCCTTTTTGTCTCTTTTCATTGTGCTTTTGAAGTTATACGGAAGGTGCGCTATACGTCATGTATTATTATCATAAAGAACTGTTCTTTCAGTAATTACTTCAATTGCTTCCGGCTCAGAAAGATGTTGAACCAATCAATAAATTGAAAAACTGTCGTTAGGTAATGAATAATAATAACGACAGGTGAGTGATTAATTTTAGTTGTTTAACCCTGTCTTTTAATAATTTATTCTGACATATCTTATATATACTAAATTAATTAATAGGATGTCAAACGAATCCCATAAGACAAAGTACTGTAATATTTTCTTGTGTAATCATCCTCCGCTCAGTTGACCTCCAAAAATACGAAATACCATTTGGTACTGTGTTTCGGACGAGAAGTCGTTGTTTTAAAAAGTTCCTTTAAAGAAGAGTTTGAACTAGAGGATTAAATTAACACTAAAAAAGTACTAATGTTATAATATGAAGAATTTTGCGGCAGATCAAAGATTGGGCATCCTTGCATGGAATACACGGTTATCAAAATATATTGAACAGTCCGTGAGGACTGACCTCCGATGTTACCTTTCTATCTCTGATATACCACGTAGGTTATCGGATCTGGCCGAAACATTTGTCATGTTTTAGACTTGTAGTTGACTATGAAACTTAATTTGATATCACTGGAGGATCTAGTACGTTTTTTTGGTATCTTGAAAATAAAACTTTGCGTGCGATCTCGCCTTTCCACTATGCGAGTTATGCGGTAATCTAGTAACAGGCTTCGTTGTTCAAATTTTAGTTTCGACTTTCTTCCAACTGTAAGGGCTGTTGACAAAACAGTCTTGAGAAAAAGCGAAACGTGTCTTTCGACTTTCAAGTATGACGAATACTAGCTAGCTGGCCATTAATCTTCTTGTTCCATGGCGTAACGGTGAGGTGGAAGGTGAGTGAAAAGTGAAAACACTATCTTACGCAACAGGACTGGAACGGAAAGAAGACGGCAAACCTAGCGTGACAATAATTTTGTTAGATAACCTTTCCACCGATCTTCACCTTCCTTTATAACAGATCATTTTGTCAAAAAAAAAAAACAAAAAAAAATTAATGATAAGTGAAGATCACGACAAAAACACGCAAGTGATAGCCCTGTCACGTTTGTCAAGAAAAAGCGTTTTGCAGTCCTCTTCTTCCTGCCGTCCGGTAGCGTAAACTCACTATTGACAAATCTGACTTCAATGATAACAGGAAAAATTAAGATTTGCAGTCCAGTAGGTTGACAAATCTGTGGCTTTAATCCCCGGGGTACGTTTTCATAACCCGCTGGCGTTAACCCAATTTGAAAGAGGCAGGCAATATACACTGTTGTCGCTAGTCACTGTGACGTCAACGGATTGTATATTGCATGGACGTCACGCAAGACAACGACGCAGAAGATTAGTCAGAATATTTTTTTTCGCACGAGTGCAGAACTAAAAAACCAAAGGCAAAAATATGCATAAAGTATTACTCGATGAATTTCATCTGCTCTTTGTGGAGTATCAGCAAGGAACTTTGAAACATCCATTCATATTCTGAAACTGTGATGAGAAAAAGTGATGTTTTGAAGAGAGCCACGAGGAGGTAAGGATGTTTAGAACTTAGAAATAAATGATTAACAAAACAGTTATTGATGTTGAATGCGGCTTCCTATTTATTTATTTAATTTGTTTATTTACCAGCTTTTTCGGCACACAGGCCTGCCCAGAGGGAATGTGTACGAACGGGACTCAGATCTCATGGGAGGTGCCACACTACCGGGGTCTAAGAGCCCTACGTACTCTTTTCGAATAATGATGAGGGTTCTTTTACGTCCCACAAGAACAAATCAGTGAAAGTGCTGTGAGACGGGACCTACTGTTTTTCGTCCTTATCCGAGAAGACTATAAAGTCTAACCATTTGCAGATCTTATTACCAAGGCAGCACTTTCTTCTCAGTTATTTTAAGACCCTGAGTGTTGGTCCGGCCGGGGTTTAAACCCGCAGCCTCTGAGCTAACCAGGCGGCGGTCATTCTGCATCATTATTCACGATCATACTCAGCCTTCCCATTCAATAATTACTGTTAAATGATATAAACATTATCCCTTGGTGGCGTTTGCATCAATCACCAGTCCAATATTTTTGTCATAAAATGCATCGTAATGCTGAAAAAAACTGAAATTGTTAAAAACTGAGGCCCTGACCTAATAATTCCGTGTGCAAGACAAATAAAGTAGACTCTAAAAAACAACAACAACAAAAAACTGTGAGTGGCCTGAGCCACACGAGAGGAACAACAGCTCAGACCGTTTTTTTCTGCGTGCCCTACCTTGCTACGATAGTTTCCTGTTGATTACTATTATAACCTAACTCTTGGATTAACACATTCCTAGAGTTTTGAACTAATGTTACGACGAAGAAGGGGATACTGTTTGAGACTGCGTCGTTGTACATGACTGCGACTTAACCGACCGTGACTTCGTGGTTATATCCGAGCCACAAGAAGGTTGTGATCGTTTGCAAGGCATTTTCGATTCGTTGGGTGGTTGCACGAGTGTTTTCTTCGCATAGTCGCCATGTCGAAAACACCATATTGACCTGCATCCCCCTGTCTCCTTCTGCTCCTTCTTTCGGCATAACTCCTACCCACAAGGGTTGCTGTTTCAACTCTCCTCAATCTCCCTCAGTGATAAAACCACGGCATTACGAACCTAAGCAAGTAGCTTTAACTGCTCGTCTAGTAAATTATGAAATACTCAACAGGACAGTTGCATGATGAAGTCATTTTACTTTAACTAGCAGAACTATCAGCTTGCTGTTTTCTCGAGCACATTAGAGCTATTGTTTTTTAAACTTCAGACTAATTGACAAATTAAAATAAGAAAGCAAAAAAGAAATGAATTCTTTTTTTAGTCAAATGTCGTCATAGTGAAAATGGCCTATTTTTTTGTTGTGTTGTGTTGTTGTTATTTTTTTTATTTACATTTGTCTCAATGAGTAAGCTACACAACTTCACAAAAATAACTATCTTTTTGTCCATTGTAAATACGCTCAAGGCACTCAATTTTCTCCTTATCTGGTCGATCTGTTTGCTTGAAACACAGTCATGCAAGTAACATCTGTATGTTCCTGTCGCTGTGAAACATAGCACCTCAGAACTCTTCGTAATACAGTTTTTAGATTTCCACCATAGTAGCCGTATAACAAGGGATCCAAAGCAGGGTTGACGCATATCAGAAGTTGAGATGCCCTCCAAGCAACACCAGGTGACGCCAAATGGAAGTAAATTAGTGTTCTTGTGATCATAAAGGGTGACCAACAGATAACAAACGCTATGGTTAAAGCTGTGAGTATTCGGACAACTTTCCTGTGTCTTCTGTTAGTCTCTTCAGCTATTATGCTACGCATCGGAACCACTCTTCGCAAAAGAGCGCGATTAATTTTTTTTAGAGTGACTATCATATATACTAAAGGTGAAACAAAGAAAATTGCTCCATGAAAACTGTAGTAAATTTGTGGGCCAATATTCCCCCATGCTGTAGTAATACAAACTATTTGTCCGTTTTTTTTAGTTTTCAAGCGGTATATGAAGACCAAAGGTGAACAAACAGCAAAGCACAGGCCCCATATTATAGCCAGTTTTGAGAATTTCATTGTCGTCCAGCGACTAAATCTAGCATTAAAGGGCTCAATCACAGCCTTCAGTCTCTGATAACTTATGACAACAAGCGTGGAGATGGAAGTTGTGTAGGTTGCCTCTATAAGAAACCCATGAAATTTGCATGTGTTATTGCCTCCTGGCCAATGTTGGACAACGTTGAAAATTGTGAGAAAAGTAAACAAGAGATCAGCGAACGCCAGATTTGCCACGAGCCACGCAAAATGATTAAATATTCTTAGTTTGATTGTCTTTTGACATGTAACAATTATGATCCATGAGTTGCCAATAACGGACATAATAAAAAGTATACAATAACATATAGTACCGAAAACCACTATTGACAGCGAAAGACCGTTTCCAAATGCCATAGTCAGTTATAAGTTCAACAGTGCAACAAGACTGTATACGCTTGCGTTAAAAACTACAATGACCTGTATTGTTAACCGGTTTTCCTTTTGGTTTCCTTAGGTTTTTATATTGAATGTGCGCGGTATCAAGTTAATAAATCATTGTTTTTGTTATACTGAAGTACTCTTGTTGTATAAGTACGTTTGAGGGGGGGCGGGCGTGAAAGAGTCCGAAAACCGCAAAAACGCACAAACAAACATAAAAAAAGCAACAGCGCACCCGAAATAACCAGAAATGGAAACTGTTTGGCTTTATTTATCTGCAGTCCCGCAGTTTAAAATATAAATTCCCACCACGCGTCCACATGGTATCTAGCATCCGGGTATTTGAAAATGGAGATTTTTTCCGTCTTAGCCCTCCTCACGTAAACGACGTTTTCGGGGACCAAAAACGCAAGTTTTCGAAAAAGGTCCCAGCTTGCAGTTTTTTTAAAGCACTTTTTTGTGTGGACGAACCAAGATAGAGGTTTTTGAATACGACTGATATATGATGTCATATATCGTACAGCGCATGGCGTGTAATGGATGCTATGGATATTTCCATTGCTTTACCGTTTTTGAGTGGACGGGTGAAAACGATTTTGGTTGCTTCTTGGTTCAGATAGAACTTTGATCAGATCGAAAGCATTTTATATTTGTTCCGGTATATTTCTTTAAATACATGTTCTTTTCAAGGTTCTCATTTCCATAGTTTTTTGTGAGATGAGTAGAAGCGTCGTAGCTGAAATGTCATTTTGACTATGATATATTTACTGCTGTAACTATTTATTTCACGCTGGGTCTGGCCCAGGTTTATAATATTTCAGATCATTGTGTTGTGGCGATACTAGAATTATTAACGAGCGATTGTTAGAGATTTCTGAATCAGTCAAGGATGTGCCTGTATAATTGATTCACCACCTTTTGTCAGCGCTGGTTAAATTGAAATAAATAAGTCTGAGCGCGATGTCATTAAGCTATGTTGCTTTCCTTTCGCTGTAGCGATTATTTTGTCCAGGTTTTGTTTATGTCACGTACTACCGTATTTTATAAAGCGAAACCAAAGGCCCACATCACATACATAGCTTAAGAAGCAGTTGCTTCATAAAGAAGTCAGCATTCAACGTCGCAGGAAACCTTGTTATGGTCGTGAAATTCACGTTCCAAAGAGTATTTGGTAATTCTCTCCAAAATCCAAGACACTTCAGCGCGCGAGGTCGCGAGGAGTCACTCGAGCTGTATGCTATCCTTTGATCTGATTGGCCTACATCAAAACAAGAGGTTTTACGTCACGGAAATCGTTTTGTCGCTCGGGTTCGCAGACGCTATTTTTCGGAGGGAGAGAAGCGACGACCGGCAATGCGTCTGCGGTTCGCAGGCTATAATATAAGCTACATCACAAAATCTATTCTGATCAGTAAATGTCAGAAATATCTCAGCTCTATAAAGCCGGAATTAATATTACAGTACTTCAAAACTTGTAAAATGTGGGCAATATTGAGAAAACTATTTCAGGCTAGTTTTTATCTATCAACAGGTTAGAATATAACTTAAACAGTCGACGTATTATCCGTTGTAACATCATATGCCCGTCGCCGTGGAAAACGACCCCTCAAAACTCTTTGTAATCGAGTTTTTAGATTTCCACCATAGAAGCCGTATAACAAGGGATCCAAAGCAGGATTGACGCATATCAGAATTTGAGATGCTCTCCAAGCAATACCGGGTGAAGTTAAATGAAAGTTAATTAGTGTACGTGTGATCATGAAAGGTGACCAACATATGGCAAATGCTATAGTTAGAGCTGCAAGTGTTTTGGCAACTTTCCTGTGTCTTCTGTTAGTTTCTTCTGCGACGCTGTTGCGTACTACTTTGACTCTTCGCAGGAGAGCGCGATTTATGGTTATCTGTGTGACATTCATATATAATAAAGGTACAACAAAAAAAAGTGTCCCATGCAAACTGTAGTAAATTTGTCGGCCAATATCTCCCCATGTTGTATTAACACAAATAATTTGGCCGTTTCTTGTTTCCACACGGTAAATGAAGACCAAAGGTAAACAAACAGCAAAGCACAGGCTCCATATTATGGCCAATTTTGTGTATTTCATTCTTGTCCAACGACAAAATCTCGCCTCAAAGGGGTCAATCACAGCCTTCAGTCTCTGATGACTTATGACAACAAGCGTCGAGATGGAAGTTGTGTAGGTTGCCTCTACAAGAAACCCATGAAATTTGCAAGTGCTATCACCTCCTGGCCAATCAGAGTAAAAGCTGACAAAGTTGAAAATTGTGAGAAAAATAAAAACGAGATCAGCGAACGCCAGATTCGCCACGAGGCAAGTAAAATGATTAAATCTTCTTTTCTTGATTATTCTTTGGTATGTGACTACAATGATCCATGAGTTACCAACGACTGACATAATGAAAAAAGTACAATAAAGAAGACTGCAGAAAACTAACGTGATCAAAGAAAACTCCTCACCAAATGCCATAGCTCATAAGGCAACTAATTAGTGAGGGCCGGCAGCCAGCAAATTGTATATATGCTTACATTTATTATTGACAAGAGAGAACTCATCCTCTCTTGTTATTGAAATGAACTGTATATTGATAACTTTCCTGTCTCTTTTTTGGTACATTTATATAAAACATACTCCATATAAGTAAGAGCCTTAAAAAATTAAAAAAATATCATAATACTCTCTCGCGTTTACTCCTTCATTCCCCTAATAAAGACCACTTTATGAACGTTCGTTCTATTCTGATTTGGACATATTACTAACGGTTTTTGCCACTGCTTCCAATATTTCTTTCCCAAAGGATGGACGTTTTTGTAGGTACAGAGCACTCACTAGGTTGAAAAAACCGCAATATCCAAATACAAATCAGTTCCAGACTAATCAGTCTCCATAGATTTCCCTAAAGAACTAGTAGAGAGAAGTTGTTTAAAAATCAATTTCTCTTTGATTATGCATGGATACTGTTACGAGAAAATTGACATTGGTCACTTTTTGTACTATAGTTAACAATTATTCCGCCTCGAGCCCGAATGGGCTCTGAGTCAATAGCGGCCTCATGGGCTATTGATTCAGAGGCCATGAGGGCGAGAGGAATAATTGTTTTAGTAAAATCCAACTAGTTGGTCAAAAACGTCGAGACAAAACAACTTTAGCTAGCGCAACGAGATTCAGCCGCCATTGTTTAGTGGTTTTCAAAGCCGGCGCTTTTCGCTACTAGTGGGCTGTAACATATAGCCTAGTATTAGCTCAACCAATCAGAACGCAGGATTGATTATTGACCACTAGTTGGATTTTACTAATAAGGGTTGGACACTTGTTCTTCGTACCTTTTACCGGCCAAAAAAGTATATAGTAATAGCTTCAGATTCGGACTCGAAACTTTTAACTCTTTCATTCTAGAACCAAAAGAACACCTCCGGTTATTTGCCGGTAAAGCATTAAAAATAAGTATGGACCTCACGAAAATACGACGGCGACAGGAACGGGAACGTCAAAAACCAGTAGGGTTAATGAGCAAAACAAGATCACTGCAAGTGTCTCGCGCTTTTTTGTTAATTCTTTGTCGTCCCTCAGTCAACTACCAGGTGAAATGACCAAACTTAAGGTTTATTTGGGAACGGAAACGGAAAGGTGGTAATTTGTTTTACTATCTCTGTCTAAGCTTGGACGGCATAGTTTACATCGACGTCGCCGTTGTCGTATCCAAGAGAGGACGAAGGACCGTCAGTCCCCTCTTAGTAGTAACTTACCTTTGACAGTATTACAAAACATCGATAATCTTTCCTTGACGATCGCGAATGCATCGTGAACAAAGTTCTCTTTTGATAAACTGTCATTATATATAACAATAGTAAACTTAAGACGTTGAGGCATTTACATTTCTCTGCTAGCAGATGCCTAGAGGCATCTGCTAGCAGGGAACATTTTGTCTTTTTGTCGAAAATGGTTGAAGGTTGTTCACAGTGGTGAAGTGCAATTATGCGTGTTCAAACGATTTAGTCACTCAGTGTGATGTAGATCGCTGCATTTCGACTGCTCGTTCGGTTTTCCATTCGGTGGGAAATTTCAGAGGGATTTAGTGTGAGCCATAGGCCTAACTGTAAGAATAGAGTTGAATTTTCAAATCTATCTAGCGTAGTGTGGAAGGGGCCTGAAAGAAATAAAAAAACATTTTTGAATTGGCTTAGTTTAGTGTGAACCGAATATATTCATCTTTTGGCGTTTCAAAATGTCTCAGTTCAGTCAGTTGTCGGCAATTTACTGGTCAGGATTAATGTAGGCGGAGGTTGATATGCAGCTTGTCAGTTTTGTTTTTATAATGCGCTTCGGCAGTTTCTTTGATCCAAAAATTGTATAAGGGTTCCCCGAGCGATATTTGTCTTGCAATTTCTAGTCTATTCCAGCAGTTCCAATTTCGCTTTTTTCTCTTCACGGTCAGAAGCCATGCGGCCTCATGGAGTTTCTCTTCTTCTTCTTCTTTTTTTTTTCGTTGAGAAAAAATGGGCTTCACTTAACACGTTTAAAATATCGGTCTAAATATTGGTGCTTTTTTTCTTGTAACGAAGGATTTTTGCCCTTGTTTTGTGCGTCTCCAGAGAAAGTGTCATTGTTTCTCTGTGTCAATACAAACTTTGTTCGTTCCATCTGCCAATTTCGGCCGCACATTATCTTCCCACCTATATCTCCTCTAATTGTGATAAATCCGGACAAGTACACAGGTTATTAGCATTCATTTTGAAAGCCTTGTTGTCTGTTTCCCTAAACTCCTTCCGCTTAAAAATTGTCATATTAAAGAGGCATGAAGTAGGAACTGGTGTTTTAGTATGATGAACGGCCATGAATAATTTATCAACTACTATTGCCATCAATGGTTCCAAACTACACGGCAGTTATTCCAAACGTTGTCCTTAAATAAATAACGCTACTTTTTCATTTCGTTAAACGTTAATTTATGAATTTTGAATAAAAACACAGAGAAAAGCTTTTTGTGACGTGTTGTAGCTTATCTTTTTATCTAAACTCCCTTGCTAAGTTTTTAATACATATTTTTTTGGACGCGTGTTTAGAGCCTATCTTCAAGTAATAAACTGAAAAGAAACCACAATGAAATCGACAATAACGAATGCAGTATGTCAATAACAGTACAAAGAACAACAGATATTCCTATTTGCAATAGTTGTCAGTTACGTCCGATGTAAAAGACCTGCTCCAATTCATAATCATGTCTTTTTTCCCGGAAAATCGTCGGTATAATTCCCTTCAAAGCCATTTCTTTAGCAACAAATTAACTCGGAACTCCCCGCTTATTTTCTTCCTCCTCTATTAAAGCGTTTGTTCGAAAAATAGCCAGACTGGTCAGATTAGAGTCACGTCGTTGCATGTAATTGCAATTCAGCAGACGCCGTAATCCAGACTTGAGGTTACCGCCAAAATACCCATATAACAAGGGATCCAGTGCAGCATTTAGGCATATCAGAAGTTGGGATGCTCTCCAAACGAGACCCGGGGAAGCCAAATGAAAGTAAATTAATGTTCGCGTGATCATGAAGGGAGACCAGCAAACAACAAAAGCTATAGTTAAGGCAGCAAGAGTCTTTGCAATTTTTTTGTTTCTTCGATTTGATTTCTCAATAAATGAGTTGCTTATCACCTCAACTCTTGAACGAAGAGCGCGTTTAATCTGAGTCTGAGTGAAAATCATATACGCCAGGGGGGCAATGAAGAATAATGTTGCATGCAAACTGTAATAGATTTGTCGGCCATCATTTCCCCATGTGGTATTAACACAAACCACATCGCCACTTTGTATTTCGACGCGGTATATGTGAACCAAGGGTGTGCAAACCGCTAAGCATAGAAACCAAATTAGGATAATTTTCAAAAATTCTCTTCGTGGCCAACTACCAACTCTTGAATTAAATGGATCAGTAATAGCCTTCAACCTCTGATACGTTATCACTGCAAGTGTTGTGATCGAAACGGTGTAGGTTGCTTCCACAAGAAATCCGTGAAGTTTACAGGTGACGTCGCCACCCACCCAACGCCAAAAAAAGCTGATAATATTAAAAAACGTTAGAAAAATAAATAAGAGATCTGCAGACGCTAAATTTGCCAAGAGCCACATCACAGGAAAATATCTTCTCTTCAGGGTCGTGTAGCAGGTTTTTATAACCCATATGTTGCCAACGATTGACAAGATTGAAACAGCGCTATAAAATATGCTGAGAAAAACCAACACAAAAAGCGGAAAACCATCGCTGGTCGCCATCGTGTTTCCTGATAATGGATTAACAGCTGAACATGCATATACTTTAAGAAGACAACTCAGTCAGTAGTTTCACTCGTACTTCTCTCTTGCTTTCCAGTTGAAATTTCTGGCGGGAAAACTGGAGAGACCAGGCCTACACTCAACGCTTTTTTCCAGAGTGCTGTTTCACAACTTGATCGATCATTCTGCTTTTCTTCTCTGGCTCCAGTTTAAATTACATTTTATGTTACGTATAACTTTTCCATTTCCCCTGTCACGTCATCAAACTACAAATAAAAGCCTTATAAACCGGCTGTGTGTGATTATCTTTTTTGTTTACTTCACACTGCGCTACCTCTCGTGAATTACAGTCCTTGGACACGACTTGAATAAATAATGTGTGTCACTGTTTGACACCTGTGTACGGCTCTTTATTTGTTTTTTAACGAGGAAACTAACATGTTTTCCGTTATAGCAGTTACCTTTAATTTAAAATACCTCTTGTTTAGAATTTCATTCACGCTAGTATATCTGTTGTCTGGTATATTTTTTCTAAAAAAAAAGCCGTACTAACCTAATATTTACTTGTTCAAATAGTACTAACTTAATATTTACTTGTTCAAATAGTACTGCAAGTGTTTTATGGTGAAGGGAGCGAATGATGAAAGATTCCTTTCTTGAATAATAATAATAATAATAATAATAATTCAGCATTTCGCAATTATTCTGGGGTACAACCACCTGATCTCAGTACAGATCATAAAACTTGCCTTGAGGGGGTATTGTTTGTAGCTATATATTTTCCTGCCCATATGACTTTTCATTTTCCCTTTAATTGTCATTTTTTTTTTCTTTTCTGCTAATGGAACAGCTGATGATTTTGGTAATAACTTTGTGTGACTGTTTGTTTATTTCTTTGTAATTCCTTTTATGCAGTTACACAAGTCGCCGATGGGAGGTAGCCTGCGTGGCAGGCGCAAAAAGGGGAGGGGGGAGGGGGAGGGGGAGAAAAGCGCGAAAGCTAATGTGAGCACCATAGTACGTGTTCTCATTAAGTCCGTTTTAGTTTATGACAGCGAATTCTATGACTTGTCCTAAGATACATGGAAGGCTTCAATGTCGAGATATTTATGTCAATTTTTGCTTACTCTGGGTGCCAGAGTTTTTTTCTCCTACTCTGGGGTGACGGTCTCGCCGCTGGTGAGCGAGAAATCCTCTGGCATCCAGGATAATATTCACTTTGAACGCGTTGACATTCTTCAGGGGCCATTAGAAGTCTGTCCTGAAATTTACGAACCGCGGGCTTTATACGTCTGGACTGGTCATGTACATGTCGTTTGAGACTGACAAGTTGTCTATAATTTCAAAACAGGATAAACATATTTTAAAATTTTAAAGAAAATGTTCTTTTCTTGTCTGATTGTGTCAGTTTCGTTTCTTCCGTCTACCAAGTTCAGTTCCTACGTCAATTTATGATTTGCTCGTCTAGAGCAATATATCGCCAATATTCCGACTTCAAATCACCCCCAGACGTACAAATGGTTGAGGAAGTGTCCGATCTGACTGTACGAACGCTAAACATCTTCTTGAATGTGTGAAAACGGCCATTATGTTATAGGGTCATTTCTTCTGAAATAAAATCTGCTTTCGCAGTGAGATTTTTATCGGACCTTACTGATTGCTTGTTTATACATCTAAAAGGAACTTAATTTTGAAATACAAACGGGCCACCCTAAAAAGAAAACTGTGTCTTGGAGCAGCGGCAACTTGTACATGGTTACGCAATAATTTATAACAACATCAATTTGAGTACATTTAACACTACACTCTTGGAACATGTTTCCGAAAATGGTCTCTTTTCCTGCATAGGAAATTGGTCTATATTTACACAGGAATTCAGTCTATGGAATCATATGTGATGATTCATGTGATAATGTCATAGCCTTGACAAATCATAACAAATCATAACTATGCTGCTAACTGAGCACATACAATCATTTCACAATCATTGGCATGATGCAATGTGTACAGTTAGAATCATTTCTGGAATCATAACATGATTTTACATGTACACATAACAGCATCTCTAGCATCATAACATGATTTTATGTGCACACATAACATCATCTCTGGAATCATAACCTGATTTTATGTGTACACTTAGAATCATTTCTGGAATCATAACATGATTTTATGCGTGCACATAACATCATCTCTGGAATGATAGCCTGATTTTGTGTGTACACATAACATCATCTCTGGAATCATAGCCTGATTTTGTGTGTACACATAACATCATCTCTGGAACCATAGCCTGATTTTGTGTGTCTACATAACATCATCTCTGGAATCATAACATGATTTTGTGTTTATTATTCTAGAGAAAGAATGCTTTGGTTTGGTTTCAAAAGAGTAGGAAATTGACGATCCTCCTCTCGGATTAGGGAACCCCAAAGTTACTCTTTGTACCAAAAGAGGATGAAGGACCTCGGACGAATTCCGGCCATTAACCAAAAAGTCGCCCTGATTTCTTTTAATGTGCGTGCGCTAAACACACGTGAAATTATGCGCAGTAAGGATGCTCAGGCTTTTCCCCTAAGGCATTGATTTATTGGCGTTTAATGTTTATTAAGTGGTAATGAAAAGAGCCGAAATTTATATTTAAAAAGAAGGTAATCGACTAAAGAACTAGTCAATTAATAGGTAAAAACGCTGACGTTTGAAAATGATTAATGAGTGAAAACTAAGCAATGTGGCTACAAATTTGTGAGTTATATAGTGTCTGATAAGTGAAGAAGTGGACTAACAAATTATCAATAGCAGTTATGTGATATTTACTTCATTTGTTTTTAAAGAATGAACTGGAACCATCCGCCATTTAAGATCTGCCATTTTGAATTAATTGTTTAATAAATTTTTAATTTTACTTTAAACACGTGTAATTGGAGTAATCGTGATAGAAAACTGATCTGTGCATAAAAGGATGCTTAATAACAACAAAATCTGCATTTTTTATGCAATTCTGACACTGTTGAAAATTGAAGCCAGCATCTTCTATTTGGTCATTTTCAATTCATGTTTTTTTTTTCTCTCAAATTAGTGACTAAAATGGCTTGATTGCATCGCACTGCGACCAGGAAAGCCGTAAACAATTGAAATATCTCGTTTATTGTGTTATGACCAATCGCAGCAAAGATCAAGACAAACCAAGGGAAAGCCAAAATAATAATTCTTTCTTCCTCGAATAAGTTAAAGAATAAATCAAAGAAACCCAAGTGATCTCGAGATATCTCGAACTAATTCGGCTCTCACTTTGTCAAATACCCGAATAAAACAAAAAACCTACAGACTTTGGGTGCCTAATCTTGTCCGGACGTTCCTGAGCGTCGCGAATCCTTTACTTCGCGCTCTTCCGAAGTAATAGGCCATTTTCACGATGACGATGTTTAACTACAACTACCAGAATTCATTTCGTCTTTGCTTTCTTATTTAAATTTTCAATTCCATTGATGTTTAAAGAATAATAGCCCTAATTTGCACAAGAAAAAAACAAACTGAAGGATTTTGGTAGTTGACAGTAGTATAATGACGTGATCGTGCAAGTGTCCTATTAGGTGTAACACTCTATTAAAAAAATAGCAATAAACTTTTTTATTGGAGCAACGATGCTAATTTTGAAAAACATGCTTGTCAAAACTTGGTTTCCGTGGTAACATCAATGCTGACGTACACGTAGCGATGACTTTAAAATGTTCCCAAATAAATTTTAGACTGAAAGGTTGCAAGTTTTGGCTGCCATAGCTTGAATGGTTTTGAAGTTATTCGACTTTTTAAAGGAGGGCGCCTCAGAAGATCCTCGGTCTGAATACGGTTACCTTTGCCTGAATCTGAATTCCTTTCTGATTTGTTTAAAATCTTAATCTTAGTGTTCGATTTACATGGTTCAGTTAAATTTAGAGAATGGACCGACACAAAAATTAAGGTTTACATCACATATTACTATAATTTGATCATCTTGAGTTATGTTAGAACAAGTTCCATTTGGCTTTTGTCAGTGATTGACAGCGAAAAAAAATTTTGGATGAATCTGCTGCACTCTCTAAGTCATTTCTGAATTGTTACTGAGCAGTCTTTTCTTTCAGTTTATTTTTTCTGTGATATTCCCTTATTTGCTGGTCAAGGTGTTTGTTCGAAACACAGTCAAAGTGGTCACATTAGCGCGTCGCTGTTGTAACACATTACACCTCAGGAGTCTTTGAAATACACTTTTGAGGTTTCCGCCAAAGTACACGTATAACAAGGGATCCAATGCCGCGTTTAAGCATATCAGAAGTTGAGATCCCCTCCAAATAAAACTATACGAAGTTAAGTGAAAATAGCGAAGTGTTCGTGTGACCATAAAAGGAGACCAGCAGATGACAAACGCTGCGGTTAGTGCTGCGAGTGTTTTAGCAACTTTCTTATGTCGTCGATCGGATCTGTCCGCAAAAGTGTTGTTAATTACCCCAACTCTTGAATGAAGAGCGCGTCGAATCTGAGCTTGAGTAAAAAACATATACAACAAAGGAATGATGAAGAACAGTGATGCATGCAAACTGTAGAATATTTGTCGGCCAATATTCCCCCATGTGGTATTAGCACAAATTAATTCACCATTTTCTTGTGTTTCCACGCGATAAATGTAAACCAAAGGGGAACAAACCGCCAGGCAAAGGATCCAGATTGTGACAATTTTCAAAAATTCTTTTCGTGGCCAGCTATTGATTCTTGCATTAAAAGGATCAATAACAGCTTTCAGTCTTTGAAAGCTTAACAACGCAAGCGTTGTTATTGAAACTGTGTAGGTTGCTTCCACGAGAAATCCCTGAAGTTTACAGGTAACGTCACCTCCTATCCAACGCCAATAAAAACTGAAAAGATCTAAAATAGTGAGAAAAGTAAACAAGAGATCGGCAGAAGCTAGATTTGCCAAGAACCACATCACAGGGGAATGTGTTCTCCGCAGGGTGGCATAGCAGGTGATTAGAACCCATACATTTCCAACGACTGACATGATGAAAACAGTGCTATAAAATATCGTGAAAAAAACTACTACGGAAAGCGTGAAAGAACTGCTGTTAACCATTGTTACATATGATGTGTCAAAGAAGTGTTTTACCATTGATTAATTTTAAGTGGCGCAGTTTGCTCTTATTCGCTAAGGAGGACGGGTAATGAAGCTCCAACACGTAGCTCCAATAACCTTACTTCCCGTTACATGGCGACTCGTGAATTTTGTGAACTGTGAGAAAAAACATTCTTAAATACTTTCCTCGATTTCAACTTTGTCTCTTAAATTTTGGTCTCTGTGCATAATTCCTAACGTGTTTTTCTCCCTTTTATGTTAATTGCATTTTACGTTGTGTTTGATTTATCATTTCAGTGTCATTTCCTGTCATCTTGTGGGTCAGCTTTTGAACATTAAATTAACTTGTCATTTTTGATTGTTTTCCTTTTGTTTCCACGCTTGCCTAACATTTTATCGATCCATGGCCATAAAATAAACGCTAATCGTTGGAAAATTACAGACTGTTCTGGAAGAAAATTTAATAATTTATATATCTTCGTTAGATAAAGCTCCCTAATTTGTTTTGTTCTTAGAAGATCGAAAGAAACAACCAATGGCGTTGTCATTCTAAATCCCATTTTCGTTGTTAAAGCAGTTGTTTTTTATAATAGCATTTACTACGTGACATGAATCCATTCATGTGCAAATTTTAATACAGGTGTTAACTATAGAGGAAGCAAATCGGATGAAGTCCCATGGAAAAAAAATGATAACATAATCCTTCTTTTCGTAATTCACTTAGTAGGCATCTAGCTGATTCCAACATCGTTTAATCGCTAATAGTTGGAAAACTGCAAACTGTTCTGGAAATCATCATGATCAGAATTTCCTCATTGTTTGGCTCCCAAACAGTCAAGCGAAACAACTGCCGTGTACCATATTCAAGGACCTCAAATCACGACATAACAATGTTATCGTATTTTTTCCTACGATACATTTGTAAGGGCTGCAAAGCTTACTCTGAATCGATGCATTCATGTGCAAATCGTTTGGAGGTGTTAACTGGAAGGAAAAAGTAGGGATTATTGTCTATAATTTAAATCCTATTTCGCTCTCCCTATTTTTTCCCAGTTTCTTTTTTTAGTTGGAGGGTGGGGGGGGGGGGGGGGGGGGGCGGTGGAAACCTGTTGTGAGTTTTGGACAGCTGATCCTATACTTTTCAGACTTTGTTGACTTTGTTTTAATCATGCTTAATAACTTGATTGATCTTTCCTTTTGCTTTCATGATAGGATACTAACAACTTGAATTTCCATTTAGTCTCGTCTTCGATAGCTCATAGTGGAATCTATTTAACCCAAATTATTATGCGCCAAATTTTTATTAAGTAGTTGTTATTTGTTGTTCGTGCAACGAGTATACGAGTTTTGCTAATTAAAATCATTTATCTGCACTATTCCGGTAAAGCTAAACAGAAGTCTGAATCCAATTCAGTCTCAAATTCATCAAATTTCATACTATGAAATAAAAAGAAATTTATGTTTAAAAAAGTGTTGGAAATCAGATAAAAAAAAATTCTCTATTTTTGTATCCTTCTAAAATCATTTTGTTTGAGGAGCTATATCGTACATTCGACATATATATATATATATTTCAGCAAAAATATCACACAATTTGTCATTCGTTTAACGGATGTAATCAGATTGTTTTAGAATGTTAACATCACTGTACTAATACGGACTCCTCTTGTCGACTGCGCGTGCTCTAGGCCTTACTTCAATTTTTGACGTAAAAAATTTTTCGGATGGTTCGTAGTGTTACAGAAGACGCTATACGATTAAGTCTAAGCCCAGATTTCCCACTATTTCGTGCAACCAATGACTGGAGTTCAACAGACTAACGTTTTTGTTTTATTAATGTACAGACGAGCGAGTAGTTTTGCTGTTTTCACAAACCGTTTCCACTGACACGGTCCATGAATAAGGGCATTCTATCCTGCCCGATGGAAGGGTGCCCCAGAGGCTGTCAAACCCAGACCCTGTTTACTGGACAAGAAAGTTCATTTTGCTAGCCTTTACTATCATTTTACTGTTATCCTGTTTTATTTCAGTTACGAATTATATGTACAGCATTAAATAAGTTAAACTAACATCATGGAGTTAGTTTTGGTAACACAAATGTAGACCACTTATCGCCAACCTTCTCACCCGGGGTCTTTTAATGGCTTCCGGTCCAAACTGTGACACTTAAAAAATTGGCTAAATCATAGTGTGCACCCTGTTGAATACTGAAAGGCCCTGAAAAACCTGCTCAGTGGCACATATACACCTGTATCTGTTTAGGCTAAATAAGAAAGTGGCCCACGATGCTAGCCTGCGTCACGGAAGGCCCATTCAGGTCCAATACTGTCGTCTTGATACGAGTGGAAAAATACTTTTCACAACTTGTACGAACTCAGTCCCAATTTCTGGTTTAGTTCACCTGCGAAACAGCGCCAAAATCCTTGTTCTGGGTCGCCAGCTGTCTACCAGGATTTGAGTACGCGCTATGTTAGAAAAGCATTTGTCGATTTGCCGATCAGGTAAAAGGGAAATTCAAAGGAAGAATTTCCGTTAATTCATTGATTCCTTTGGGAGCTCAGAACAAAGGCCTCGCTGCTTCGCAGACGTTACCACCCGCGGTAAGATTGCATCTGCGACGCAGGCTACCCGATACCTTCCTTAGTCTGATGATACTGGCAGGCGCGAATCTAGAATAAATGCTGACGGATTTCCTAAACGAGCTCCGGAGGCTCAAGTTTCTAGGGGTTTCTAGGGGAATGCTCTCCTGGGAATTTTTTTTTATTTTAACTCCCTAAAGTCCCCTTTCCTGGGTTTCTGAGTCATTCAGATAGGATATTGGCAAGTTCCATTCTCTTCAGGTGAAACCTTGCAACTTGGAAAGATTTTTCTTTATCAAAAATGTTTCAGTATTATGATTAATCGGACCGATTTCCGTAAAACGGTGGAAACCGGCGTGGATCCGCGCCTGACTGGTGTCCTGTTCTTTTTTCTTTTAGTATTTTATACTTTTGTTTTATTTTTAAGTTCCTCTCATAGAGAGTCAACTTAAAGAAGTAAAGAAAGGCAGGGAAGATGAAATGTCCTGGCCGGTCTGATACACCTATATTATCACAGCACTAGGTGATAAATGTTAAACATCGATAAATTCTGCTCCAAAAAAGTAAAGGGTTAAGAGTCATTAGTCAAGTCACAATCGTCTTGAATACATGGTAATTTTTATCTTTTTACCTAGTTAAATTCTTCTCTAAGCTGATTTCCTTTCTGATTTGTTTAAAATTTAATACATAGTATTGGGCTACTTAGTACAAGACTAAATTCAGCGAATAGACCGACATAATTAAGGTTCACATAGCTCCAATTTGGTGATCTTGAGTTATGTAAGAACGCTCACGTTCTTTTATTACAAGCTTTTAACAGTGATTGTCAGCGTAAAATATTTTAATTATAAATGGATCTTCTACACTCCCTCAGTCGTTTTTGAATAATGCTCTTTTACTGAGCAGTCTTTCAGTTCGTTTGTCTTTGTTATATTCCATTGTTCGCCGTTCAAGGTCTTTGTTGGAATACAGTCAAAGGCGTCACATTAGGGCGTCGCCGTTGTAAGCAATTACACCCCAGGAGTCCTGTTTGTAATACACTTTTAAGGTTTCCGCCAAAGTACCCGTATAACAAGGGATCCAATGCCACGTTTAGGCAGATCAAGAGTTGAGATCCTCTCCAAATAAAACCATATGGAGCTAAGTGAAAGTAGATAAGCGTTCGTGTGACCATAAAAGGGGACTGGCAGATAGCAAACGCTGCGGTTAATGCTGCCAGTGTTTTAGCAACTTTCCTGTGTCTTCGATTAGATCTCTCAATAAAATTATTGTTAATTACCCCAGATCTTGAACGAAGAGCGCGAAAAATCTGAGTTTGAGAAAAAATCATATACGACAAAGGAATGATGAAGTACAGAATTGCATGCACACCGTAGAATATTTGTCGGCCAATTCTTCCCCATGTGGTATTAGTACAAAGCAATTCACCGTTTTCTTGTGTTTCCACGCGATAAATGTGAACCAAAGGTGAACAGACCGCCAAGGAAAGGACCCAGATTGTGACAGTTTTTAGAAATTCTTTTCGTGGCCAGCTATTAATTCGTGCATTAAAAGGATCAACAACAGCCTTCAATCTCTGATAGCTTAACACCAGAAGCGTTGTAATTGAAACGGTGTAAGTTGCTTCGACGAGAAAGCCATGAAGTTTACAGGTAACGTCACCGCCTATCCAACGCCAATAAAAGCCTATAGCATTTAAAATGGTGAGAAAAGTAAACAAGAGATCGGCAGAAGCTAGATTTGCCAAGAACCACATCACAGGAGAATGTGTTCTCCGCAGGGTGACATAGCAGGTTGTTAGAACCCATGTATTACCAACGACTGACATGATGAAAACAGCGCTATAAAATATGCCGAAGAAAACCACCAGAGAAAGCGAGAAGGAAGTGCTATTAACCATAGTTGAGATTGTTCAAATCGGTGTTTTGACATCGAATAATTTGAACGTATTTTATCCTAGGGTGGCACGGTTAATGAAGCTCCGACATGGAGCTCCAATGGGTTACTACTCGTCATTGCTAATTCGTGAAGAACTGCACACAGAAAACTGAAAAACAGCCTTAAATAATTCGCTCGATTTCAATATTGTTTTTAAAAGTTTTTCTTTCTGTGCGTAGAAGGTTTTTTTCTTTTTCTTGTTCTGTTGATGGCATTTTATGTTACGTTCAATCTCATATCATTTCCTGTTATCACGTCGTTCAGCTTTTGAACTTTAAATTAACTTGTCATCTGTGATTATTTAATCGGTTCCTTTTGTTCTCCACTGTTGCCAAACTTTTTATCGATCCATGGCTTTAAAATGGACGCTAATCGTTGGAAAATTAAAGACTGCTCTGGAAGAAATTTTAAACATTAATCTTCATTACGAGAAAGCTCGATATTTCTTTCTTTTGCTCGATCGAAGAAATTAAACAACCAATGGTGTTTTCAGAGTCTAAATCCCCATTTTCAAGAAACTTAATTGTAATGACATAATACTAATATTTTTTCTTATTAGACGATGCATTTATCGGTGGAAAAGCTTTTACTAAGAATCCATTCATGTGCAAATTGTATTACAGGTGTTGACTAGAGGAAGAAATCGGATTACAAGTCCCATGAAAAATGTAAATCCTTCTTTTCGTAATTCACTTAGTAGGCACTGGTCTAGTACTGGGTCTATAGCTGATTCCAAGAGCGATCTTTAAAAGGCAATAATTGGAAAATTGAAATCTGTTTTGGAAATCTTCATGATCAGGCTTGAAATTTCCCCATTATTTTGTTCCCAAACGTCAAGAGAAACAATAAACCACCATTTTCATGCCGGACCCAATCATGACATAACAATCTTGTATTAATTTTTTTTCTTACACAAGATGCATTAATTTAGAGACGCACAGCTCACTCTGAATCGATGCATTCATGTGCTCATCGTTTGCAGGTGTTAATAAAATGAAGAGACCAAATTGGACCAAAAAAGACCCCGATCTCTCTGTCTTTTTTTCCTCAATTTACAAATTTAGCGCCACTGCATGAGAGATAATTTTTGGACAACTGATCCCACATTTTTATCTTTTTTTTTGATTTTCTTTTAAATGGTTTAAACGTAATTGCGCGCTCTCTTTTTGCCTCAAGGATCAGATATTATTAACAATAACCTCTTGAATTTTCTATTTTCATCATTGTCGCTCTTAGCTCAAAGTAGTACAGTAGACCCGGTAGTAACTCAAACGCTGAAGGGAAACGAAAAACAGTTCGAGTTAGCGGGGTATTCGAGTTACTCGAGTTCTAGTTATCGAGGTTCTACTGTAATACATTTTAACCATTTTTGCGCCTGTAATTTCTTGTTTGTCGGCGATGAGTACACGAGATTTGTTAAATCTAAACTCGTGCAGTAATTTTCGCTGAGGCGAAAACAGAAGTTTGTATGACTCCAACTTCTCATGAACTCATCAATAATTCACACTTTTTGTCTAATAATCTAAAGAAATTACAGTCGAAGCCCTCCTTGTGACCTCTCTCGTAAGCGACCGCAGCTCTTGTTACGACCTGATTCTTTGTGGAACTCCATTTGAACTGTGACTTAACCTTTGTAATGAAAAGCTCTCGTAAGCAGCGACCGCTCCCGTACGCAAACGCGACAACTTTTTGGACTACCCGACTGGACTTTTCCTTTGTTTTACAGCTCTCGTAATCGGCCACTCAGACTCGATACAATCGGAACTTTGAGTTTATCAAATGGCTTCAAAAACGTCTGATGTAGATCAACTCATTCTAATGCACTAATAGTTAGATTTGGGGTTATTCGACCTAGTCTAAGAAATTGGACTTAAAGTTTAACCGTGTTTGTATCAGATATAATGACACTCATTAAATATTGAGACGGAGTCCACCAGGAAATTGTAATGAGTAATTTTAATTTTCAGCATGTTCAGTGGACAAGAAACCTTGTACCAGAATAATTTAAAGAATATTTCATTCTTTTCCACATTTTTCAAGGGCTAAAGATGTAATTTGTCATCTGTAATGACACCAAAGAAAATTTCTCATGGGAGTCCGAGAGAGCCGGGCTACCCAAGGGAAGTTTGGGTATAGATGTGTGCAGCTGATGCCTTTGAACCTTTATGCTCCAAGATCAAGATACAAATTCTTTACTCTGGCTAGGCTTTTGTACATTATGCTAGCATTTTTTCGAGCATTTTAGTGAGGCAAAAGCGTTGAGCATTATTCGAGCATTTTAGTGGCATTTTCCCCGGAAAATTAATTTTTCCCAGAAAAAAAATATAGAAATTAACCTTTTTCAGGAGCCCATGCCCCATGAGCTCCTGCTTTTTTAAACAAAATGAAGACTAAAATTCAAAATTCACAAAAAACCTAATACAGGTGTTTTTTTGGCCGTATTTATGAACTTGTACACGTTGTCGTTGTTACTTGCAACACTTGCACGTTTTTGTAAGTGTAAACTTTGAAATTAATTAAAGAAAACCGTTTGTATAATGAGCTTTATCCGAGCATTAGCTAGCATTTTAGTGACTTTTTTGGGGAGACCGAGCATTTTAGTGGGAAAAATGGAGCATTAAGGTGGAGCATTTTAGTAGGGAAGCAAAAGCATAATGTACAAAAGCCTAACTCTGGCCTCCAAAAATTTCTTGAAAAATTGATTGAGAGAATTTGTTAAAAGATCAAAGCATATTTCCTTATAATAAGTGATCATTTATTAATTCTCATTACCTTTCTACTTGATTATACACTGATAATGTTAGAAGAAAACTGATGTTGGTCACTCGTGGGACATAAGGGATTAAACCGTGTGTCCTTTAAACTCGTTCATTCCGCTACCGTGATTAGCCTGCGTAGCAGGCGCTTGGAAGTAGTGGGTACAAGAAAAAACGGGCGCGCGAGAAGGAGACACGCGAGGGGAGACCTTACTTTATGACCATGTTTTATTTCGTCTCGCATACGGAATAAAGTTGTTTTTTTAACTCACATCCTGGAATTTGTGTTTTGTTTTGGAAAAACATTTTTGGTACTGCAAATGCAAACCACTTTATCGCCAACCTTCCCACTCTTTTCAAAGCTTTTGGCCCAAAAAGACAACCGTTCAACTGCTTCACAAACTGGCCTAAAGAAGTTATGATAAGCTAGAAAGTTCGCATGGTCAGCTTGACCGTTACTACATAATTCTCACAAGGACTACCCTGGCTCTAGAGGTGCGCTCTCGAACTGAATACCTAGTATGAAATAAAGCGTGCCAACATGCTTCGCTGCGAAGCATCAGGAATTAGATAAGAATAAAATAACCTCTGGAACCCGGAATACAAAACCACTAACACAGTTTGATTATATAATCATGAAGCTTTTGTTAACTCTAAGTTGATATACGAGTAACAGAACTACGAGAGAAGAAGAAGAAAAAAACGTGGTTTGGAAAGTGACACATTCACCTGGCGATAGACCCCGGGGGGGCGGGGGGGCACTCCCATACATTACCTACACGGGTATGTGCCGCCCAACGGGGTCGTGATTTTGAAGCTCCTGATTTAGAACGGGGTATCCATTTCAGAGGCGTTTTCTAGAACGGGGTATAAAAAATTGTGGATCAGATTATGAAGAAGCATTTATTTGATGTATAAGTTGAACAAATAAAAATATCTTTTTTAAAAAACAGGGCTATTTCAATTTACAAACTTTCTAGAACGGAGTACAAAAAAATCGGCCCATTTCTAGAACGGGGTATCAATTTTAGGGGAAATTCTTTTTAGAACGGGGTACCAATTTGGAGTCCCGGGCGGCACATACCCACCTAAAAAATACCCAAGTGCCCCCCACCCCCCGTGCGATAGACCAATCATTACTAGTGTCACGCTAGTCACCGACTTGTATTCCCAGATTATTACCAGTGGCGGATTACGATCTTCAAGCAAGTGGGATGACCCACTCATTCAGAGCCTAAGACAAGAGGGGATTCGTCCTAAAAATAATTTCTTGGCCCTGCGGGCTTCAGTATGACATGGTATGACATAAAAGTAAGAAGTGTGCTCATAGCCCTTGGGCCGCTCCCAGCCCACAATTCGTTCCAATTGATTTTTAAGGCCGGCAAAGCTAGGCTTAAATTTCGGTAACAAATTACATTAAAAGAAGAAAAATCACTGTCTTACTTACATTTCAAGGTCGCCAAAACTCACATAGATACTGGGTATTAGTCGTCGTAACCTAAACTTAAACTGCCTGACCTTGTTTTCAGATCCGCTCCATAAATTCCAGTCGCTGACGATCTACATACATTTTGTTTCGTGATGAAAACAAAATCCACTTGTTCAGACAGTCCGCAGAATTGAGATATACTCATAACTCAAGCGCTGCCCTAGTAAATGATCAGTGAAATCATTAATGAGTAGAGACAACTTAGAGACGACTGGGGACGAGTCAGCCGCAAGATGTCTGTCCGGAGTCAGTAGGGTGCTTGTAAGCAACGACGTTTTTGAGCGACGCACGTGAACCGGAAGTGAACCTTATTCTCTTTTTAACATGCCTTGACGCTTCCAAATTTGTATTGCTAAGAGTCTTTTCTCTTATGGAGACGATTTGCCTAAACATTTGTTCAAAACCATTGTTCAAGAGCGCAAAAAGTCCACTTCCGGTTGACGTGAGTGCCAAGGTCGCTGCTTTCAAGTCATCTATCAACAACCCTTGTTCCACAAAAATGGGAAATACTGTGTAACGCACCATCCACGGAGAACCCTTGGAAGCTGTTGATCACCACTAATGCCTTGGAGTTGATATACATGTATCCAGTGATCTAAATTGCTGGAATTATAGGCAAAGCCAACAGATCTCTTGGCTTTATAAGAAAAAACTTAAGTAAATGTCCAGAAAACGTAAAACAGCAAGCCTATCTTGCTTTAGTTAGACCACAGCTTGAATATATGGATGGTGCGCATGGGATCCGCACATTCAAAAACAGATAAAGGACATGGAGGGTGCACAGAGACGAGCAGCACGTTTTGTTAAAAATGAATATGGCACAACTCCTGGAACTATTGCTGGTTTTCAGTGTCACGCCGTTCAAAATAGATCAAAATAAAAATCAAAACCGTTCAATAGATAAAGTCCACAATCTGGGAAATGAAAAGAGGGACATATACAAAGACCCTCGCCAAGATTCAGGTCAGAGGAGTATTTCGTATACGAGATATCCGAAGAAATGTTTTACCCAAACTTATAGAGATTTGTATGCAGACGCCATGCTGGTACTCACTTGGTCACTTGGATGAGCTCCAACCGGCGGACGGAAACCAACAGAAACATCTGTTACCAAGTTTTGCTACAAAAAGCGTGAAATTATTCTTCGAGAAACTCATAAACATTAAAGTAATCCTTTTTCCAATACATGAACTGTTTACATAGCAAAATTTCCTGAAATAAGTCATTTTTTTAACCTACATGAAAGCTCTCTTGGCCGTCATGTTAATGCCGCGTCGCGCAAAAACTTAGAAATTCAAGCGTACTCTATCACAAAACCAAGAACCCTTTTGAAGCGAAAATTTGTATGAAAATTAGTTTTCAGCTGCTCTAGTGCACCGTGAAAGTAAAATCTCGGTAGGATCGATAGTTTTTTAGTTTGAATTTTAGTGACGTCATGTGAAAACCAAAATTTGAATGATTTGAATGATTTGAAATGGCGAACACCCGAGAAGTTTCTTAAGGTTTATTATTTGCATCTAGTTCTGATCGCAATCCGCTAAAAAAGGAACAAATATGTAAATCATTATACTTCACAGGTGTTTTCAATACATTAGATTCTCATTATTTTTTTACGAGAACCAAAATAGAATAATGAGTCATCTATATTCACCCATGCGCAAATAACCTATAAATGATTTTTGAAATTTCTTAACGGCATCGTAGTTAACGATCATGGATCGCTTGTGTTTAACGATACCTGATGAAAGTTACTGCTGCTAAAACTGTTCCTTCTATTGCAAGGTGGTATAACATTAGAACTGTATCAAAAAACACAGCGAAGAAATTCAACTCGCGAATCAATATGGAACTGATTTAAAGTGTAAGTGCTACAGCTATCGCTATATCTCTTGCCTTTCTCTTGTCTGAACGAATTGCCAAAGAGCTGCCAAGTGTACACTATTTAGACTGTGAACTTCTTTCTCAACCGAAACCTTTCAGAGTGTTTTATATTAATCGGCAGTGGTATGTTTTTCCTTTTTCTTTTACCTCAGGTTTGAGAAGTAAAATTCAGTGTATGTTTGAGTGATGAGGAACGTAACGAAGAGAGTTATCAGCTCATGGTAGAAAAACGGCAAGAGATTTGAAGAGGTAACTATCCAAGTAAAAAGTCACCTTAACCAGGACAATCATAAACTGACAGAAGGATAAATGGTTTTAATATATGGTGATGGAAAACGTGTCAGTTTTTTTGTAGGATACCTCAGGTTACTATAACTTAGTTATGTTAGACCCGGTAACGAGTTAAAGTATGATTGATTTTCTCTGGACAATATTTGCTCCTGAGCGATTTTACATTTGGCAATATACTAATTAGTTTTACGAGCATTATCCCGATGAGCAAATAGACTGCTTTATAAAGTTGTTATCACCTATATATTTACTTCAATGTTTTTTTAAAAGTTAAACACATAAGAGGAAAATGGGACATGGGTGTTAGAGAATAAATTAAGAGCAAAAATTATATTGTGACAAGTTCTCTTCTTAGTCTGCAGCCATTTGCTAAAATGAAAATCACTTCCTTTTCGTTTACTGACGAGAGTCGTCCAAATTTGTGTTTACCATTGTGTTGTTTGGTACAGTATCATCCCTTCAAATCAATTCTTTCCTTTTTAAAGTGCATGTCTCGGCCAAATGAAGCATTCAGGCCCGGGGACGGAACTTTTAAGATACTTGGATTTTCTTCTAGGGGTTATTCCCTTATATACACTGTAAGCCACATAGGCATGTGCCAGCCCAAAGGATATGGTTTTTGCGCTTTTTCGGTCTAAAAACAGGTATACACTTTGCTCATTTTGGTTTGGAATTAGGTGCGGTTTTCGAGGGAAAAAAACGCCGTGTAATCACGTATCTGTCGTTTCAATTCCAAATTAAAGAATAAGAAAGAAAATGAAATATTTGCGAATTCTGTGACATAATTTCTGCCTAGAGGCCAGGACTGAAAAAAGGCGTGGAAAATGACTTTTTTTGTCGGAAATAAAGCCAGGAGTTAAAGAACAGGGCGGCTCACTCCCACCAAGAATCGTCAGGAGTACCCCCCAAGAGATTTTCTTCAGGTAGTAAATAATGCAAACAACTGTCACGGTTTATATACTAGGGCTACACGGGAAAAACGTGCGGACCGAAAACGAAATGATTTTAAAACGCAAGTACCTGTAAAAACACCTCCGGCTCTCCTTAGCTTAACACCATTTTTATTTTTCCTTGCAATTCTTACAACTCACTTCAATGAATTTACGACTATATATCTTTCTCAGTCCAACACATAAGACAAAAACAAATTTCCTCTCTTTGAGTTAGATAATACAATAAAGGTTAGGAATTATGTATTAGACAAGGAAACACGGCTTGTGTTAGGTACTCACTGATTTCAAAAACCTATCACGATGAAACTTTGGAGGCCAGATTAAGAGTATTTCAACAAATCGTATCCCACTTTTCCTTTAAAGAGTTCTTTGTTATGCTTTAACTATTTTTTTGTCTTGTTCACTCAGTGTAGGCGAACAATCTAGCAGAAGTCCAGTCATTAATTGTTTAAAAGTGCGGACCCAACTAAACCGGACGATTTTTAAAACGGTAAGTACTTGTAACAACCCCAATCCCGATCTTATTTGTTAGTGACTTTATGAGCTGACTACCCAGGATCTTGCCGTTAAAGTTCAGACTACAGACTTGGCTCATTTGGTAACTCCTTTTTTCTTCACTTTTTACGCAGTCATCCAGGCGAACTCAAAATCAGTCAAAATCGCTGAAAATACCTTTTTGGAGACAAAAAGACATATACATTAGGTAAGGTAGAACACTGTTTATTTAACATTAATCTTTATACATAGTTGGCGATATATTGCTAATGTAAAGAATTCGAAGCAAACTCATTTTACAAACAAGCAGATTGTGTGGGTAGCCTGTGGTATAAACCACGAAAGAATTCTCGTCCCAGGGTCTTCTGGTGTCACGGCCAATATGGCGGCTTGGGGCTGTTAGTTTGGAGCAGAGCTGTGCAAACCTAATTTAAGCTTAATAGTACCTACAAAAATTTCAAGAAAGGACTCTGCAATATAAAAACCAAAATACCAAAGAAGTCAATAGAATCAGAAGGTCAGGACAGACATAAAGGTATTACATATTTACAGGGGTACCCAACGACGATTTCCTCCTAATTGCATTGAAAATATGAAGTAATTCTCAACTCTAATTCTCGTTATGGAGTAGATGGCTAGGATGTAAAAGTAGGCGGTGATTTCAGGCTTTCACTTTTCGCACCTTCCTGTAGTTCCCCAAAAAGTAGGCGGCTCAAAACTCGAAGTAGCCAGTTTTTTAGCCGGCTGCCGGCACTTAATGAGAATCCTGCAGATTACAGTGCTCTGAAATCTCTAGAAATGCATTCTAAGCGGGGCTATAAAATTTGTATCTGTTCGGTCATCCAAGGGGAACTTGAGGCTTTTCGAAATTACAAGGGCTTCAGTTTTATTTTCCTGAAAGTATGAGACCGTAAGTTAATTAAGTTCATTTCTTTATCACCTAGAGATACGTCAAGAGATCAGAGGAACAATTTAAAAGATTTGACCAACAAAAAACAAGAAAGGTAAATACAATATTAAAATAATTTTATTCTATTTATATAGATTAAGCAGTCTAGCAACACAGTGTAGAAGATACCAGAATTCATGGTCAAAACAAACTACACTCTGTAAAATTCAAACTGCATGACAAATGGTATAAGACGTAATGCTGCCCCTCTCAAACATGCAAAGGAATACTCCAGTTTTAAACCTGTGAGAGCAACAATTAGGATGCAAGGGCATTATGTTTGATGCTCTATGATATATTCTAACTTTTACATAAAAACTTTGATTAAACAATATATACTTAGGTCAATTGGGATTCCAACCCAGCGAAGAAATGGGATACAGATTCTCCCTGAACTATTACATCCAAAGTCTGATATTTGTATGAGGAAATATACACCAGTGCAACTGTTATTCATACTCAGCAAAGAAATGGGAGGCAGTAGCTTTCTGAACAATTGAATACAAACTTTAATATATTAGTTTTATGAGCATTATCCCAATAAGCAAATAGACTAAAATGAGACATGGGTGTTAGAGGATAAAAAGTAGAAATTTTATTGTGACAAATTCTCTTCTTAGCCTGCATCCGCTTACTAAAAAGAAAATTATTCCCTTTTTCACTTACTGACAAGTGTCATACAAATTTTTATTTACATGCCTTTGAACTGTGTTTGTTTACACCCTTCCACCCAGTTCTTTCCTTTTTCAAAGTGTCTCAGCCAAATAAAGCATTTAGAGGGCACCAAGGCCCATGGGCAGAATTTTTAAGATAGGTGGATTTTCTCCCGGGGAGTGCTCCCCCTTATATAAGCCAGCTAGGTATGTGCCACCCCAAAGGGTATGGTTTCTGCACCTTTTTGTTCTAAAAACGGTCAGGACTTGGAGAACCGGGGGCACACCCCTAGGTAATCACTGATTTCAAGAACCTATCACAATAAAATTTTGACTGCCAGATAAAGAGTATTTCATCAAATCATGTCTGACTTCATCATTTTGTTATGCTTTAACTAATTTTTTTTTGTCTTCTTCACTGATGTAGGTAACAATCTAATAACAATCTAACAGAAGTACAGTCATTTTTTGTTCAGTGCTGACCCAACTAAACCAGGATATTCTTAAAATGGTAAGAGCTCGAAGCTTGTAACAACCCCAACCTCGATCTTTATTTAGTGACTTGATAAATTATGGCTCCTAAGGATCTTCCTTGAAGTATTAGAATACATAAAAATTCTGTTATTTATAAAAAGAAATTTACATCTATAAGGTCAAGTAGGATTCCAACTCAGCGAAAATGGGAGACAGATGCTCCCTAAACTACGACATAATACATAATATTTATATAAAGTTAATAACCTCTGCCCATTGGCAGTGGTTTTCCATAAAGGTTCTATACTAGATAACACTCTGAGAACACACAGAAAGTAATGCTACTCCCTGGACTAATACCTTAGTCTATGATAGATACGACTTACTGTTTTTAACTAACTATTTTAAAAACACTAGATAACCTGGGATTTCCAACCCATCAAGCAAGGGAGATAGGAGCTCCCTGGACTAAATATTCAGTCTATCATAGTTATTACTTACTATTAAAACTAGATAAACTGGGATTCCAACCCAGCAAGCAAGGGAGACAGGAGCTCCCTGGACTGAATATTCGGTCTATAATAGTTAATACTTACTTTTGATTAAAATTAGATAATCTGGGATTCCAACCCAGAAAGCAAGGCAGACAGGAGCTCCCTGGACGGATACTTCAGTCAATAATAGATAAAACTTACGATTAAAACTACATAAACTGGGATTCCAACCCAGCAAGCAAGGGAGACAAGAGCTCCCTGGACTGATACTTCGGTCAATAATAGATGAAACTTACTATTAAAACTAGATAAACTGGGATTCCAACCCAGCAAGCAAGGAAGACAGGAGCTCCCTGGACTGATACTTGAGTCAATAATACATGAAAGTTACTATTAAAACTAGATAAACTGGGATTCCAACCCAACAAGCAAGGGAGACAGGAGCTCCCTCGACTGATACTTCAGTCAATAATAGATGAAACTTACCATTAAAACTAGATAAACTGGGATTCCAACCCAGCAAGCAAGGAAGACAGGAACTCCCTGGACTGATACTTCAGTCAATAATACATGAAACTTACTAACAAAACTAGATAATCTGGGATTCCAACCCAGCAAGTAAGGGAGACAGGAGCTCCCTGGACTGATACTTCAGTCAATAATAGATAAAACTTAGTATTAAAACTAGATAAACTGGGATTCCAACCCAGCAAGCAAGGGAGAAAGGTCAGTTCCCTAGACTGATACTTCAGTCAATAATAGATGAAAGTTATTATTAAAACTAGATAAACTATGATTCCAACCCAGCAAGCAAGGAAGATAGGAGCTCCCTGCACTGATACTTCAGTCAATAATAGATGAAACTTACCATTAAAACTAGATAAACTGGGAGAGACAGGAGCTCCCTGGACTGATACTTCAGTCAATAATAGATGAAACTTACTATTAAAGCTAGATAATCTGGGATTCCAACCCAGCAAGCAAGGGAGACATGAGCTCCCTGGACTGATACTTCAGTCAATAATACATAAAACTTAGTATTAAGACTAGATAAACTGGGATTCCAACCCAGCAACCAAGGGAGACAGCAGCTCCCTGGACTGATACTTCAGTCAATAATAGATGAAACTTACCATTAAAACTAGATAAACTGGGACTCCAACCCAGCAAGCAAGGGAGACAGGAGCTCCCTGAACTGATACTTCAGTCAATAATAGATGAAACTTACCATTAAAACTAGATAAACTGGGATTCCAACCCAGCAAGCAAGGGAGAGAGGAGCTCCCTGGACTGATACGTCAGTCAATAATAGATGAAAGTTATTATTAAAACTAGATAAACTGGGATTCCAACCCAGCAAGCAAGGGAGACAGGAGCTCCCTGGACTGATACTTCAATCAATAATACATGAAACTTACTATTAAAACTAGATAATCTGGGATTCCAACCCAGCAAGCAAGAGAGAGTCGACAGCAGCTCCCTGGACTGATACTTCAGATGAAACTAGATAAACTGGGATTCCAATGCAGCAAGCAAGGTAAATAATACCTGGAGTGATACTACAGTCTATTATGCATGTAGTTGAACCTTTAATACCCTAATTCTAGAACTAAATGAAGTGCATTACATCGTAGCTTTAATTATTATTTATAGTATTATACGGTTGGAGCAGCAGCAATTCTTTCAATAAATTTAATAGCAGCCGTAAGTAGAAAAAGGGGATTCCAAAAACAAAGTTGGCCTATTGTTGCCAATACAGTGGCCTCAAGCCAGGTGGAGGGTTTCGTGCGTTCCACAGGGTGCTTGTCTACTTATGCGGTGAGAGTGGTACTGAGCCATCAGTTACACCGAGGTCTGGGTGGTTGCCTCTGACCGACAGGTGATGTATTGGGCGCCTGATAAGAAAACGGCCGTTGCACTCAAGTGCTTATCAACTCATTCTGCGGTGGTGCAGAGCTTTACGAGTGATACTGCACGGGCCGTAGCGGTGTACCGCTCATCGGGTCATGCCATATCTCAGCTTCTGTCACGAAACAAGTCTGTTGTAAGCGCTCATGCCCAGGTGTCCCGGTCTGGACGCAAGCGGAGGTCCCCCAATTTATATGGCCATTGCACTCACGTGCGTCTCGGATACTGCACAGGCCATACACCCTTTTCTTTAGGTCATGCCATATCTCAGGTTCTGTAACGAAACAGGTTTTTTCAAGCCTTTCAATTTTTTTTTCTTGTTCTTTAAATAAAAAAAATCTCAGTTATTTTAGGTATAATTTCAGATTTTCTTGGAAAGAGTTGTTGCTCTAAGAAGATTATCACTGATTTTCAAAGTTATATGCACTTAGGGCAACTGGGATTCCAGCCCAGCAAGCAAGGGAGACAGGAGCTCCCTGCACTGATACTTCAGTCAATAATAGATGAAACTTACTATTAAAACTAGATAAACTGGGATTCCAACCCAGCAAGCAAGGGAGACAGGAGCTCCCTGGACTGATACTTCAGTCAATAATAGATAAAACTTACTATTAAAACTACATAAACTGTGATTCCAACCCAGCAAGCAAGGAAGACAGGAGCTCCCTGGACTGATACTTCAGTCGATAATAGATAAAACTTACTATTAAAACTAGATAAACTGGGATTCCAACCCAGCAAGCAAGGGAGACAGGAGCTCCCTGGACTGATACTTCAGTCGATAATAGATAAAACTTAGTATTCAAACTAGATAAACTGGGATTCCAACCCAGCAAGCAAGGGAGACAGGAGCTCCCTGGACTGATACTTCAGTCAATAATAAATGAAACTTTATATTAAAACTAGATAAACTGGGATTCCAACCCATCAAGCAAGGGAGAGAGGAGCTCCCGGACTGATACTTCAGTCAGTAATAGATGAAACTTACTTTTAAAACTAGATAAACTGGGATTCCAACCCAGCAAGCATAGGGAGACAGAAGCTCCCTGCACTGATACTTCAGTCAATAATAGATAAAATTTACTATTAAAAGTAGATACACTGGGATTCCAACCCAGCACGCAAGGGAGACAGGAGCTGCCTGGACTGATACTTCAGTCAATAATAGATGAAACTTCCTATTAAAACTAGATAAACTGGGATTCCAACCCAGCAATCAAGCGAGACAGGAGCTCCCTGGACTGATACTTCAGTCGATAATAGATAAAACTTAGTATTCAAACTAGATAAACTGGGATTCCAACCCAGCAGGCAAGGGAGACAGGAGCTCCCTGGACTGATACGTCAGTCAATAATAGATGAAATTAAGTTACTATTAAAACTAGATAAACTGGGATTCCAACCCAGCAAGCAAGGGAGACAGGAGCTCCCTGGAGTGATACTTCAGTCAATAATAGATGAAAGTTACTATTAAAACTAGATAAACTGGGATTCCAACCCAGCAAGCAAGGGAGACAGGAGCTCCCGGACTGATACTTTAGTCAATAATAGATGAAAGTTACTATTAAAACTAGATAAACTGGGATTCCAACCCATCAAGCAAGGGAGAGAGGAGCTCCCGGACTGATACTTCAGTCAATAATAGATGAAACTTACTTTTAAAACTAGATAAACTGGGATTCCAACCCAGCAAGCATAGGGAGACAGGAGCTCCCTGCACTGATACTTCAGTAAATAATAGATAAAACTTACTATTAAAAGTAGATAAACTGGGATTCCAACCGAGCACGCAAGGGACACAGGAGCTCCCTGGACTGATACTTCAGTCAATAATAGATGAAACTTACTATTAAAACTAGATAAATGGGATTCCAACCCAGCATGCAAGGGAGACAGGAGCTCCCTGGACTGATACTTCAGTCAATAATAGATAAAACTTACTATTAAAACTAGATAAACTGGGATTCCAACCCAGCAAGCAAGGGAGACAGGAGCTCCCTGGACTGATACTTCAGTCAATAATAGATAAAACCTACTATTAAAACTAGATAAACTGGGATTCCAACCCAGCAAGCAAGGGAGACAGGAGCTCCCTGGACTGATACTTCAGTCAATAATAGATGAAACTTACTATTAAAAGTAGATAAACTGGGATTCCAACCCAGCAAGCAAGGGAGACACTGGAGCTCCCTGGACTGATACTTCAGTCAATAATAGATGAAACTTACTATTAAAAGTAGATAAACTGGGATTCCAACGCAGCAAGCAAGGGAGACAGGAGCTCCCGGACTGATACTTCAGTCAATAATAGATGAAACTTACTATTAAAAGTAGATAAAGGGGAATTCCAACCCAGCAAGCAAGGGAGACAGGAGCTCCCTGGACTACTGATTCTTCAGTCAATAATAGATGAAACTTACTATTAAAACTAGATAAACTGGGATTCCAACCCAGCCAGCAAGGGAGACAGGAGCTCCCTAGACTGATACTTCAGTCAATGATAGATGAAACTTACTATTAAAACTAGATAAACTGGGATTCCAACCCAGCAAGCAAGGGAGACAGGAGCTCCCGGACTGATACTTCAGTCAATAATAGATGAAAGTTACTATTAAAACTAGATAAACTGAGATTCCAACCCATCAAGCAAGGGAGAGAGGAGCTCCCTGGACAGATACTTCAGTCGATAATAGATAAAACTTAGTATTAAAACTAGATAAACTGGGATTCCAACCCAGCAAGCAAGGGAGAGAGGAGCTCCCTGGACTGATACTTCAGTCAATAATAGATAAAACTTACTATTAAAACTAGATAAACTGGGATTCCAACGCAGCAAGCAAGATAAATAATACCTGGAGTGATACTACAGTCTATTATGCATGTAGTTGAACCTTTAATACCCTAATTCTAAAACTAAATGAAGTGCATTACATCGTAGCTTTAATTATTATTTATAGTATTATACGGTTGGAGCAGCAGCAATTCTTTCAATAAATTTAATAGCAGCCGTAAGTAGAAAAAGGGGATTCCAAAAACAAAGTTGGCCTATTGTTGCCATACAGTGGCCTCAAGCCAGGTGGAGGGTTTCGTGCGTTCCACAGGGTGCTTGTCTACTTATGCGGTGAGAGTGGTACTGAGCCATCAGTTACACCGAGGTCTGGGTGGTTGCCTCTGACCGACAGGTGATGTATTGGGCGCCTGATAAGAAAACGGCCGTTGCACTCAAGTGCTTATCAACTCATTCTGCGGTGGTGCAGAGCTTTACGAGTGATACTGCACGGGCCGTAGCGGTGTACCGCTCATCGGGTCATGCCATATCTCAGCTTCTGTCACGAAACAAGTCTGTTGTAAGCGCTCATGCCCAGGTGTCCCGGTCTGGACGCAAGCGGAGGTCCCCCAATTTATATGGCCATTGCACTCACGTGCGTCTCGGATACTGCACAGGCCATACACCCTTTTCTTTAGGTCATGCCATATCTCAGGTTCTGTAACGAAACAGGTTTTTTCAAGCCTTTCAATTTTTTTTTGTTGTTCTTTAAATAAAAAAAATCTCAGTTATTTTAGGTATAATTTCAGATTTTCTTGGAAAGAGTTGTTGCTCTAAGAAGATCATCACTGATTTTCAAAGTTATATGCACTTAGGGCAACTGGGATTCCAGCCCAGCAAGCAAGGGAGACAGGAGCTCCCTGGACTGATACTTCAGTCAATAATAGATAAAACTTACTATTAAAAGTAGATAAACTGGGATTCCAACCCAGCAAAAAGGGGAGACAGGAGCTCCCTGGACTGATGCTTGAGTCAATAATAGATAAAACTTATTATTAAAACTAGATAAACTGGGATTCCAACCCAGCAAGCAAGAGAGACAGGAGCTCCCTGGACTGATACTTCAGTCGATAATAGATAAAACTTACTATCAAAACTAGATGAACTGGGATTCCAACCCAGGAAGCAAGGGAGACAAGAGCTCCCTGGACTGATACTTCAGTCAATAATAAATGAAACTTACTATCAAAACTAGATGAACTGGGATTCCAACCCAGGAAGCAAGGGAGACAAGAGCTCTCTGTGCTGACACTTCAGTCAATAATAAATGAAACTTACTATTAAAACTAGATAAACTGGGATTCCAACCCAGCAAGCAAGGGAGACAGGAGCTCCCTGGACTGATACTTCAGTCAATAATAGAAAAAACTTACTATTAAAACTAGATAAACTGGGATTTCAACCCAGGAAGCAAGGGACACAGGAGCTCCCGGACTGATACTTCAGTCAAAAATAGATGAAAGTTTCTTTTAAAACTACATAAACTGGGATTCCAACCCAGCAAGCAAGGGAGACAGGAGCTCCCTGGACTGATACTTCAGTCAATAATAGATGAAACTTACTATTAAAACTAGATAAACTGGGATTCCAACCCAGCAAGAAGGGGAGACAGGTGGAGCTCCCTGAACTGATAGTTCAGTCAATAATAGATGAAACTTACTATTAAAACTAGATAAACTGGGATTCCAACCCAGCAAACAAGGGAGACAGGAGCTCCCGGACTGATACTTCAGTCAATAATAGATGAAACTTACTTCTAAAACTAGATAAACTGGGATTCCAACCCAACAAGCAAGGGAGACAGGAGCTCCCGGACTGATACTTCAGTCAATAATAGATGAAACTTACAATTAAAACTAGATAAACTGGGATTCCAACCCAGCAAGCAAAAGAAAGAAGAGCTCTCTGTACTGATACTTCAGTCAATAATAGATGAAACTTACTATTAAAACTAGATAAACTGGGATTCCAACCCAGCAAGAAGGGGAGACAGGTCGAGCTCCCTGAACTGATACTTCAGTCAATAATAGATGAAACTTACTATTAAAACTAGATAAACTGGGATTCCAACCCAGCAAGCAAGGGAGACAGGAGCTCCCGGACTGATACTTCAGTCAATAATAGATAAAACTTACTATTAAAAGTAGATAAACTGGGATTCCAACCCTGCAGGTATAGGGAGACAGGAGCTCCCTGCACTGATGCTTCAGTCAATAATAGATAAAACTTACTATTAAAACTAGATAAACTGGGATTCCAACCCAGCAAGCAAGGGAGACAGGAGCTCCCTGGACTGATACTTCAGTCAATAATAGATAAAACTTACTATTAAAACTACATAAACTGTGATTCCAACCCAGCAAGCAAGGGAGACAGGAGCTCCCTGGACTGATACTTCAGTCGATAATAGATAAAACTTACTATTAAAACTAGATAAACTGGGATTCCAACCCAGCAAGCAAGGGAGACAGGAGCTCCCTGGACTGATACTTCAGTCAAAAAATAGATAAAACTTAGTATTCAAACTAGATAAATTGGGATTCCAACCCAGCAAGCAAGGGAGACAGGAGCTCCCTGGACTGATACTTCAGTCAATAATAAATGAAACTTTATATTAAAACTAGATAAACTGGGATTCCAACCCATCAAGCAAGGGAGAGAGGAGCTCCCGGACTGATACTTCAGTCAATAATAGATGAAACTTACTTTTAAAACTAGATAAACTGGGATTCCAACCCAGCAAGCATAGGGAGACAGGAGCTTCCTGCACTGATACTTCAGTCAATAATAGATAAAACTTACTATTAAAAGTAGATAAACTGGGATTCCAACCCAGCACGCAAGGGAGACAGGAGCTGCCTGCACTGATACTTCAGTCAATAATAGATGAAACTTCCTATTAAAACTAGATAAACTGGGATTCCAACCCAGCATGCAAGGGAGACAGGAGCTCCCTGGACTGATACTTCAGTCAATAATAGATAAAACTTACTATTAAAACTAGATAAACTGGGATTCCAACCCAGCAAGCAAGGGAGACAGGAGCTCCCTGGACTGATACTTCAGTCAATAAAAAATGAAACTTTATATTAAAACTAGATAAACTGGGATTCCAACCCAGCAAGCATAGGGAGAAAGGAGCTCCCTGCACTGATACTTCAGTCAATAATAGATAAAACTTAGTATTAAAAGTAGATAAACTGGGATTCCAACCCAGCACGCAAGGGAGACAGGGGCTGCCTGTACTGATACTTCAGTCAATAATAGATGAAACTTACTATTAAAACTAGATAAACTGGGATTCCAACCCAGCATGCAAGGGAGACAGGAGCTCCCTGGACTGATACTTCAGTCAATAATAGATAAAACTTACTATTAAAACTAGATAAACTGGGATTCCAACCCAGCAAGCAAGGGAGACAGGAGCTCCCTGGACTGATACTTCAGTCAATAATAGATAAAACCTACTATTAAAACTAGATAAACTGGGATTCCAACCCAGCAAGCAAGGGAGACAGGAGCTCCCTGGACTGATACTTCAGTCAATAATAGATGAAACTTACTATTAAAAGTAGATAAACTGCATGGGATTCCAACCCAGCAAGCAAGGGAGACAGGAGCTCCCTGGACTGATACTTCAGTCAATAATAGATGAAACTTACTATTAAAACTCGATAAAGTGGGATTCCAACCCAGCAAGCAAGGGAGACAGGAGCTCCCTGGACTACTGATTCTTCAGTCAATAATAGATGAAACTTACTATTAAAACTAGATAAACTGGGATTCCAACCCAGCAAGCAAGGGAGACAGGAGCTCCCTGGACTGATACTTCAGTCGATAATAGATAAAACTTAGTATTAAAACTAGATAAACTGGGATTCCAACCCAGCATCCAAGGGAGACAGGAGCTCCCTGGACTTATACTTCAGTCAATAATAGATGAAACTTACAATTAAAACTAGATAAACTGGGATTCCAACCCAGCAAACAAGGGAGAGAGGAGCTCCGGGACTGATACTTCAGTCAATAATAGATGAAAGTTACTATTAAAACTAGACAAACTGGGATTCCAACCCGGGAAGCAAGGGAAACAGGAGCTTCCTGGACTGATACTTCAGTCAATAATAGATGAAAGTTACTATTAAAACTAGATAAACTGGGATTCCAACCCAGCAAGCAAGGGAGACAGGAGCTCCCTGGACTGATACTTCAGTCGATAATAGATAAAACTTAGTATTTAAACTAGATAAACTGGGATTCCAACCCAGCAGGCAAGGGAGACAGGAGCTCCCTGGACTGATACTTCAGTCAATAATAGATGAAAGTTACTATTAAAACTAGATAAACTGGGATTCCAACCCAGCAAGCAAGGGAGACAGGAGCTCCCGGACTGATACTTCAGTCAATAATAGATGAAAGTTACTATTAAAACTAGATAAACTGGGATTCCAACCCAGCAAGCGAGGGAGACAAGAGCTCCCTGGACTGATACTTCAGTCAATAATAAATGAAACTTACTATCAAAACTAGATGAACTGGGATTCCAACCCAGCAAGCAAGGGAGACAGGAGCTCCCTGGACTGATACTTCAGTCAATAATAGATGAAACTTACTATTAAAACTAGATAAACTGGGATTCCAACCCAGCAAGAAGGGGAGACAGGTGGAGCTCCCTGAACTGATACTTCAGTCAATAATAGATGAAACTTACTATTAAAACTAGATAAACTGGGATTCCAACCCAGCAAACAAGGGAGACAGGAGCTCTCGGACTGATAGTTCAGTCAATAATAGATGAAACTTACTTCTAAAACTAGATAAACTGGGATTCCAACCCAGCAAGCAAGTGAGACAGGAGCTCCCTGGACTGATACTTCAGTCAATAATAGATGAAACTTACAATTAAAACTAGATAAACTTGGATTCCAACCCAGCAAGCAAAAGAAAGAAGAGCTCTCTGTACTGATACTTCAGTCAATAATAGATGAAACTTACTATTAAAACTAGATAAACTGGGATTCCAACCCAGAAAGAAGGGGAGACAGGTCGAGCTCCCTGAACTGATACTTGAGTCAATAATAGATGAAACTTACTATTAAAACTAGATAAACTGGGATTCCAACCCAGCAAGCAAGGGAGACAGGAGCTCCCGAACTGATACTTCAGTCAATAATAGACGAAACTTACTTTTAAACTAGATAAACTGGGATTCCCACCCTGCAGGCATAGGGAGACAGGAGCTCCCTGCACTGATACTTCAGTCAATAATAGATAAAACTTACTATTAAAAGTAGATAAACTGGGATTCCAACCCAGCACCCAAGGGAGACAGGAGCTCCCTGCACTGATACTTCAGTCAATAATAGATGAAACTTACTATTAAAACAAGATAAACTGGGATTCCAACCCAGCATGCAAGGGAGTCAGGAGCTCCCTGGACTGATACTTCAGTCAATAATAGATAAAACTTACTATTAAAAGTAGATAAACTGGGATTCCAACCCAGCAAGCAAGGGAGACAGGAGCTCCCTGGATTGATACTTCAGTCAATAATAGATGAAACTTACTCTTAAAACTAGATAAACTGGGATTCCAACCCAGCAAGCAAGGGAGACAGGAGCTCCCGGACTGATACTTCAGTCAATAATAGATGAAAGTTACTATTAAAACTAGATAAACTGGGATTCCAACCCAGCAAGCAAGGGAGACAGGAGCTCCCTGGACTGATACTTTAGTGAATAATAGATAAAACTTACTATTAAAACTACATAAACTGGGATTCCAACCCAGCAAGCAAGGGAGACAGGAGCTCCCTGGACTGATACTTCAGTCGATAATAGATAAAACTTAGTATTCAAACTAGATAAACTGGGATTCCAACCCAGCAAGCAAGGGAGATAGGAGCTCCCTGGACTGATACTTCAGTCAATAATAAATGAAACTTTATATTAAAACTAGATAAACTGGGATTCCAACCCAGCAAGCAAGGGAGACAGGAGCTCCCGAACTGATACTTCAGTCAATAATAGACGAAACTTACTTTTAAACTAGATAAACTGGGATTCCCACCCTGCAGGCATAGGGAGACAGGAGCTCCCTGCACTGATACTTCAGTCAATAATAGATAAAACTTACTATTAAAAGTAGATAAACTGGGATTCCAACCCAGCACCCAAGGGAGACAGGAGCTCCCTGCACTGATACTTCAGTCAATATAATAGATGAAACTTACTATTAAAACAAGATAAACTGGGATTCCAACCCAGCAAGCAAGGGAGACAGGAGCTCCCTGGATTGATACTTCAGTCAATAATAGATGAAACTTAGTCTTAAAACTAGATAAACTGGGATTCCAACCCAGCAAGCAAGGGAGACAGGAGCTCCCGGACTGATACTTCAGTCAATAATAGATGAAAGTTACTATTAAAACTAGATAAACTGGGATTCCAACCCAGCAAGCAAGGGAGACAGGAGCTCCCTGGACTGATACTTCAGTGAATAAAAGATAAAACTTACTATTAAAACTACATAAACTGGGATTCCAACCCAGGAAGCAAGGGAGACAGGAGCTCCCTGGACTGATACTTCAGTCGATAATAGATAAAACTTAGTATTCAAACTAGATAAACTGGGATTCCAACCCAGCAAGCAAGGGAGACAGGAGCTCCCTGGACTGATACTTCAGTCAATAATAAATGAAACTTTATATTAAAACTAGATAAACTGGGATTCCAACCCATCAAGCAAGGGAGACAGGAGCTCCCGGACTGATACTTCAGTCAATAATAGATGAAACTTACTTTTAAAACTACATAAACTGGGATTCCAACCCAGCAAGGAAGGGAGACAGGAGCTCCCTGGACTGATACTTCAGTCAATAATAGATGAAACTTACTATTAAAACTAGATAAAGTGGGATTCCAACCCAGCAAGCAAGGGAGACAGGAGCTCCCTGGACTACTGATTCTTCAGTCAATAATAGATGAAACTTACTATTAAAACTAGATAAACTGGGATTCCAACCCAGCAAGCAAGGGAGACAGGAGCTCCCTGGACTGATACTTCAGTCGATAATAGATAAAACTTAGTATTAAAACTAGATAAACTGGGATTCCAACCCAGTATCCAAGGGAGACAGGAGCTCCCTGGACTACTGATTCTTCAGTCAATAATAGATGAAACTTACTATTAAAACTAGATAAACTGGGATTCCAACCCAGCAAGCAAGGGAGACAGGAGCTCCCTGGACTGATACTTCAGTCGATAATAGATAAAACTTAGTATTAAAACTAGATAAACTGGGATTCCAACCCAGCATCCAAGGGAGACAGGAGCTCCCTGGACTTTTACTTCAGTCAATAATAGATGAAACTTACTATTAAAACTAGATAAAGTGGGATTCCAACCCAGCAAGCATTGGAGACAGGAGCTCCCGGACTGATACTTCAGTCAATAATAGATGAAAGTTACTATTAAAACTAGATAAACTGGGATTCCAACCCGGCAAGCAAGGGAGACAGGAGCTCCCTGGACTGATACTTCAGTCAATAATAGATGAAAGTTACTATGAAAACTAGATAAACTGGGATTCCAACGCAGCAAGCAAGGGAGACAGGAGCTCCCTGGACTGATACTTCAGTCGATAATAGATAAAACTTAGTATTCAAACTAGATAAACTGGGATTCCAACCCAGCAGGCAAGGGAGACATTAGCTCCCTGGACTGATACTTCAGTCAATAATAGATGAAACTTACTATTAAAACTAGATAAACTGGGATTCCAACCCAGCAAGCAAGGGAGACAGGAGCTCCCGGACTGATACTTTAGTCAATAATAGATGAAAGTTACTATTAAAACTAGATAAACTGGGATTCCAACTCAGCAAGCAAGGGAGACAGGAGCTCCCTGGACTACTGATTCTTCAGTCAATAATAGATGAAACTTACTATTAAAACTAGATAAACTGGGATTCCAACCAAGCCAGGAAGGGAGACAGAAGCTCCCTAGACTGATACTTCAGTCAATGATAGATGAAAGTTACTATTAAAACGAGATAAACTGGGATTCCAATCCAGCAAGCAAGGGAGACAGGAACTCCCTGGACTGATACTTCAGTCGATAATAGATAAAACTTGGTATTAAAACTAGATAAACTGGGATTCCAACCCAGCATGCAAGGGAGAGAGGAGCTCCCTGGACTGATACTTCAGTCAATAATAGATGAAACTTACTATTAAAACTAGATAAACTGGGATTCCAACCCAGCAAAAAGGAAGGGAGGCAGGAGCTCCCTGGACTGATACTTCAGTCAATAATAGATGAAACTTACTATTAAAACTAGATAAACTGGGATTCCAACCCAACAAAAAGGAAGGGAGGCAGGAGTTCCCTGGACTGATACTTCAGTCAATAATAGATGAAACTTACTATTAAAACTAGATAAACTGGGATTCCAACCCAGCAAGCAAGGGAGAGAGGAGCTCCCTGGACTGATACTTCAGTCGATAATAGATGAAAGTTACTATTAAAACTAGATAAACTGGGATTCCAACCCAGCAAGCAAGGGAGACAGGAGCTCCCGGACTGATACTTCAGTCAATAATAGATGAAAGTTACTATTAAAACTAGATAAACTGGGATTCCAACCCAGCAAGCAAGGGAGACAGGAGCTCCCTGGACAGATACTTCAGTCGATAATAGATAAAACTCAGTATTAAAACTAGATAAACTGGGATTCCAACCCAGCATGCAAGGGAGACAGGAGCTCCCTGGACTGATACTTCAGTCAATAATAGATGAAACTTACTATTAAAACTAGATAAAGTGGGATTCCAACCCAGCAAAAAGGAAGGGAGGCAGGAGCTCCCTGGACTGATACTTCAGTCAATAATAGATAAAACTTACTATTAAAACTAGATAAACTGGGATTCCAACCCAGCAAGCATAGGGAGACATGAGCTCCCTGGACTGATATTTCAGTCAATAATAGATCAAACTTACTGTTAAAACTAGATAAACTGGGATTGTAACCCAGCATGCGAGGGAGACAGCAGCTCCCTGGACTGATACGTCAGTCAATAATAGATGAAACTTACTATTAAAACTAGATAAACTGGGATTCCAACCGAGCAAAAAGCAAGGGAGGCAGGAGCTCCCGGACTGATACTTCAGTCAATAACAGATGAAACTATACTATTAAAACTAGATAAACTAGTATTTCAACCCAGCAAGCAAGGGAGACAGGAGCTCCCTGGACTGATACTTCAGTCAATAATAGATAAAACTTAGTATTAAAACTAGATAAACTGGGATTCCAACCCAGCAAGCATAGGGAGACATGAACTCCCTGGGCTGATATTTCAGTCAATAATAGATTAAACTTACTGTTAAAACTAGATAAACTGGGATTGCAACCCAGCAAGCAAGGGAGATAGGAGCTCGTGGACTGATACTTCAGTCAATAATAGATGAAACTTACTATTAAAAGTAGATAAACTGGGATTCCAACCCAGCAAGCAAGGGAGACAGGAGCTCCCTGGACTGATACTTCAGTCAATAATAGATGAAACTTACTATTAAAACTAGATAAACTGGGATTCCAACCCAGCATGCAAGGGAGACAAGAGCTCCCTGGACTGATACTTCAGTCAATAATAGATGAAACTTACTATAATTTTAAAGGTAGATAAACTGGGATTCCAACCCAGGAAGCAAGGTAGATAAGAGCTCCCTGGACTGATACTTCAGTCAATAATAGATAAAACTTACTATTAAAACTAGAGAAACGGGGATTCCAGCCCAGGAAGCAAGGGAGACAGGAGTTCCCTCGACTGATACTTCAGTCAATAATAGATGAAACTTACTACTAAAAGTAGATAATCTGGTATTCCAACCCAGGGAGCAAGGGAGTCAGGAGCTCCCTGGACTGATACTTCAATCTATGATAGTTATTACTTACTATTAAAGTTAGAGAAACTGGGACTCCAACTCAGCAAGCAATGGAGTCAGGAGCTCCCTGGACTGATACTTCAGTCTATTATAGTTATTACTTACTATTAAAATTAGAGAAACTGGGACTCCAACCCAGCAAGCAATGGAGTCAGGAGCTCCCTGGACTGTTAATTTAGTCTATCGTAGTTATTACTTACTATTAAAATTAGATAAACTGGGATTCCAACCCAGTAAGCAAGGGAGACAGGAGCTCCCTAGTCTGAGAAGATGAACACCCAATTGCATTTGCCCGAAATCTGCTGTTAACTAGGACCAATGAGATATACCCTTAGAAAGTTTCCAGTTTTTAAGATATGAGAACTTCGTGATGTCTTTGCCTGATATCTGCTCTTAACTAGGGCCAATGGGATTTGCAGTCACAATCATTTCATTTGAGGAGAGAACTTTTTTCACTTGAATTTAATTTATTTTTAATTGCGTATAATTTCATTTAACATGGAAGAGACACTTCATGGATCTGTTAAATAAACTATTAATAGAATTATTACTATTATTATAATTGTTATTATTATTAATATTATTACTGATATACCATTAGATGATTAGATACCATAAAAAGATAATAACTGTAGTTATTCAAATTGTATAGTTTACTTAGTAAACATAGATTTTAACCTTGAAATTATTTAAGTGCTTGACTCCCCACTGTTATATCTTTGCAGGTTATAACAAGGCTTTTGCTGGACGTTTTATCTATATCTAAGTGGAGACGTCGGAAATGAATTTATTGTATTTATAGTGTAACTTTACGATTTTGTGCAGTTGTTGTTACAGGGAAAATGCTGTTTGAGGGTTCAGTGAGAGTCGATTTGTCTTTATTGATATGATTTTTTATGTCTCGGCCCACTAAGAATATCTGCTGATGGTCAGATATTTTTAGTGGGCGTTAAACTTCATTTCTTATGTATATCCCTTATCGGTGCAAATCAAAGTAGGTTGTATTAGTTCAATTTAAGTCTGTTGGTAACATCCTCTAAGCGCTTGTTTCTTTTTCTTTAGCTTTTTTGTTTTCTAGATTGAATCTACCCGATTATTGTTCATCACGTGGGGAGGCGTTTTCTACGCTTCAGGTATAATGGATATGTTTCTTTTCATTAATCCCCGGTTTTCTCCTTAGTCCTACATATCGAGCACCACGAGGAGCTCGAGGAGTTCGGATTGATATACTCTAGAATAAGAGCACAACATCGCATGAGTAGTACCCAGCGTCGTTTGCTAGTGAGAGAATAGAGAACAAAGAAGTGAACGACTGAAATGAACTCATTTATCCCTATAGCAAATGGGAGCCAGTAATATAAGTTTCTTATACGTGCTTATTGCAAAAAGTTCGGTTAAACCCGAAAATGGTGTTGGGTTTGGCAGAAGTACCTGAATTTTTTATCATTGAGATTCTTTATATATATTTTGCTAACAGATATTTACTTTGGTTGTTATATTTACTGAGTTCAGGTTCCTTTTTTAAATTACACTTTAATAGTTTACAAAGATTGGAAAATCGTCATCTGGTGAAACCTGTACAAGCTGATGAAAAAGCACCAACAATGAAAGGTACGTATCTCTTGAGAAGAATCGGATAGTCCCAGTTTTTACAACCGGGTTCGAACAGGGGCAGTCCGAAGAATAGCGAGCTGTTAGACAGTAAATCACTTAATAACTAACCAACACGAAAAACAAGAGCACAAAATAACTAGTACTCAAATTCTTCATTTCTACAGTCTACTGATAAACATTGCACTTTCTTCTGTTTTAGGACGTGTTTCTCAAGTTGGACATCAGAAGAAGTGCCTGCGTCTTACAATACGACTAAAGTGAAGCTGTAGCGATCAAGATGAAATACTTTAAAAACTTAATCTAATACTTTTTTTCCAGTAATATAAAAGCTAAATAAAACTTTGTAGAATTCTGCTACAGTAGCAGTCAACATTTTCGAAGGAGGACTTTCCTTCTTACGGAAATGACTGCTACTGGGCAACAATAGCCTTTTTTTTGTTCTGAAATTATTAAGGATAGGTTTATTCGAAATATTTTTAATGTTGATCGTGAAATATGATGGGCTCTTGCCAACCTTTGGGGGGCAGTGTTGGTAACTTGCGAGTACTGTTTTCGGCTTCTTCCGCTTTCGTTAATCTTCGTGTTCGTAAACGCTTAAATGAACACTCTCGCCATTTTTCGGGGGGACTTTCGGTAACTTTCGACCATGATCGTTGACTACTTCGGCTTACGTTAATCTTCATATACTAAACTTACCATTACTTCGAACACGGGCTATGGTAAACGCTTAAATGCCTTTACAAGATTGCGTTCAGTGAAATGAATCCTCCCCCCATCTGTCGGGGATACTTTCGGCAACTTTCGACCACTATCGTTGACTTCTTCGGCCTGCGTTAAATCTTCATGTTTACTTACCATTTCTACAAACCGGCGCTATCATAAATGCCTATATACCTACTCTTGCCATCTTTCGGGGGTACTTTCGGTAACTTTCGACCACTATCATTGACTACTTCGAGTTGCGTCAATCCTCATAGAGACTTATACCATTACTTCGAAAGCGCGTTATCGCCAACTTGTGAACACTATAATGTTAGTGAACACTCTCGCAATCCTTCGGGGTACTTTCGGTAACTTTCGACCACTATCATTGACTACTTCGGCTTGCGTCAATCTTCATAGAGACTTCTACCATTACTTCGAACGCGCGTTATCGCCAACTTGTGAACACTATAATGTTAATGAAGACCCTCGCAATCCTTCGGAGTACTTTCGGTAACTTTCGACCATTGTCGTTGACTACTTCGGCTTGCGTTAATCTACATATACTAAACTTACCATTACTTCGAAAACGCGCTATGGTAAACCAGGAGTGCTCAACGACCAATTTTTCAAATAAGGTTTATTTCGTTTCCGAACAACAAACTGGCACCTTTAAAGCGGTTTATGGTTAATAATTAACTTTCGTGGGAAAAAAATAGCCGCTCCTCAGAGCCAGCAAGACAAAGTCCGAAGGATCCCTTTTGCCAGCAAGCAAATTCATTGAAGACCATACTCCCAGCCAGGAATATTTTATTTGTCATTGCTTTCTACCAGCAATGTAGGATGAACATACTTTGCCAGCCAGCAAGTAGAAAAAGAAGGAAAGTGATTTTTACTTAAATTTAACAAGATTTAATCAGCTCTTTCAACGTTACTTCCTCTTAATATCACTGTAAAGCCATTAAGGGCCGTCATCTGAACAAAGTCTAACTTAGACCGTCAAAATGCAAATATAATTTATCTCCTACTCCGCAAATATTTTTTTATATTTCACCATAAATTACACAACGGCCTCCTTTCTGTAGGTCCCATCCTACCTTAAGTTTTCTCGTTTGCGTTAATTTGCTTATTTGTACCGTTCGTTTTTATAAAAGTGCCCCTAGAAAAATTATGTGAAAAGGATTTAATTAGAGGAAAATGCTTCAGGATAGTATATGATCTCGCCAATACGATCCGATAATCCCAATCCCAGCTACGCTGACTATCTGTTTAAGAATTAAGGAAATGAATTAAAGATTTTATCGCTCACCTCACGTTGTGTAATTCATGGTCTCTTCGCCAACACTTGTTATCTAAGACTCTCCAGTATCATCCACATTACGCCTGAAACCTGCCAACTTTGATGTACTATCCCATGGGAAGAGAGCGTCCATTTCCTCCCCTTGATCTTCAGAACAACTTGCCTCGTACCATCCCTTTATGTGGCATACAATCTGGATACTATTAAATCTAACCTATGATTTATCATGTGCGTCCATGTCCACGCGTGAGGGAGACAAAGATAGCTGCATCGTCTAGCTCTCTTTTCGTGTTTACATACTTAAATTGAGTCCACATGAACGCAAAAAATATTTAAATTTATATATAACTATCATCTATCACGACTAACACTATCATGTTTCTTTGACAAAATTTACGTTACTAAAAGTATTTAACAATGAACAATTTTTTTAAATAGCCAGGTTTTCGGTATATTTTTCCTGAATTTTTAAAATCACATGATCCCTATCATGACTGTCACCGAAATTGAGACTTCATCATGATAAAAAATAACAGCCGAAATATACATTCCTTTCATCTGTATCCTTATGTACACATTATTTACTTGCTTTTCGACTATTCTGGAATTTTTTCGAGTTCTTACAAGTTACTATGTCATGGGATCTTGTAGAAATGTTTCATACTCAATGAAAATTGGCAAAGAAACAGATTCCTATTAAAAAAATGTTTTTCACATGATATAAACAATGCTAGCATTTTACTATTTCCTCGTAATTAAATTTAAACTCATATTGGAATATTAAGCTAATAGTCCACTTTTATTTTTTAGACGATTTGAGTAATATATTATAAATTGCTGATTTTCTCTCTTCCCAGTACACGCAAGTGTCAATTTTTCAGTGAGAAACTGGTTTAAAAGTTCGAGAAATACTGATATAAAACGATAATGACCTACCAATCGGTGTTACGATACGACTATACTGTAACCGGGGCCACTTAGACAGATTTGACCAATAACATAGGAAAGTTGGATGTGGGTCAATCAGCAGCTCATAAAAAATAAGTTGCTCAAAGCACGAAATTTAAATGATAAAAGCGAACGCTTGGTCGATTCGAAACTTTACATATAACACCCAGGAGATTGACACTAGCTCTTATTTTGTCATCTACAAGCGCGTTCTTCGCTACCATTGCCG